>OW026521.1:151425646-151917140 GCA_932274085.1 Protocalliphora azurea | reverse complement strand
AATATAAATATAAATATAAATATAAATATAAATATGAATATAAATATAAATATAAATATGAATATAAATATAAATATAAATATAAATATAAATATAAATATAAATATAAATATAAATATGAATATAAATATAAATATAAATATAAATATAAATATAAATATAAATATAAATATAAATATAAATATGAATATAAATATAAATATAAATATAAATATAAATATAAATATAAATATAAATATAAATATAAATATAAATATAAATATAAATATAAATATAAATATAAATATAAATATAAATATAAATATAAATATAAATATAAATATAAATATAAATATAAATACAAATATATAAACAGACAAAAATAGGAGGACTAGATGGAATTTTCCGAGCTAAATTCGAATCTGCTTTCAGATTTTTTCTAACAGGTCTTGATTTTTTTATGGTCATATCTAATATTTCCCCATTAATAAGGCAATTATTTGTATATATTTTAGTATAACTTGAGAACGGTTTGTTCGATTGAGATAATAGAAACGCTTTCCTAAGTTTCTATTTTGGGTTAACACTATGTCTGGACCTATCCATTCTATTTTGAGTTCAATTGCAAAAAGTTCTCCTCATAAAATTTTAACATTTTTACTATAGTATTTGGTCCATAACATGTTTGTATATGAACCGATTTTACTCATTTTTAACACCTATCAAACCTTATAAAAAATAAATATTTGAGACAAATATATGAGCGGTGATCTTCCCCGGGCCCTATCCTGCTTTCAACAGATGGGCAGACAGACATAACCAGATCGTCCTTGATTTTCACGAGGACTCATAATATATATATTTATAGGATCTTAGATGATTATTTCAAAATTTTACACACAGAATGACAAACGCAATAAAAAGGATACTAATGATTTTTTTAATTCCTGCCTGACAAATATTAAATATAAGAAAAGTTAATTAATTTCTATACTTAAATTTGTACAACAAATATTAAAATAAATAATCTAATAACTGAGCAATATATTGTACCTGTTGTATGTTACATTGTAGTGGCTTTGTTAGCTAAAAACCATTAACGTAATTAAAAAACGCAATAGGCTTATGTCTATTGTCTGAAAGCTGATTTGATATTTTATTATGTATATTCATTATCTATGTTTCTTTATTTTTTTAATTATTGTATTATTCCTCCGTCCGCTTGTCGGTCGGTCTGGTTGGTGTTATTTTTCTGAATTGTTATAGAAGAGAGTATAGAATCCTTTAACAATTTCTTAAGTAACTATCTATCACTAACACTACTCAACACAGCACAGCACCACTCAATTCCAGCACAATGGTGGTGATGGCAGCAGCTCTTTGATAATCCTTTAGCCAACAACCAAAAAAAGAAGAAAAAATAAGAAATATTAAGGTTTAAAATGTTAATAGAGATGGTAAAGCAGGGATTTTGAAAAGGGAGATTAAAAAAGTATAAAAAATGTTGATAAAAAAATAATTTATAAAATGTTTAACATATTCAGCCATGGAATGAGAAAACTAGAAATCTTGCTGAAAAATCTTTGGTTACACTGGTCGGCAGAAAAATTCTCCCTTAAATAAAAATAAAAATTTTCTTTCAGTTTTTTTTTTTTCTATTAGGTCCTGATTTTTTTTTTTATGGGCATGTCTAATATTTCTCAGTAAATAAGGCGGTTACATGAGTATATTTCGTCATAACTCGAGAAGGGTTTGTCCAATTTAGATAGATGACACAACAAAAGATGCGGACTAAAATTGTCTTTAAGTCGTCTTTACAAAGGTCTGTCCAAAGAATAAAAATACAAAGATAGAAATTAAACTAACAAGTGTCAATGTAATTACTTTGTGTATCAAAATTATTACTGCCAAGGCTAAATGCAGGCCTTTGGGTGAAGTTATAAAAGAAAAATGAGCAAATTTCCTTTGGAATGAAAAACTTTACTTCTGACTTCATTAAATTGCTTTAATTTTCATCCAAAAAATATTTCCAACGAGAAAGAAAATTACCTATTGGCCAAGAAAAGTGGCAAACGGAACCATAGTGCAGTGTAATGAATGTGTCTCCACTTAATTGTATACATGGGTATTTTCACTTAGTTGTGAATAAAATGACGATTTGTACATCAATTTTGATGATATCTGGCTTATTTTATTCGTAGAACTACCAACTTTATGATAAATGATAAAAAAAACTGAACATTTTTGCCGCTTTCATTTCTTAAAAGAACTTTTAAGGAAAAGAATCTTCAATTTAGCATGAAAGAAATTTTCCGACACTAATTTTTTAATAACTCCGAAAGTATTGAATAAATCAAAAAAAAAAAAGAAAAATAATGTTAAGATAAAGACAATTTTGTATCTTTTGGTGTTTCACTATTTTAAATCGTACAAACGGTTCTTGTGTTACGATGAAATATACTCGTGTAATTGCCCCATTAAGGGGGAAATAATAGATATGCCCATAAAAAAATTAGGACCTAATAGAAAAATCTGAAAGCAGACTCATATTTATCGCGTCAAATTCCACCCGGTCCACCTATTTTTGTTTAAAGAAGGACCAGAAAAATATTTTTTGCCGACCAGTGTTGAAACTTAATTATAAAAATCTGATTATAAAAATTAATCAAAAATTTTGTACCCCAAATGCCTTAAAAAGCATAACACAATACAATTTCCATGTTGCAGCCAAAAATAATGAAAACCCCAGAAACAATTATGGCCAATAACCAACACCATATTGCATCAGGTCTAAGCAGGGAAAGAAACACGTCTAAATAGTGAAGAAAACACTTTGATGAAGTAATTAAAACTTAACAACACCACATGCCGTCAGTACAAAAAAGAAAAGAAATTAACTTAAGTTCTTTTTTATAATTTTATTGTTGTTGCCACTGCTGTTTGCTTTTTTTTTAAGTATATATTGTAATATGGTAAGTGAGCGTATTAATGTTACAATTCTGTCTATGTATCTTAATGTTTATCTAACTGTCTGTCTATTATCTACTATGCCTGCACTTAAAATGTAATTCAATTTTCAAACGAACAAATGTTTGCAACAAAAAAAGCTAACGAAAAACAAACTCAATTGCAAATAGGTAAGAAGAAAAACAGCCTCAACTTCCTCCTTCTGTAGCTTACTTCCTCTTTACCTACCATATTTTTGCTAAAATTGCTATTTTCAGTTATACTATTTAATAATATTAGAGAAAAAGTTTAAGTTCTTATTTCTGTTTTACCTTTTTGCATTATCCTACATAATGTAGTTTTCGAGAATCTGTAGGATTTTTCTTTATAGAACTTATTAAAAAGTAAACAATAACAAAATGTATTTATTTGCTAGGACGAGCAAAAAAATAAAGAATGAATAGGATACAGGCTTTAGAGAAAAAATTAAATTGGACTTATTGGTATTTGTGAAATAAACATGCTCTTGTTTATTAAACTGAGCTAAAAATAAATAATCAAACAAAAAAGTTTAAGAAATTTCTTCTTCTTATACCCTTCACCACTGGTGTTAAGGTATATATATATAAGTTTGTCATTTCATTTGCAATTTCTACGATATTCATCTAAGATCCTTATTGAAAGGAAGTCGATATAACGATGTACATCTGTCTGTTGAAAATACTTTTTAGAAAGCCCCAGTTATCGGTTTTATACATCAAATTATAGGGAATATTCCTTAAAATAACACTAGTACAAAATAACAAAATCGTTTAATTAATGGCCGAGATATCGCCAAAAAGCCGAAAAGGCCTCTAAAAAACGTATTTGTTTGTGACTGTTCTAACTCCCTGTGTTTTTGCATAAAAAATTCGGAATTTTTTTTTTTTTTTTTTGGTATGCTTGTGCAGAGGAAATGAACAAAATCGGTTCATTAGTAACTAAGATATCGGTCAAAACGCCTTTTTCGACTTTGTGAAGCTTCCATATAAGACTCGGAATTCGTTCCTGTACAAGTTTGTTACAAATATTTTTTTGAGATAACCATACTGGTCCATAAACAATCGAGTTACAGGCAAAAATTTGTAAAATATTAAAAATATACACACACAAACATATATAGAAAGCATTGCAATGATTTTCAGTGTTGTTGTTTTTTGTATAAGTGTATATATACATAAAAACTTATGTATATAAATTTAGTAGTTATCAGAAGCTATGAGTGTTGTTGTTGTTTTAAGGAAGCAACGCTTGCTTATGATAGCTTCTTTTTATATTTTTGTAGTTTGGAAAAAAATTTGATTACTGTTCTAAATACAAATGTGAAAATATGAAAGCATACTTTAAGGCGTAAATTTTATTATTTATCGGTAAGGTGGCGAAAATTCGTCACAGCGGAATATAGCTCTCTAACTTGTTTAGATACACATTAAATTATAAAGTTTCTTGAGTTTTGTTAGAGACAAGGTAGACAGTCAATAAGATTTTTATATAAATATTTAATAGTGTTAACAGATGAACTTTTTCGTCATATTCTGCAATGAATATAAAATTAAAATGAATTCAGATATTTGCAAAAAAAAAAACTAATTAAAAATTAATCATGCTAGTCGTTTTCCACATAATAACCAGTGTTGCCAGGAGGTGGGAAATAAAGAAGCTAAATCACATAAGGCTAAAGCCCTAAAAAATAAGGCTAGAAAAAAAATTCATATTTTTTCATATTCATATTTATTTATTTATTTAAAAACTATTTTTTTTCTCATTAGTTTTTGATATTTTTTAAGTTATTATAATAATTTTATAAATAAAACATAGAACGGCTACAAAATAATTCCGTAAATAATCTAATACAAAATTTCCATACAAATTTGGGTTATACATATTTCATATAAAACATGAGCCAATGTTTTTGTGTAATTTTTCGTCATTTTCGAATTTATAATTTCTAAATTTTTTGGTGAGTTTTTTGCTTTTATAAAAATGGTTTTTAAATTATATTCATAAATATTTTTTTTGGTTAATGAAGTTTATTAAAAGGTAATTACCTATAATAATTGATTAAGTAAATCCAGAAATTTATTTAAGTTATATTTTATTTGGAGATTGAAGCACCGCAGGCGAAAATTTTAGTTAAATGTAAATAATTTCGATTTTTTTTTTGTGCGAATTAATACACAAAAATGGTTAAATGGATAATTCTATAGAAACAAAATAGTAGAAGCAAAAAAGAAATTATTTTCTTCTTTGTTAAAGTACTAAAATTTTAGCCTTTTTAAAGTAATTTTAAGAATAAAAAAAGGTTAAAAAATTTGAGACTAAAAGCAAAATAAAAAGATTAGATTTAGCCTTAAAAGGCTAAACTGGTAACTTTGATGGTAACTCTATTAATTAAAATCCATTAAATGGGTTAAGGGTGGCATGAGTGATATTTTATTCATCATTCATTCCATGATAAATATGTACAGTGGAGGTATAAATTTCGGCAATTTTTGCAAATATAAAAATGTATATGGCATAGCCTTGTAAGCCAAGAAAAATATTATGAGATGCAATATTATATTTTCACGATCATTAAAAAACGGTTCAAGTTTTCAAACTACTCACTATACTTAAGTTGCTGACTTTTCAAAAATATTGAATTTCTTTAACAAAATTTTTTAAAGAGTTAAAATATATAAAGTTACTTTTTTGCCAAAAAAAATTACAATTTTTTCCTAGTTATCGAATTAAAATAATAAAAAGATGATTTCTTCAGTCTTTTAAAAAAATATAGATAATTTCACCACATCTTTTAAAAATTTTAGAAATTTTATTTTAAATGTTATAGGGCAAAAACAAAAAAGCCAAGGCCAAAAATGACAAGTTAAAAGTGTAACGTGTAGTTACAAATATTACAGCACCAACATATTGACATATTGTTACTACTTTAGTAATTACAATACAATAATAATTTATAATTCTCATTTAGTTTATATAAATTTAAACATGATCGAGATTGGAGCGATACATTTGAGCAAGAACCTAGAGTATCGATTTGGTTATACTTTGCTCTTAGGGTTCAAAGTAACACCAGACACGACCAAACTTCTTTCTTCTGAACCGTAGTCGAGCCTGCAGTTAGACGACCGAGAGCCTAAGAATTTATCTCGGCAGATTGTAGTAATATTACCGTAGTTTGCGGATTGAGAGCTGAAGAATTTATCCCATCGAATCGTATTTAGAGGCCGAATCTTGCAGTTAGACGACTGAGAGCCGAAGCATTTATCTCGTCGGATTGTATTTATTTTATAGAGTAGCTCATACGATACTAGCTAGTTGACCGAGAGCTGTAGAATTTATATCGGCGGATCGTAGTAGTATCATCGTAGTTAACCGATTGAGAGCTGAAGCATTTATCTCATCGGATTACATCTTGTAGATGAAACTTGTAGTTAGCCGACCGAGAGCCGAAGAATTTATTTCGTCGGCTTATATTTTGATACAAAACTATTAAATCCGCATCGTACTGCAGGTCAGCAGGTATAATGCCATCAAGGCCCGGAGATTTAAGTGGGGCAAATCTCTTCAGAGCCCATCTCAGTTCATATCCGATATGGGATTGGTCATCATTGATGACCCCTGAAGATATTACAGAGCATCCGGTTAAAGGGATGCTGCCAGGAAAGTGTGCATTCATTAAGACTCTAAGATCTCTTAACCGCTTATTGTCCAACCGACACATGGTTTCTGGATGAACCTTGGAACAGTTGGTGACGGTGCCAGAATTTTACGAAACCGACTGGTCTCAGAGTGGCTTTCTACGCCGCTACAGATAGCCCTCCAGGATTTACGTTTCACATTTCTTATCTGGTTTTTAAACCTGTTATCTGAGGCAGGTTTTGGCTGTGCATACAACAAAAGTCGCTGTATCAAAAAGATTTCGTTAGCGTTATGACACGGGACTCAACATCACCACAACCGTTGATGGTCAGGGGATTTGGGAGGAGTTGGAACAGAATATAATGTTGTACTGTCCAGTTTGTCTTCTTCTGTTTTGAAAGAGTTTAACCCTGGATAAACAAACTTTTATGTTGAATTCAATATACAACTGATCAGAGAATGAGCAGTCATTGGAGACACTCCAATCCCTAAACATATTAGAGTGCCTAGTACTAACTAGCGTAATATCGTAATATAAAGACTCACCCCTTGTATTTGTATCGGAGCTTTCCCAAACAACATAATGGGCATTAGCGTCAGCTAAAATTACGAGCAGTATGTTGCTGTTACCGCATGCGAACCTCAATTGGTGGTGGTTCGCAATGATCATTGGCCATGTAACTGGAGACAATGCAGATTATGCCGGAGCTTGCCTCACAGGCCGCTACTAAAGTGTCCTCATGAAATCTGAGAGAATTTCGCTTGCTACTATACAAGATCGTATTGTACCTGATTCCGCAGCGTGTAGCAGCTTTAAGTTATCCGCACGTAGTCTACAAACCCTTTCGCCAACGATCCACGGTTCTTGGATTAGTTCTAGCTCCTCTCCTCTTTCTACTATTCGGAGGATCAACGCAGCCGAGGCTGCTTTAGAATGGTGAAGATTAACTTGCGTTATCTTTACATTGTGTGTCCTTTGGGATGATTGTGACGTTGACGTCATGTTAGTCGGAGTCCAAGAGGGCGTCCTCGTCAACTATTTCGTCCATTCGCTCAAAAAATTCACCTACAAACTCGGAGTTTGAAGGAGTGTCCGACGTGTGACCTCTTCAATGGAAACCACATCCAGCCTAGCGCTTTCCAAAAGAGCGATCGTCTGCTTTTGGAGCAGTTCTGATCGCTCGTTTGAGCAAGCCATTAGCTTGACTAGGTTACGGTACCATCCCGCATCATCACACTGAGGAGAGGGTCCGGAATTCTTTTTCAAAACTTTTCAGAAGACTCCCATCAGCTTTCTGTGCACTATATCCCAGTTTGTGTGGGATATAGCACAATCCGAATCGCTCGTATCGATGACAGCTCATATAAGAATGTCTTTGGCAATTTCACTATACGATTTGTTTATCGGGTTGTAGGACTTTGAACGCTTGGTCCTGGGCTGTTGGTTTTGCGGCTAAGCCTCCACCTTCAAACGTTGCCGTTTAGGTCCGTCATTCGACGTGGGGGCAGGGTTATGCTGCAATTCGGCCAACAGTGATTTAGCCCAGTTGAGAGAAACAAGTTCCTCAGAAGTAAGGGAATCGGCAGGCTTTTTACCCAACCGATTCAGAAATCGTTCGGCGGCTCGCCGTTTTAAAAAAGCCCTTCCGGCTGGTGCAATGGCCTCTGGTATGTGTTGTTGCCCTGGAGTTGCTGCCGCCCGAGTTCGTTTCGGGCAGGCAGGCCCCGAAGTAGAGGGTTTCGCCGGTCTTGTGCTAGCGCGGGTCAGGGCAGCTTTTGAGGTACTTGGTGTGAAGCTCAGAGACACCTCACTGCTTTTGCTTCCAGAGTTTGGAAGCTGGTTTTACGCAATTGGTGGGCTTGCACCCTCCTGCTGTTTGTTTTCCGTCTTCCTCCTTATATCTTTTCGTTTGTTTTTTTTTTTCTTTTTTTTGTTCTATATAATTAAATTTTTTGTCCTACGAGTGTGCTCGTAACGGGTTGGATAATCCATGCATTGACGGCGTACATGGACTAGGCTACTCAACATTTACAACCGACCCGTTCCGTGTCGTCGGGGGAGAGTTGTTAGTCTTCTTTAACCACTAACTTGCCATTCAAGTTCTCAACAATATCTACCAACCACCTTAACTTTACAAGTGGTGACAGTTTTTGTCCGCAAGCAGTGGCTAGACACAGCCTGAGCTCGTGCCATTATTTAGGTCTGACAGTGTATTTTGTCAAACCTCAATAATGAGAGATCTGCCAACTCCACACGAGATTTGCACCATGGTATATAAGAAATAAAAGTATCCATAGAGACTTAGAGGTTCCATTGGTAAAAGACTAGTTTGAAAATTACAGTCAAAAATACATTATAAAACTGCAGACTCACTCCAGCCCTCTTACAACACTTCTTACTGAAGTTCAATCAAATTCAAAGCTTCATAAAGCCAATTATTCACATAGCTTGATCTCGTTAGAGATCAATTAGTCTTTAGTATTTAGTTTTCAAATTTAAATACATATTGGGAGGCCTCAAAAAAGACTGATTCAATATATAAATATAACTTTAAAAAATGTTCAAGATAATTTTTTCAGCAAAAAATTTCAAAAATGATACTGTATTAAAGTTTATCAATTTTACGAATTATTCATACATAGCTTTATTTAGGTTCATATTTTCCCAATTTAATATTTTAGGTCAAAAAAACTACAATTTTGTAATAAATGAATGAGGTTTTGTATGGGAGCTTTTTTTAATTATTAAAAATTATACGACTAATCATCACAGCAAAATGTAAATTGAATTTTTTAATCAATATACCAATTTTTAAGTTTATTTAAGAAAAAATAACGCAATAACAAAAAAAAATTAGAAAATAACATTTTAACTAAATATAAAATTCTATTGTTGACTTCAAAAACTAAACTTCTTCATTCAAGTACAACAGAAAAATAATAAACGAATATATTACAAAAACCTTTAAAAAAAATGCATCTAATTGAGTGTATAAATACCTTATGAACCTCATGAAAATCCTTTGCCAGACAATTGCTAAAACCTCAACAGAAATTAACAAAAAACAAATTTCCAAGAACTTTCAAAAATTTTATGGCAGCTGACTAAATGTTTTTGTTCCTTTCTTGTTTTTGCATTCCATAACAATGTTTGATGCTGTTTGACTATTATATTTTGTTTTTGTTGTTAATGATTTTCAAAATACAAAAAATAAAGAGAATTTTTGAGAAATTTTGTAACAACAGCTGCAAATGAAAGTGCTACTGCAACGCCTTGAAACTTGCTGCTACATATTTGTATGAATGCTAGTACTTCTAAATAAAATCGACAATTATAGTTGCAACAACAAAAATACAATAAAACAAAAAAATTTTAGAAATCATACTTTCAAAAATGTACTCGAACAGATGCCAATACTAGTACAAACTATAAATAGCCAAATATGAGGAATGAGAATAGTTAAAGATTCATTTATATTTTAATTAATAAGATAACATATTTTTTCTTCGCCAACATGAAAAAATTTCTTACAATTTTACTAAATTTGATATGTTATCTGTATAATTAACAGGCAAAGAAATTTCCTGTAATCCATTTTATGCTCACAGTGTCCTTTCGATTTTAATAAAAAATATACCATCAGAAAGGTATTTTCTTATAGGTATGCAGAAATTTTAATAAAATCCCTTTAATATTTTATAAGTTAAAAGCGATAAGACTTTCTTCTAACACATACATTAATATATAAAACTCACATTTATGTGTCTAAGACTCAAGCAAAAGAGCGACTTAAATTATTAAACTCACTTCTATTTTATTTCTCATGCCTATCATACAACTCTCTCAATTCGAATCAGTATCATTGTTGTTATTTCTTTACCAAAAAAAATGTATTGATATAACAACAGTGAGTTAGATTCTTTTCTATTTTTGATTGAGAGAGTTATAAGGGAGGATTAATAAACAAAATAGAAAATAGCTATATTTATTTTACATTATTTTATTTTTATTATGAGTTTGTGCTCATGTTTGTAACACATAGGAAAAATCATCCAACACCCACCTTAAAGTATACCAATCGACTCAGAATTACTTTTTGAGTCGATCTAACGATGTCCGTCTGTCTGGCTGGCTACCATGTAAACTTTGTGCACAAAGTACAGGTCGCAATTTTCAAGATAATTCAATGAAATTTGGCACATAGAACTTTTATGACACAAGGACGAAGCTTGTTGAAATTGGTTATGATCGGTGCATTATTTCAGCTAGCCCCCATACAAATATCCTCCCGGAATAAGGGTTTAACGATCCTAAATGCCTCAAATATAGCAATATTTGAATGAAATTCGGTACAGAGAAATTTTATATAAGTATCAATCTTTATGCCAAATGTCATGAAGATCGGTACATAAGTGACCATAGCTCCCATATAAAACCCTCTTCCGAAAATCACTTTAACGTGCATAAATAACATAAACATGTTAGTATCAACTTTATATTGGACACAAATAAGTTTTATATAAGTAGAAATCATAGTGACAAATTTTATGAGGATCGCTCCATAATTTACCACAGCTCCCATATATGCCCACTTTCGGGAATCACCCTAAATTACATAAATTCATACAAATGTTAGTATTAACGTAATATTCTGTATTCATAAGTTTTATTTTACACTTCGTAAAAGTATCGGTCCACAATTTCCACACGTCTAATGTAAGACCCCTCCCCGAATTTTTATGGACATACACAATGGTGTGGGGTATCATATGGTCGGGCTAGACGGACTATATATTTCTTACTTGTTTATTTTAGTCTTATTATTATTATTATTTTTTTTTCTTTTGTATCCGTTTTTGGGAAAGAAAAAACAGTTATTTTATGAGTTTTATTTTTTCGAACTGAAATAAAAGTTATTTTGGGATTTTATATTTTTTTTTCTTTTTATAAGAAATATATTTAAAAGTTATTTACAGATTTTTATTGATAGTATTATAAAACAAAAAACTAATAAAATAAAAAAGCCACTGAAATGGAAAAAACCGCCAAAAAAAAACGCCAAAACAAAAACGCTAACAAAACTTTAACATAAATGAATAAATTACCAAACCGTAAAAAGATCACCATATTGAAAAAAATAAACGACATGAAAAAACGCCAAAATAAAGAAAAATTGTGAGAAAAGAAAAAAATCGCAAAAACAAAAAGGCAAAAACTAAAAAAAATGCCAACATGAAAAATGCCAAAATAAAAAAATCCGAAAAGAAAGAAATCGCCAAAACGAAAAAACCCTTAAACAAAATCAAATCGCCAAAACATAAAAACTTTAAAACGAAAACAAAACGTCAAAATGAAAAAAAAAATAGACAACATGAAAAAACTCGCCAGAACGTAAGAATTTATTACTCTGAATTTTCTACTCTGATTTAAAGAATTTTATGAGAGAGAAAAAATTGTTCACAGTATATTTTTAGAAAAACCAAGATCTATAACAATTTTAAATTGTTAAAAAAGTATACGAAAAAAATTTTTTGAAACGTAGTTATTTACTTTACAGATTACAAAACGAAAAAGAATCGCCAGAGAGAAAAAAAATCGCCAACATGAAAAAAATGGCAAAATAAGAAAATCCGAGAGGAAGAAAATCGCCAAAACGAAAAACGCTTAAACAAAATCAAAATCGCCAAAACGGAAAAACTTTAGAACCTCAAAATGAAAAAAGCAAAATCGCCACGTTTGCTTTTAGAAGAGAAAAAATTTTTCGCAGTTTTTTTTAGAAAAACCATATCTATCGTTATTTTAGTTGTCGTTTTTAATTGAAAAAATGTTTGAAAGGTGTTTATTTACTTTACAGATTGCAACTGGTTCAGTATTTGATTAAACATTCATTAAACATTTCTACTAACATTTTTGCTATGGAAAATATAAAATTCCAAAAATAAGTTATATTTACACTAAACATCTTTATTTCAATATGATAGAGGTTTTTCTAATTCTCCTGCTCTAATTTAGCTGATTCATATCCTTAGTAATTTACAGTTTGTATACCAATGATGGTGGGAATTGGTCGTTTTCCCAGAAAAAAAATTCTTTTTCTAATGAAGAAACTAATTGCAACAATGAAACAAGTGAAACCAATAGAAAATACTTTTGTAGAAAAATTTCACAACTCGAAATAAGTTCTACAAACAATATTATACATACAAAATACACTCTTATACAAACACACACCCTAATACATACACACATGCAGTCCAATGGCTTTTAACTATTTGTGAAATGTAGAACAACAAATTAGATACAGATATTCACTTTTGTTTATAACAACACCAACAACCACAATATGAAAAGTACTTAGCTATAGCTAGATCCTTAACTATTGCAGAAAAGCTAAAGTTTAAAATTAGCCATAAGAATTAGAAAACTTAAAACTGCTGCTGTAGCTACGAGAACTACTATAAGTTGTTTGTGTTTTCAAGTAAACCAAATTTACCATAATAAAACATAGTCAACCGAAAAATGAACAACTCAATAAGAGAAATCTGACAATAACATAACACAATCATTAAAACTAAGATATAAGACTATAACTACTAGAAACTAGAAATAAGGTTGTTGCTAAGACAACTGCTGCTGCAATTGTTAGCAATTGTATGTTTAGTTTGGTTTATAAATATCATTTTCCTAAAATAGTTTTAAGGATAGTTTTTAGTGTGAGTGTGTGTGTGTAGAAGCCTTGAAAAATGTATGTACCAGCAAATGGTAAATAAGCAAATATTTTTATCAATTCCTTAGACAAGTTATGAATCAAAATGATAAATATATTAAAAAAAAATATCACTTAGCATAAAAGAAATGATGATCTTAGAATGGCACTGACCTTAAATAATGTTGATAAATTTTTGAATCATAATTATGGCAATTATTATGGCAAATTCGATAGTTTGAATTGAATTTAAGATATTCAATCGAAAATAAACTAAAATTTTGAAGTATTTTAAAGATATTTTAAAAAATGAACTAGCAGAAAATAAAAATTAACTAAAACAATATTTAGACATATTCGAAAATTTCGAATGTTTCGAATTCGCAAATACCTAAATACTTTAAGTTTTTGGATATGTTTGAATATTTAAACTTAGTTAAAATGTTTCGAACTTTCGAAAAAAAAAACTGAAATATTGAAAAAATATTTAAAAATTACACAAATTAATTATAATATAAGATATTAAAAATTTCTAATTAGCATATTTTAACATGTATTTGGTCGATATTCCAAGGACATAAATTTGTATTTCAGAATCTGAAAAAAAAATCAATTAAATTTTTAATAATAATATTTGTCATTTTTTTTAAGTTAATTTCGAATTTTCTAATATTACAAACAATTTCAAATTTCAAAAATATTTTATAGAAATAAATAAAAAATAAAAATGAAATTTTTTAAAAATTCGGAACTTAGTTTCGAATTTTCGAACATTATGAAAATCATTAAATTTCACAAATATATTAAAGAAATAACAAAAAAAGAAATAAAAGCATAATATATTCAATTTTAAGTATCATAGAATATTAACGCTTGAAAATATTAATTATTTCAGAAAAAGGCGCTGTTCGAACTTAGTTTGATTTAAAATTTTCAAAATTTTTCGAAAAGTATTTAAGTTTAAAAAATTAAAAAACAAAATCTTTTAACATATAAATTTTTTCGAACTATTCCGAAAAAAATAGAAAAGTAGAAACAAATTAGAATTAAATGTTGCATTATAAAAATATATTAATATGTTCAATTCAAATTCAAATCTAATTTCGAACTTTCGAAAATCGCAAAAACATTATTACATTATGGAGATAATCAAACAGGAATTAACAAAACATTTTTTTTTTCAAATTTTTAACATGATTAAAATTCATATTCATAGAAAAAGTCTTAAAAAAAATACAATTTTATTATGGTTAAAATTGTTTTAAAAATTTAGTTCGAAGTGCCTCTCACATAAACTTCTAGTTGTATTCTATGATTTAAACAATCAAAATTATTTTAAAAATTTCAAATCATTTAAAATCATTACTAAAATATGTGACTATATTTTAGTTTCGACTATATTTTAGTTTCGAATATTTAATTTTGTCTTTAGAAATTTAGTTCGAAGTGCCTCTCATATAAACTTCTTGTTGTATTCTATGATTTAAACAATTATAAAACCTTAAAAATTAATATAAAAACTCAAATTTCAAATTTTCGAACATTAAAAAATATATAAAATTTTTAATGCATATATATATATATATATATATATATATATATATATATATATATATATTATACAAAGAAGTAAGAAACACATAATTATTCTTGTGACTCAGTCATAACTCCGTACTTTGTTAACATAGTCACAAAACATTCTTAACTGCTATGTAAAAAAAAAATGTTTTTTTTTTTATTACAAAAATTTTTATATTTTTTATTTTCAATTAAAATGTCTTTTTATGATAGTCACAATTCCTATGACTGTCTACCAGATCTTAATTTTAAAAACAATTAGTTATAATTTTTTTTTTTTTTTTTTTTTTTTGTATAGGAATTTTAAGACTATAGTCATAATTTGTGTGTTAGGACTATTTTTCAGTCACAATGTTTCTGTGAATAGACATGTAAATATTACAAATTGAAAATATTTCGAAATTTTTTACTTTATAGCGCATTCAGATTATCGCGAAATTACGTAATTTCATGCCAAACTGTTCCTACTGGATAAATGACGATTGATATTATTTCGTGAACAGCTGCTACTTTTTGTTTACATCAATTTGATGAGTACATTGATTAAATGATCTTGGTTTTGTCAACAAAATATTGTTTTTGATTATAAAGTCACTTTATTTATGTTTATATTTTGCTCTTTTGTCATATTTTCTCGTTAAAATTTAACAAAATAATTTTTACATTTTACTTACATTTTTTGTATATATGAAAAAGCTGTCAGTCTTCTGTTTTTGTTTACATTT
This sequence comes from Protocalliphora azurea, assembly GCA_932274085.1. Lineage (NCBI taxonomy): Eukaryota > Metazoa > Arthropoda > Insecta > Diptera > Calliphoridae > Protocalliphora > Protocalliphora azurea. The sequence goes on along the minus strand of OW026521.1, from coordinate 151,901,524 downwards.
TATTGTTGAAATACGTTGCACGGTGTTCAGAGTGTTCAGAGTTGCACGAAGATGAATATCGTAATTTCAATGTAATTTTGTCAAAATTGCACAATATGATGTAATTCCTTAACTGTCAAAAATGTATGGGAAATTACGTAATTTCAACTTAATTTCAGGTGAAATCACGAAAGTACGTAATTTTAAGCCGCTCTGAATTCCCTATTAAATAAAATAATAATATAGTAATTAAAATTTCTTTAAATCAAAAGAAATCAAAATAACCGTCAATATAATAATATTTCATTAATTTTGAAATTTCCAACATAGATTTATTATGAAATTATATTATTAAAATAAGCGAAATGAAACACAAGTGCAAATATATTTTTTTTTTAGTTTTTAAATATACGAACCTGATTTAATTAAAATCTTGAAAATTTTCGATAAATGCTTAATTTTCAATAAATGCTTAATTTTCGAAAAATAAATATTTCAAAAATAGTTATTATATGTGGACTTTTGACAAAAATGTACTTTTCCATAGCATTTGTTAATTCTTTTAAAAAATTTTTTAGTTCTGCTGGAAAATTAGAAAATTCGAATTAAGCTGTTTTATCAAAATGCAACTGATATATATATATATATATATGTAAATAAATAAAATATTCAAAATATTGATAGATTAAAAGTAGATATTTTTGTGAGAGAAAAAAACCTGATTCAAGTGTCAAAAATTTAATTAATGCAACAACAAAATACATGTAGTCATATATATTTTGTTTTTGTGATTTGAAAAAAATTAGTAATTGTTTTGAAAATTTAGTTCGAAGTGCCTCTCACATAAACTTCTAGTTGTATTCTATGATTTAAACAATCAAAATTTTTTAAAAAATTTCAAATCATTTAAAATCATTACTAAAATATGTGACTATATTTTAGTTTCAACTATATTTTAGTTTCGAATATTTAACTATGTCTTTCAAAATTTAGTTCGAAGTGCCTCTCACATAAACTTCTAGTTGTATTCTATGATTTAAACAATCAAAATTTTTTTAAAAATTTCAAATCATTTAAAATCATTACTAAAATATGTGACTATATTTTAGTTTCGACTATATTTAAGTTTCGAATATTTAACTTTGTCTTTCAAAATTTAGTTCGAAGAGCCTCTCACATAAACTTCTAGATGTATTATATGATTTAAACAATCAAAATTTTTTTAAAAATTTCAAATCATTTAAAATCATTACTAAAATATGTGACTATATTTTAGTTTCGACTATATTTAAGTTTCGAATATTTAACTTTGTCTTTCAAAATTTAGTTCGAAGAGCCTCTCACATAAACTTCTAGATGTATTATATGATTTAAACAATCAAAATTTTTTTAAAAATTTCAAATCATTTAAAATCATTACTAAAATATGTGACTATATTTTAGTTTCGACTATATTTAAGTTTCGAATATTTAACTTTGTCTTTCAAAATTTAGTTCGAAGTGCCTCTCACATAAACTTCTAGATGTATTCTATGATTTAAACAATTAAAATTTTTTTAAAAATTTCAAATCATTTAAAATCATTACTAAAATATGTGACTATATTTTAGTTTCGACTATATTTAAGTTTCGAATATTTAACTTTGTCTTTCAAAATTTAGTTCGAAGAGCCTCTCACATAAACTTCTAGATGTATTATATGATTTAAACAATCAAAATTTTTTTAAAAATTTCAAATCATTTAAAATCATTACTAAAATATGTGACTATATTTTAGTTTCGACTATATTTAAGTTTCGAATATTTAACTTTGTCTTTCAAAATTTAGTTCGAAGAGCCTCTCACATAAACTTCTAGATGTATTATATGATTTAAACAATCAAAATTTTTTTAAAAATTTCAAATCATTTAAAATCATTACTAAAATATGTGACTATATTTTAGTTTCGACTATATTTAAGTTTCGAATATTTAACTTTGTCTTTCAAAATTTAGTTCGAAGTGCCTCTCACATAAACTTCTAGATGTATTCTATGATTTAAACAATTAAAATTTTTTTAAAAATTTCAAATCATTTAAAATCATTACTAAAATATGTGACTATATTTTAGTTTCGACTATATTTAAGTTTCGAATATTTAACTTTGTCTTTCAAAATTTAGTTCGAAGAGCCTCTCACATAAACTTCTAGATGTATTATATGATTTAAACAATCAAAATTTTTTTAAAAATTTCAAATCATTTAAAATCATTACTAAAATATGTGACTATATTTTAGTTTCGACTATATTTAAGTTTCGAATATTTAACTTTGTCTTTCAAAATTTAGTTCGAAGAGCCTCTCACATAAACTTCTAGATGTATTATATGATTTAAACAATCAAAATTTTTTTAAAAATTTCAAATCATTTAAAATCATTACTAAAATATGTGACTATATTTTAGTTTCGACTATATTTAAGTTTCGAATATTTAACTTTGTCTTTCAAAATTTAGTTCGTAGTGCCTCTCACATAAACTTCTAGTTGTATTCTATGATTTAAACAATCAAAATTTTTTTAAGAATTTCAAAAAAAATAAGCATTTTTAAAATCATTACTAAAATATGTGACTATATTTTAGTTTCGACTATATTTAAGTTTCGAATATTTAACTTTGTCTTTCAAAATTTAGTTCGAAGAGCCTCTCACATAAACTTCTAGATGTATTATATGATTTAAACAATCAAAATTTTTTTAAAAATTTCAAATCATTTAAAATCATTACTAAAATATGTGACTATATTTTAGTTTCGACTATATTTAAGTTTCGAATATTTAACTTTGTCTTTCAAAATTTAGTTCGAAGAGCCTCTCACATAAACTTCTAGATGTATTATATGATTTAAACAATCAAAATTTTTTTAAAAATTTCAAATCATTTAAAATCATTACTAAAATATGTGACTATATTTTAGTTTCGACTATATTTAAGTTTCGAATATTTAACTTTGTCTTTCAAAATTTAGTTCGAAGAGCCTCTCACATAAACTTCTAGATGTATTATATGATTTAAACAATCAAAATTTTTTAAAAAATTTCAAATCATTTAAAATCATTACTAAAATATGTGACTATATTTTAGTTTCGACTATATTTAAGTTTCGAATATTTAACTTTGTCTTTCAAAATTTAGTTCGAAGTGCCTCTCACATAAACTTCTAGATGTATTCTATGATTTAAACAATTAAAATTTTTTTAAAAATTTCAAATCATTTAAAATCATTACTAAAATATGTGACTATATTTTAGTTTCGACTATATTTAAGTTTCGAATATTTAACTTTGTCTTTCAAAATTTAGTTCGAAGTGCCTTTCACATAAAGTTATAACTGTATTCTATGATTTAAACAGTCAAAATTTTTTAAAAATTTCAAAAAAAGGAAAGCATTTTTAAAATCATTACTAAAATATGTGAATAGTTTTGAAATTTTGGGAATAATATTAAATCATTGTCTTTATTTAACATTTAACAAAAATTATAAAACCTTAAAAAATAATATAATTTAAATAACTACTTTAAAAACTCTAATTTCGAATTTTCGAACATTAAAAAATATATAAATTTTTTAAAGCATATATATTATACAAAGAAGTAAGAAATACATAATTGCAGGTCGAAAATAACAATAATAATAATAATAATAATAATAATAATATAATTAAAGAACATGTTCCTAATTTCCATCTACGAACATATTTAAAAATTTTCGTTTAATTATATATAGTAATAAATTAATACCACAACAATTTATGGCTATATATAAACTTTTTAAAATCAAGAAAAATATAGTGAAATTAAAAAACAAAAAAATATTTATTTATAAAGATAGTCATTTTAGTTTTTAATTATCAAAAATAAATTTCACACTAAAAATTTTTCGAACATAACAAAAAAATCGAAAAAATTACTTTAGTTAATTAACTAATTAATTAATTTCGCACAAAATTTCCAAAAAAAAGTTCTTTTTAAAAAAATCATAAAAATTCGATTATAAAAAAATTGTAAATTTTTATTTCTTGATCATAAAAATAAATTTATTGCAAATAAAACCAGACATATTTAATTTAAATCATAAATTTTTATTTTATTCACTAATTAGTGAAGATATCTCATTTACAAATTACACCAAAAAATATTAAAAAAAAAAACTTTTTTGTGATTCTTAAATAATTCAATACCGATCCTTATATAACAGTATGAATAGCTTGAATTAAGCTATGATTTTTATTAAGTATTTAAACTCTTTAAAGGGCTAAATCTAAATAGATTTTCATTAATTTCAATAGAATTCGTTATTGTATTAAAATAAACACTCGTAACATTTTTTTAAATCATCTTTGAAATTATTATCAATTCTATGTTGACTACAAACTAATCGACTCATAAAACAACTCTTTATTAATTAAATATTCTAATAATATTATTCGAGTGATTTATTTTATATTAAACTAGTTTCTTCTCTATATTTATCTTTCAAACATTTTTAATAAATATTATATCAAAATGTTTGTTGGTTTATTTATAGTTATTTTATATTGCCATAACTACATGTACATTTACTTATGTTCTATATGATACATATGTAAATATTAGGGTTTTTATTCGAATAAAAATTATTCGATTAATTACAGAAAAATTATTTATTTTTATTTAAATGAACACAATTTTCCAGTTTAGAATAAAAAATTAAACGTTCAATATTTTTAGTATATTCGAATACTAGTTAAAAAATTTGAATGCTAATTTTTTTACTTTAATGCGGAATATTAAGGATAATTTTTATTTATTTATTAGTTTCAGTCTATTGATACAATATTATCCTTACATACATCAATGACAATTTAATATACATAATTAAATTATTTATTTAAACAAACTGTTTAACAAAATTTTTAAATTCAAGATTTGATATACACTGCCAGCCACTTGAATAAGGAATCACGTTTTTTTTTTAAATTTAATTAAGTATATCTCCTAAACCAAAGTTCAGAAAAAAATAATTTTTTGCGCAACCAAATTTCAAAGTGTTGGCTTTAGTTTCCTGAAGAAATAAAAAATATATATATTTTTTTATACTAAAATTATGCATTTATTTAAAGACATGTATTTCTGTGGTACTTTTTCGTATGTCACTTAAATAAGGAATATTTTAAAACTAAACAAACTGTAATTTATTTTTAAATTTTAGGTTATAAAAATGAAAGTTATTATCTTCTAGCATTCAATTAGTAATGAGTACTACCACCATTTTTAGAAATAACCTCAAAAATGCGATTTGGCATCATCGACTTGTATAATGACTCTAAGTAGTTTAGCGAAATTGAACTCCATGCTTCCGTTATTGCATCTTTTAAAGATTCTATCGTCTCAAATTGTTTTCCTTCCTCATAAACTTTTCTTGCAAGTCAACCCCAGACATTTTCCATTGGATTCAGATCTGGTGAATATGGTGGCCAATCCAAAAGTTGAACACCTTGTTGATTAATTAATTGTTTTACTGCTCTGGCGGTATGAATCGCAGAGTTGACGTGCTGGTACGTCCAAGGTATGGGTCCAAAGACATCATTAAATTTTGGAAATGCTTCCTCCAGAATGTTTTTGTAAGACGTTGCAGTAATTTTGTTGGATACAAAAACCAATTCTATGGTACCATAATACGAAATGGCGCCCTATACCAATATTCCGCCCTCTCGGCTGTATCCGCGGCTCAAAAATAATTCCTTTTTATTTAGGTCATGGAAGTACTAGTTATATCCGTCGGGACCATCAATATTAAACTTTAAACCATTTTTCGGATCATGTCATTGTATTTTTGGCAAATTTTAGACGTTGTGATTTGCGTTTTTCATTAAGTCGTGATTTTTTGCAGTTTTCTTCGAACTATGTATGCGCACGACTTTAAAATATATTGCACTGTTCTTAGACTGGCACTGACTTCACTTTTTTACGTATTTTTGATACCGACATGGCAGAATTTGATGCAATTCTAAGAATTTGTCTTCTTTCTTTTGGAGTTGTTGCCATTTGCTTCCGCCCTTTCATGTTTTCCCATATCTTTCCCACGTTATTTAAATAATTGTACACAACTGTCTTTCCTCTATTAATGTTTTTTATCTATTTAGACCGGATTCTGACCCTGATTTTTCAAAATCATAATTTTTTCTTTTTCAGAGTTATTAAGAGCTTTACCTTACGTCCTATTTTGAATAAAAACTATTTAAAAACTATCAAATTAAAAATTCTCTAGCCGTTTATATTGAAAGAAATTCAAATCATAGCCTTCCTGATTAACATTAAAAGAATTCCTTATTCAAGTGACACACGAAATAGTACCACAGAAACATATGTCTTTAAATAAATGCATAATTTAGCATAACAAAATATGTATATTTTTTATTTCTTCAGGAAACTAAAGCCAATACTTTGAAATTTGGTTGCACAAAAAAATATTTTTTTCAGAACTTTAATTTAGGAATTTAAAAAAATGTGATTCCTTATTTAAGTGGCAGGCAGTGTACTTAAGTCTAATTCATTAGAAAATTTTTTTGAATAATCTCATAGCTTTTATTAAAGGTTCATTCAAAGCATATGTTGTTCTATGAATATCTATATAGAAGATATAATTATTTTGCCTTAGAGGCCTAGGAGGTACATCTAGTTTTATGGTATCAGTTTTGTGGCAAATCATTCTTAAATTATAGCATATAGATAATATACAGAAGAAATTTTACGTCTTGTTTCTAAAGTTTTCATAGAAATCAAGGCACACTTATCAGGGTATGTAGGAATCGAAATTTGAGGGTTTATAAATGAAAAATTTAAAAATGTAGGAGCAAACTTTTCAATTATATTTATATGTAATTAAGTACTAAGGCTCCAGATAAATTTTGCATATTCCAATCTAGATCTCACAAAAGATGTAGATAGAACTTTTCTTGTGTAATGATCAAAATTATTAGAATTATTAGAATAATAATATTCCTAAATCTAAAATTTCATCCACGGATGATAGTAAATATTGATGAATTCTATATCGGTATATAACAGTGTTACAACATCTATGATAAGTCATAGAAAAACATTTGTTTAAATTAAAAGGTAAACCATTGTGGACTGACCAAGAACTCACCCTATCTAAATCCTCCTGGAGATTAAAAACATCATTGTCATTAGAAATTGTTTTAAACATTTTTAAATCATCAGCATACAATAAATAATGAGACTTTCTGAAACATAGGTCAATATCATTAATAAATATATTAAATAATAGAGGACCCAAAACACTACCTTGTGGAATACCAGAAGTAGAAATAAATGATTTAGAACAAACACCATCAAGAGGAACTACAGATTGTCTATCCGACAAGTTATAACGGAACCAAGATAATATTCGGGAATGAACGCCCAATTTATATAATTTTAATAATAAAAAAGTTCATGTGGTACTCGGTCAAGTGCCTTAGCAAAGTCCATGTAAATCGCATCTTCTTAGAAAAAAGTGTTCAATTGGCCTATGTCAAAAAAGTGAGTTTGAAACAATTTTGTACTTCTTTAATATATATAGGACTTTTTTTTATTAATAGATAATATTAAGCAAAAGTTCATGGAAAATTTCATTTGAATTTGAAATGTATTATTAGTATTCTTTGCAAGTTTTGATTTAATTTTACAATATTTGATAATTTTGATATTAAATTTATTAAACAATTTTAAAACAATAATCTAATTTTGCCTAAATATATTTAAACTCCTTATAAATTTAGTGTGGAGCTTGAGATACATTATTTAGGATCTAAATGTGAAATCTAAAGGAATAATTTTTTTTTTTTAATTACATTAATTTCTATATTTTTAAGGCTACATATTTCAACTTTTTATTATTTTATTCCAACCTTTATTAAATTCTTAAAAATTAATCGATCTTCGAATTCTTAAAAATTAATCCATCATTCCAATAAAAATATTTTTTTTTTTTTAATTTTATTCGATTAAAATTCAACTCGAATATTTTAACAATCCTAATAAATTTAATATTCTACTATTATTGTTATAATACGTGTGTAGTATTAGTAGTTTTTATTGCTGTTTTTGTTGTTAATTTGGTTATTTCTTATTTACGCAAATGTATGTCAATGATTGCGTAAATTGTTAAAAATTATTGTCATTTCATTTACAGTTGTGGGAAAATCTTATTGGTTTATAAAGTGTATTTGTAGGAAAACTTCTAAATTTATAAATTTAAAATGTTGGCGAATAAGAAGCCACTAACATGAAAGATATAACTTTTATAATAATATTATTAAGAAAATTAACTTAAAATATTGAGCAAGAAATACGGAAAGTTTTATTGATTTAAAAGTATTAATGGACATAATGGGACAACTGACACACCTACTTTTCATATAATTCAATGACATTTTGTGAAGAATGTGCAAGTAAATATGTATTTTTAAATGAAAAAGGAAAAGTAATATGACTTTCATATGAATATATGAAACAAAACTGCAGTTGTTGCATTTGACCTCTTAGTTTTTGCGGATCATCATGTGCTCCAAATTAAGGAATCTGGTGATATTAATAGTCAAATGTGAATCAAATGTGTATTGGAATTCCCTGTAGATGTTTTTCTTATAAAATGTTTGCAAATGTTTTTACAATCCTTATTTTTTTATCTCCTGCGCTTCTTCGGAATAGGAACAATTCATTATTCTATGATATTTTTCTCGTGTAATAAAATTAAACGGACATATCAAGCCTTAATGATGAAAATCTAAGTCTCAAAATCATTTACATCATCTGTCAAAATTTCAATACTATATTAGGAACCATTTCAGATTTAACAATGTTAATATTAATATTTAACAATATTATATAATCACAAAAATGCTTCTCCTATGATGTTTTGTATTCTGCACTTAAGGACTCGGTATATATTTCGTCTGCAATCAGTACCTGATAGAAATTAGTTTTTAAAAGATCTTTAGTTTTTTTTAGAAAATCTTTTAGAAGAACTGAAAAACCTTCGAAATGTTTACTGGTGCTGCCACAAGTATTTAGCGAAGGAGGTAACATATATTGATAAATCAAGATTCTATTCTTCTCGCTAACAGCCATTTTGAGTTTTATTAAATATTTTGTTTGAACATTTTTCATTAAACTTATACTAATATTTTCAGAAATAAACTGAAAAACTCTCAAACTGTTGTTCATAAACAGAATCATGTTGACACATGATCAATAATTGCTTTGCGAATGGAAAGGGGCAACTTGAAGCAAAATTTTATCACTGGTTACAGCATTATCACTACAACAATATTATGTTCCCATTGTTAATTTTACTGAACTTTAATAATTTTTTGTTCATGATAACAATGATTTTGATACAATTTTCTCATTTAATGTTCACACTCAATAAGAATTTTAATATGATTGACTGCAGAAATTATATATTTTTAAATATTTATACCAGAAACAAAATTTTGTTAATATGAATCATATTATTACTTCTACAACCACTAAATATTTGCAGTTTTTTTTCCTTGTTCTTAAACCATATTGATATTATTATTCTTATAACAATAAAATGTTACAAATAAATATAATACTTATCCTTTTCCCAAACTTAGTGGAAATCATCAATACTTGTTTGTTTTTAAATAAAAAAAATTCTTTTAATAATTGTTTCCTATCTTCAATGTAATTCTCATTTAATTTATATATGAATAAATATAAATAGACAAGGTTTGGTTATACATACATTATAAGAAACTTGCATTTGAACCACATATAAATATAACTAATGATATATAAATATTGTTATTATATATATATATATATATATATATATATATATATATATATATATAAATTTTATAAAAGTAACAATAATTTTTATTGATACATGATAAGATAGAATAATAATATAACAAAATGAAATAATAATATGATAATATCGGATAACTATATGATAACATGAGGTAATAATATGATTAAATAGAATCATAATATGAAAATGTGGTATAATAATATAATAAGATTGTTCAATTATATGTAAAACTATAATCACAACATGAAAAAAACAAACCATAAAATCGGATACAATATGACAAAATAGAATCATAATAATTGTTACTTATAATCATTTCTATTTGTGGCTGTGATCATATATTTCAATCATAATATGTTGCTCTTAGATTATGGTCACTACAAATATATTTTTTCTCTGCGTGCACCTATCAGCGATAAGGGAACTTTGTGGAACTTTTTAGTTTTTGTCCAATAAAAATTAATATAAAAACAAAAATTGGCAAAAAAAAAAAGTTGGAGACAAAAAAAACCCAAGATTTTTTTCTTGATAAGCTTTTGCAAATTACACATCAGTCATTAAAATAAAAAAATGATTCATAAAAATCTTGTTTAAAACGAAAAAGTTACAATTATTCAAAATTAAACTTCTCAGCAAAAAAAAAATACTTTGTATTATATTTGGTTTCAACCACAATACTGTTCAAGGTGTCGTTTCTTAATAACAGTAAACATTTTTTTACATTTTCTTTATTTTTCAGTTACTTGGAAGGTTTTTAATCAGAATAGCTAACTTTTTTTTCAAAACACGAAAAAAATTAAGGAATTTTGATAAGCTAAATTGTTAAAATCACACTGCGCCCCTGCACGAAATAGTTAACGCGAACTAATTTTTCATGCATTCGAGTCGCTTTGCATTTTTACAAATGCATTTAAATGTGGAATCAAAAGTTTTTGATACTTAATGGACCACATATTTTTTATTTTATTTTTTTTTTTTTTAATTTAAATACAATATTATTCTATAGGGTGAAAAATTCATAATCAGCGTCCTCAAAAAAACTTATAAGTAGCATTTATTTGCATTTATTTATTACGAAAACCAAGTATTTTAATAATGGCCAAAATTCTGGGATCGTTACCCAGTGTGGAGGGACTAAATTATATAAAAGTAATATTTTTGACAGCAAAAAAGAACACTGATTTGTAAATTAATATTACTAAATAATAATTTTTTATATTACATTACGTCCCCTTAATAAAACAATAGTGTATAATTTTTTTGCCATATCGAGATAATGGAGTTTAAAATTTTTCAGTTATTAGACATTTGGGAAAACCGTAATATTTCAGAAAATAATCGATGTTTTTAAGTTGTGGTCATTTAAATATGTGGTGGAATAATCAGGCTACTAGTAGATGACATTTCATTAATTTACAAGTGCTTTAATTGAAAATAAATGGGATTCAAAGTACCGTGATGTCACTTAGGCTATTTTATTTGTTTTATAATATGTATGAAAATCATTATACACTATTTTATTTTGTATGGTATAAACTATTTTATTTGAATCTTTTACACCATTTATCACGAAATACTTTTAAATTAACTTTTAAAAGTAAACTTTGGTATTTCAATGACACGTTGTTAATTGTTTTGCAATACAATTTGTGCACAGTTTTAATTAATTAAAAAATACATGAATAAAAAATAATACTATAACGTATACTTAATATTTATTTAGTTTAATAAACATTCCTCATACGCCCAGCAGGTTTCTAAAGGATAGTCCAACCAAGACGCACGATGTTAATTGTAAATAAAACAAAAAATTTTCAGAGAGTTATCGTAGAATTTTTTTTTTTTTTATTATGATAGAGGGGTCCATAATAATTATGTGTGAAACAGAACATCGGCCAAATGCTCGCCACGGCTTCGGTGGCATACCTCTATCCGATGGTCCATATATTCCATGATTCTAAGACATAAATTAAGTTCATTGTCGTTAATATCTCAACAGTGTCAAATCACATGATCGTTGCGGCCATGACGTGAGATAACATGGCCATTGAATTTCTCGCGCAAAAGAGTCATTGTTTCGTTGGCTGTGTGGCAAGTGGCACCATCCTGTTGGAACCACATATCTTCCAGATTCATATCCTCAATTTTTGGCCACAAGAAGTCCGTTATCATCTCGCGATAGCGAACACCATTCATGGTAACTGCTTGGCAGACCTCATTTTCGAAGAAGTAAGGATGACACCGTTGGGTTCCTGGTCATTGTGACATTCTTGGCAACGAAATAGCCGATGAGCTAGCTCGCAGTGGCTCGGAGCTAGATAGGTCTTTCATAGAGTCATCTGTTAAGATTCCAATTGGGTCCTTCTTTAGGGCCATAGGGGAGTGGACTCTGGACAACACGAATCGAGCCTGGAGTGACAGATCGGACTGCAGAGTTTCTAGGGCATTATGGCCTAGCTTAAAACTGGCGGATTCCAAGCGCCTTCTAGGTATGAGTCGTGGTAGTCTTAGAGTCGTAGTAGGTATGGTTACGGGTCACTTCTCAATAGGGAATATGATGAGTAAGTGGGACATTGGCACATCAGACTTTTGTAGAACGTGCGATGATGTTGAGGAGCTAGAGACAGTGGAGCACATACTCTGTCCCTGCGTAGGGCTTCAGCGTAATAGGTTGAAGTGGTTTGGAAGCCATTCACTACATGAGCTAGGTGAGGTTAATGGCAAAGGACTTGTCAACCTCATAGGGTTTGTAATGGGAATAAAATGGCTTAGGAACAATCATAATTGATTGATTGGGTATAGGTTCCACTTTTCTCTTTCTTCCTTTCATAAAGGGATCACAATGGGCCGTTCGGCCTCTGGGTGTAGGCGTGAATGCGCCGCCCTTTCCAACCTAACCTAAGGATGACACCGTCAGCCCATAAATCGCACCAAAGATGCACCCACAAAAAATCTTTGTGGATACATCGGCTCTCCAACAATCACTAGTGGATTTTCATTTGCCCAAATGTGGCAATTCTGCTTGTTAACGAATCCACTGAGGTGAAAGTGTGAAGATGATTTTCTTTGTAAAGTCACCATTGACTCCTGTCTATTCAAATCTTTATTCAAAATTCACATCACTGATGTTAGTGAGATGTTCAATTGTTGGGTACGACGACTACTCGAGGTTGACGGCTCTTCTGCCACACTATCGCGTACAACATCAATGTTTTCCACATAACGACCTGGGCTGGCATGCATAGGTGTTTTCCCATTTCATACATACCCGGCTTACTGAAATTTTCGCACAATTCTCCCGACTGCGGACACATTTGGTCAATTATGCTGAACAAAAAAATCACGAAGTACACGAAATGCATTTCGATTTGAACGCCCATTTTCGTAAACGGCTTCCATGGAGCAAAGAAATGTCAAATTAAGTTTGGCAAAAAACTTTACATTAAGGTTTGACTCACATTTAGGTGTGACCACCCTTTAGTTAGTTATTTATGCACAAACACTTTCGTCATTCTTATTTTTTTTTTTTAGTTACAAAGAGATGAATTTAAATTTCAAACTAATTTTTTATGAATTGTATGAGCAGCATTTTATTATTCTTATTATTATTATTATATATTTTTTTCTTTTTGTGTGATTGTTGTATGCTGTCGTATGAATAAATTTATGTGTGAATGCAACTATGGACACAGTGATGCCTTTTGCAAAATAAATGATAATAAATCTGGATTTTTTTAAACGGCTGAATTGATTTTGATGAAACTTGGAATATCGATAGAGGAGATGTTAGGCTTTTAGCATATTGCTTGGTGGAATGTGTTACTTAAGTAAAGTAGAGCCAAATTTGACCACCTTGTTCCGATATGTTTAAAAACTATTGAAGCTTGTAACTTTTAAAAATTATGAACCGATTTTAAATATTTTTACATATCTGAGTTCTACTAAGCGAGACAAAAAAATTAAATTGTCTTAATAACTCATTAGGTAATTACTGTATCACATTATCTTTTATTTTTTAAAGGTTTCTTGACTTCAAAGATTTAACTTCCCATTTTTTGCCTTGACTATTTTGCGATTTTTCCCTATAACTTTTAAAATAAAAATTCTAATTTTTTTTTTTTTAATATATTTAAAATTTCCATAAACTCTTAAATTATGCTAAAAAATTTCTTTAGTTATCTCAATTTGATAACAAAAAATTTAAAATATCAAAACAGGTCTCAAATATTGCAATTTTGTTTTTTAAGTAACTATTTATTTAAATGTTTTAAAAAATTTGTTAAACAATTTCAACATTTTCTGATATTTTCTAAAAGTCTAGACTTCATAAAAGCATTTAAGTCTAATTTTGTAAAATTTTCTAACGTGCATACTATACCCAGTAGTAGTCAAAAATTCAACTTGTATTAACAACTCTGGCACTTTTTTAATTAGATAAGATAATATAATATGTTTTTAAAGTTTTTGCAAAAAATTGTGACAATATACCGGTAAAATTAATTACACGAGACAATTTTCCAAAAAATCCCATAGTTTACATATTTTTAATTCATTCAGTCATCTACTTGATTGATTTTATCAATTTTTTAATTGGAAAAACATTTTCTTTTTCATTTTTTATAGTTTTTAGTAATTAATATAATAATTTTGGTGAGAAGTGCAAAATTTAAAAAAGTTTTTAGTTGAATGAATTATTTACTAATATATTTAGTAATTGATGGCTTTTTTTCCATGTATGCAAAAATTTACTTTCATACCTATAACGGTTTCGAAATTATTTAGGTGCAAATTTATTAAATATGTTACTGTAAACATAATTTCAAGTTTTTCGATTTATTTTTAAAAAAGTCTTTTATAGATTTTAAAATGGTAAAATTTGTTATACTTAGTTTTAAAGAAGATGCAGTTTCCCTTAAAATGATATATAAAAAGTCTGTTTTGTATTTGTAACGTTTCTAGTTAACAAATTTCATCCACAAGGTGGTTAACTTTGTCCCACTGTAGCGCCCACCGTGCTTAAGCTACACACTACATCAAACAATATTCTGAAAGCTAACTCCTCCTCTATCGATGTTATTTTGCAAAAGGTCCCACTGTGCAATATGAAATTAAAACAAAAGAAGCCTATTTAAAAATTCCTAAAATTTAATTCAATTAAACAATTTATACATTTTTTTTTTTTTAACTACCTTTACACTATTTGCATTTTCAGTTGGGTATTTGTGTATCAAATCATTAGAAAAGGTTTTCCATAAATAAAATAAAGACGAAGCTAATGAATTAAATGGTTTTTGATGGATTAAAATTCGACTTTTAACACTCAACTCAGATGAAAACTTGGTAGCCAAAAAATAGTTCAAACGGCCGTTTTAATCCTGAGATGATTGTTCAGAAATATTTTTAGCCACCACAAAAAAAAAAGAAAAATAGCTCATCTAGCCAGTCGTTCTTACAGCTCTAGTAATTTATATTTTTTGGACCCCTTAAAAATGTTTAAAAAATAAACGAAGAAAAAATACACATTTTGACAAATCAAATACTGGCAGCAATGAACACAAAAATAAACAAAAAAAAAAAACAAGAATGAAAAACTACTTTATGCTGCATATGTACGTGTTGTCTATTTGGCTGCTTGTTGTGCTCCACGTCTTGTCTTTTTCGTTTATTTTCAAAACCACAAAATAAATAACACTGAATATTTTTTTTTTTTTTTTTTTTTTTTTTTTGTACAAATAATATAATTGCGTTTAAATTGAAATTCCAACAAAATTTTAACAAATATTTTTCTGTTCTTAAGTTTTTTATATTTTTTTTTTCCATTCAGAGCGACAAAATGAAAAAAAGAAGAGCTTGAAAATAATATTAAAAAAAAAACTCTATTATTTGTTCCATAGCACCAAAACGTACTACACACATACATTTCTAATAAATACTTACGTTTGTTTGTTTGTATGTCTATCTAACTATCCATCTTATACAACATGCTCTCATCTGATCATTGTATGTTAGTATTCATCTCATCAGAATCATACACACACTAACATCTCCACATACAACTATTTTCATTACGCTTAACAGCCATCGTAAGTGCAGACAGCCATCTAACTGCCTGACATCACAAAAGTCAGACATCATCTTGTAGTTTTATCTACTAGCAGCTAACATTGCTACTACAACTACTACCAGCCAACCAGTTCAATATTGTTTGTAGTTGTTGGTTTAGGGTTTTTTTTTTTTTAAGCTAAAAATAAATATGTAGTAAATACTTGTACTATGCCAGCTATTATTTATAATACTAGAACTATAGACTGCTATTACGAATACTTTAAAGCAAAACATCGAAAATGCACTTTTGTTTTTGTACAGTAGTTCGTTTGGCTTTGAAGTAGATTAAATTTATAGGATTAAAGGTTTTCCAAAAAATGTCGAAATTTTCTATTTATAATAATATTTTCAGTGAAATTCTGGCAAAATTGCGATAAATATTTTATTTATGACACAATTAAAATAAATACTCTTTTTATATCCTTCACCACAGGCATAAAAAGTATATATAAGTTTGTCATTCCATTTGTAATTCCCACAATTTTCGTCGGAGAGCAGAAAAGTATTGATAGAAGGATGTCTGTCTGCCTTTAGGGCTTCGTTCTTTCACAGAAAAGTCGGACATTTTTTTGAAGAATTTTTATGTTGAAGAAATGAACTAAATAGATCTAACATTAACCGAGTTATAGACCAAAACGCGTTATTAGATTTTTTGAAGCTCCCATATAAGCTATGGACCCCGCTCTTGCAGGAAACTATCATAAATTTTTCTTTTCACCGAAAATTAACCCTAAATTTTCTCTTAATCGAAAATTAACAATAAATTTTCTTTTTATAGAAAATTTACGATAAAACTTCTTTTTATGGACAATTTTCAACAAAATTTCCTTTTACAGAAAAATTTGGTATATTTTTTTTATAGAAAATTTTCAATAAATTTTTTAATAGAAAATTCGCTACAAATTTTATCTCTATAGAACACTTTCGATAAATGTTCTTTTTATAGTAAATTTTCGATATATTTTCTTTTTTTTCTGTAAATTTTCGATAAAGCTTCTTTTTTTAACAAATTTTCGATAAATTTTCTTTTTTTAACAAATTTTCGATTAATTTTCTTTTTTTGACAAATTTTTCATCAATTTTCTTTTTTAGCAATTTTCCATAAATTTTCTTTATTTAGCCAACTTTTGTTAAATTTTCTTTTTTAGCAAATTTTCGGTAAATTTTGTTTTTTATCACATATTCGATAAATTTTCTTTTCATAGTAAATATTCGATCATTTCCTATTTATAGAAAATTTTCGATAAATTTCCTATTTATTGAAAATTTTCGATAAATTTCCAATTTATAGAAAATTTTCGATAAATTTCCCATTTATAGAAATTTTTCGATAAATTTCCTATCTATATAAAATTTTCGATAATTTTCCTATTTATAGAAAATTTTCGATAATTTTCCTATTTAAAAAAAATTTTCGATAATTTTCCTATTTATAGAAAATTTTCGATAATTTTCCTATTTGTAGAAAATTTTCGATAATTTTCCTATATATAGAAAATTTTCGATAATTTTTCGATAAATTTGCTTTTTATAGTAAATTTTCGATAAATTTGTTTTCTATAGTAAATTTTCGATAAATTTGTTTTCTATAGTAAATTTTCGATAAATTTGTTTTCTATAGTAAATTTTCGATAAATTTGTTTTCTATAGTAAATTTTCGATAAATTTGTTTTCTATAGTAAATTTTCGATAAATTTGTTTTCTATAGTAAATTTTCGATAAATTTGTTTTCTATAGTAAATTTTCGATAAATTTGCTTTTTACAGTAAATTTTCGATAAATTTGCATTTTACAGTAAATTTTCGATAAATTTGCTTTTTACAGTAAATTTTCAATAAATTTGCTTTTTACACTATATTTTCGATAAATTTGCTTTTTATAGTAAATTTTCGATAAATTTGCTTTTTATAGTAAACTTTCGATAAATTTGCTTTTTATAGTAAATTTACGGTAAATTTCTTTTATAGTAAATTTTCGCTAAAATTTTCTTTTTACTTTAAATGTTCGGTAAAATTTTCTTTTTACAGTAAGTTTTCGGTAAATTTTCCTTTTATAGTAAATTTTCGGTAAATTTTCTTTTTATGGCAAATTTTCTTTCTTTAGGAAATTTTCGATACCTTCTTTTTTTAGCAAATTTTCCATAAATTTTCTTCTTTATCCAATTTTCGATAAATTTTCTTTTTTTTTAGAAAATATTTGACAAATTTTGTTTTTCGATAAATTTCCTATTTATAGTAAATTTTCGATCTTTATGTAGTAAATTTTCGAATAAGTTTCCTATTTATAAAAAATTTTGAATAAATTTTCAATTTATAGGAAATTTTCTAGTTATAGGAAGTCTCCGATAAATTTTCAATTTATAGAAAAGTTTTGATAAATATTTTATTGGAAAATTTCATAATTTTTTTTTTTATTAAAAATTTTCAATAAATTTTTCTTTTTATTGATATTTCGAAATAAATTTTCGATATGTTTTCTTACGAAATGGTAGATACATTTTTTTCTTTCTATATAAAGCTTTCATGAATTCATTTTTATTAAAAATTTTCGATAAATGTTCTTTTTATAGGAAATTCTCCATATATTTTGTATAGAAAATTCTCGATATATATAATATATATGGCAATTATATATATTATAGAAATTTAATTTTTTTCTGTAGAAATTTTTCGATAAAATTTCTTTTATATTTAATTTTCTGATGCATTCTTCTAATCTGCTTTTTCGATTTCTCCAAATATTTTCGTTTTGCAATCACCGTTTTTAAAATCTAAAATAATAAATTCAGCAAAAAAAAAAACGAAAGCTCCAAACGCAAGATGAGCATGTATTGCTGTCAGTCAGCCAGTCGTATTGTTAATGTCAGAGAAAATATTTTGTTGCAGTTGTTGCTTTCTACCAATTACTCTCATGGGTGCAGCGTGTAGATATTAAAGTAATAGTTAGAGTATAGTATCCTCAAGTATTATTACATTCTTTACTTTACATCATATTTGGTCGTTTCTGTTACTCTATAGACATAAGATTTTCCATTTTTATTTTTTTTTTTTGAGATCTATTATTTGTAACAAAAAATATTTTTTTTTTTTTGGATATTTGTTAAGAAGCCTCTTGCAATGACACTGACATATAGAAGACGATGGTGATGACAACAATAATAACAAGCAAAAGATAAAAAAGCAGACACCACAGAATGAAAATGCAATGACAACTGTCACATGAATCGAAATAATAGGCAAATTCTTCTTATGTTTACATATATTTTATATATTTTGTTAAAAATGAAAAAAGAAACACAATATTAAGAAAAATAAGAAATATATTTTTTTTTTTTTTGCTCCTTTATAATAAAAAAAATACCTTATTGTAAAAGATTTTGTAGCTGTATTTCTAAGAATTTTTGTTTATTTCAACGAAAATCAATTTTTACATTGCTGTAGGCTTAATTTCTACTAAAAGCGGCAAAGAAAAAAAAACTCACACACACCAGCAAAGAAAAAAATAACTTTATTACTCTTGTTGAACAATTTGGCTCCATGTTTTTCTTTTATTTTATTATTTTCCTAGAAAAAACTTCAGTGTGTATTTTGATTTTTTGTTGTTGTTGTAGTTTTTTGTATGTTTTACTTTATTACAGTTTAATTTAAAACTGAATAAAAAACTGTTTGGTGTCGTAGCCATTGTTGTAGATGTATGTAAGTACATGTGTATAACACAGCTATTAAAATCTTGAGAATTCAATTTGGGATTTGAAAAAAAGATTTTGAAAGATTTTTGTACTCTATTGTTCAACAACCTTAAATCTGATGTCAGTTACAATAAAACTTTGGCAATACTTACCTTAGTAGGAGAAAGAAGTACGAATAATACACTTGAAACAATTTGGTGTGTTTAAAGATTTAAATTTGAAAGAAAAAAATCTTTATCTTTTAGAATAACTTAAATTTTCTTAGATTTCTGTTTCTGTTTCTATATGAAATGAGCTCAATGTCGTGTAATTCCATCAAAATATACTGACTTCAATGTTTGACATTCAAAAACAAATAAGCTAGTTTTCTTTAAAAACCAAATTTCCAAATTTTCTCTAAAGAAAACCAAATGTTTAATAAAAGAGTGATTCCATGTTAAAACGGACAGACATCGCATTTGACATCTCCGATTTCTATGAACTTCACTACAGACATTAGCTATTGAAAGCGTTTCTTAAATCTTAAACTTTTAGACTTATGGCCCTTTCTAGTCTCCGATTTCTATGAACTTCACTACAGACATTAGCTATTGAAAGCGTTTCTTAAATCTTAAACTTTTAGACTTATGGCCCTTTCTAGTCCAAATTTTAACACATTTTGATAAATGAAAAAAAATAAATACATCACAAAGTGTACTTGTTCAATTTCTAGATAGTATACAAGGTAGATCTCTGGTTTTAGTTTCATATTAAAGACAAAGATATATCCTTAATAACGATACATATAAAGTTTATAGATATCAGAAGTTTAAGGTTCAAAGTTGGACATATAAAGATCAAACCATTTCAAAGTATCTTTTTTATGAGCTCATATTTAAAATAAATTTTATAGACAAAATTTGGCTTAAGATTATATTTTGCTACATAACTTCTAAACTAAAGGAGTGCACAACATGAAATTTTGCGCAAGTGTGGAGAAAAGTTGTGTTAATATTATGTAATCTTTTAAAAATTTTAAAATTATCAGTTTTGGTGATATAATGGTTTAATTTTTATAAATCGAATTTTGACCTTTGAGCATTTATCTTTATATTTTATATGATACTAAAATTAAAATTTTATTGTATATGTTATGCTATTGAACAGCTTATAAGTAATTAATTATTGTAATATGATCTAAGTAATGACTTTCTAAAATACCCACTTGTAATAATAGCAGGTAAGTAATTGATTCTAATATCATCACCATGTTAAAAAAAGAGCCATTCAGCTAATGTGTAAGTAGTGAAGAGCCATTATATATTAGCTTCTTAAAGCAGTACATGCCAACCAAAATTTTTGCTGGGCTCATTTGGCTAGAAAACTTTTTGTAAACAAAATTTTTACAGTATTGTTTAGCAACATTGTTGTCAGATAGTAAGAATTTGGACAAATCAGGGAAATGTCATTCAAATATGTTAAAAAATTAATAAATGTTTAAAAATTTTGTTTATAAAATTTTTTTCAACGTTGTTAAGTAAAATTTTGTCGTAAAAAATAAAATTAGGAAACATTGAGAACATTTTTAGCAACATTAAAAAATAGACAAAAAAGCTATAAACTTTGTTCATATACATTATTTGTAACCTGACTTAGCAACATTGTTGTCAAATAGTAAAAAAGCTGTTTTTTGCTCAAATCAACAATCACCACAAAACCAAATTTTCTCTAAAATCCAATTTTACAGTAAAAAGAAAATAACAAAATTTTTAACAAAAATTCGTGTTAGCATCAAAATAAAATTTTATTTAAAAACCAAATTTTTATTAAAAATGAATTTTTTACTAATTATTCATTTATTTTTTCTATACGAAACCAATTTCTAAATATTCACAAAAAAAAACTATTTTGTATAGAACAAAAAAACAGACTTTTCACCAATAAATTGAATTCACACTAAAAAAAAAAACAAATCTAGAAAAATAATTTTCATAAAAACCTAATTTTTACCAAAAAACAGCCCGACTTTTCATCACAAAATCGAATCAAAAACTGGATTACAGAAAATTATCTTTTACTATAAAAAAAAGTAAGTTATTAACAAATCAAAATCAAACTTTTCACCACAAAATTGAGTTTTTACCAAAAATAAACATTTCACAAAAAATCCAAAAAAAGATCGGTTTTTACCATAGTAATCGATTTTGCACAATTTTTAAAATTTTCAATCAGAAGTTATTTAAAAAAAAACAATTTTTCGAACTTTGTGGCTTTAAAATATTTTTATTTCGACCCATGATTTATTAGAAAATGTTTTATGTTTTATTAGAAGTAAAATGAGCCCCCATTTGGTAAAACCGGATTAGAATTGTAGAACATATGATTTTTTTCGAAGTTGGAAAATTTATAAAAAACGTATGTTTTGTTGTTGCCATAATTCTGGTGCAAAATTATGTTTGGGATATATGTAAAATTCTAGAAATGTTATAATATTCCACTCATCCATGCCTACAAACTACACTATGTTACATTTAGGGTTTGGGGTCCGGGAAATCCCGGGCGGATAATCCCATAGGAATTTCTGGGATTTTTTTTAATTTTCCCGGGAAAGCGGGAAATTTAATATTAATTTGATATGTAGTTTCAATGAAATGAATAAAAAATTTACATTATTGTACAAACGCTACTTACTAAAGGCATTTTTAAATGATAATACTGAATATTAAGATTTAACAAAAATTTAATACAAAAGAAATATTTTAAATTATTCAAAATCACATGATTTTTATATGTATGAATAAGATATTTTTTCTACATTATCAAAAATAAGATTATACAAAAGTTTTCTAAAAAAAAATAAGAAGAAAAAATATTAAAAGAAAAATAAAAACTAAATTAAATATAAAATCATTGTATTACCATCTGAAGTATTCTCTAAAGAATCCAGGCGCGGATCCATGGGGGGCGAAAAAGATAAATTACCCCCCACCCCATCAAATGAATTATTCAATTCAGAAAAATTAAACTCGAAGAAAAATGTACACTAGGAAAAGGAAAAAATTATTTTGGGAAAAATTAGTTTGTATAAATAGAAAAAGGAATGATGAATTTATCTTCAACATTATTTATCCAAAAATTTGCATTGAAAATTTTTAAGTAAATCAATAGGTTTCAAAAATTGGCACTTGTTTAATAAAAAATGTAGGAAATGCACATTTTTAAGTCTTTTTATTTCACTTTTTTAAATAACTAAATAACATATTTATGAATTTTTGTAAAATGTTAAATTCTTCCAATAGTAAGTAATTTTGTGATTTATTTTATTTCTCCTAGGTTTCCGAAATTCTAAATTTCCAAATTTCTTTAAATTTAAGCTTAAATTTTACTTGATAAAAAACTAATTTATATAAACACTAATTTTATCAATTAATAAAAAATATTTCTTATTTTATAAATCAAAATCTATCCATAACTTTTTACAAAAAGCGCTTAATATACAACACAGAAAAAGTTTTGCCCAAATTTTTTCATACAAAATATAATATTTATCCTAGATATTATTAATTAAAAATAAAGAAAAAAAAAACAATTTTTTTTGTTAAGTTTTGCTTAAAAATACATTAATAATATTTTGATAAAGTTTTGAAGCTTTTAAATAATTGTTTGAGTATTTAACCGATTTGAAAAATTACTGCCTCATTTTATTGTAAATTAGCATTTAAAACTTGATTTAGCATTTAAAACTTGATAACTTTAGTGTTAAAGAAAAAAATTACATCAATATCGAAATTTTGAAATAGAAAAGCAAATTTAATTAAAACAAGTAAGAAAGATATAGTCGGTCAAGCCTGACCATATGATACCCCACACCATTGTGCAGGGGTCTTATATTTCGTCTTATATTAGACATGTGGACAATTGTAGACCGATACTTTTACTAAGTGTAAAAAGAAATATATGAATACAGAATATTACGTTAATACTAACATTTATATGAATTTATGCACTTTAGGGTGATTCCCGAAAGGGGGCTTATATGCGATCTATGGTATATTTTGAAGCGATCTTCATAAAATTTCTTACTATGATTTCTACTTATATAATACTTATTTGTGTCGAATATAAACCTGATACTAACATTTGTATGCGATTTATGCACGTTAAAGTGATTTTCGGAAGAGGGTTTTATATGAGAACTATGGTCAATTATGAACCGATCTTCATAAAATTTGGCACAAAGATTTGAAACTTATACAAAACTTCCTTACACCGAACTTCATTAAAATATTGCTATATTTAAGGCATTTAAGATCGTTAAACCCCTATTCCCGGAGGACATTTATATGGGAGGACATTTTTATGGGAAATAATGGACCGATCATCACCAATTTCAATAAGATTCGTTCCTATGTGCCAAATTTCATTGAATTAGCTTTAAAATTGCGACCTGTACTTTGTGCACAAGGTTTACATGAACAGTCAGCCAGCCAGACGGACGGACAGACATCATTAGATCGATTCAAAAAGTGACTGTGAGTCGATTGGTACACTTTAAGATGGGTGTTGAATGATTTTTTCTGTGCGTTACAAACATCAGCACAAACGCATAATACCCCAACCACCTATGATGGTGTGGGGTATAAAAATTAATTAATTATTTCTTATTTGTAGTAAATGTAAAAGATCTAAATAAAACTGAGTTCTTTTGTTTTCTTCATTCAATTAAATTCAAAATTGACTTAAAATTTAGGTAACTATGAGATCTTTAGTGCATAAAAACGTTGTTTTTTTTATTCGAAATATCTTAAAACTTAGAGGGTAGATCGAATTTTTGAAAATTTATTAGTTTTTCGCGTTTGACAACATTATTGTTTTTCTTACAATTTCTTACTCTTTACAAGTAATGAAAAGTAATGGAGCAAAGATTTTATTAATTGAAATCAAATAAAAATAAAGTATTTATTTTATTTTTGTAAAAAATACAGATATAGATTTTCGGTACGGTTTCCTTTATTAGTTTAGTTTCAAATTTTTGCATTAGTAAATTTTTGATATTAACCCAGCCAAAACTTTGCTTTCCTGGTAAGCTAACAGGTATAATTGGAAACAAAAATAAACTACTTATTTTTTGCCTGAATAACAATTTATTTTTGTTCAAGTTGTTCACAAATTCATGTAATTATTTAAAAAAAAATATATAAAAAAAAAGTTGCCGTCAGTGAGATTTGAACTTGGGTACAAATTAACCATTCGTTTTTAATGACTAACATCTTACTCAATACACCATCTCGTACTTAATTTCCTAAGTAACATAAATCTTTTTTAGTATAAAATATTTTTTTAGACATTTTGTTAAAAAAAACTAACACCATTAGAATGGGGTTGAAATAACAACCTGTTAATCCGGTGCTCTAGCCAACTGATCCACGTGATTGCAATGTTACTGTGCTATTATACTATTAAGTACTTATTTATGTAATACAGAGTAGGCAAATAATAATGATGCCCCATTACAAAGAAACTACTTTAATAAGTAGTTACCATTACCGATAGCCAAAAAGTTTTTGCTGTGAAAGAACATAATTTTATCTATATAAGTAGCTCAAACTTACGAGTTTTTCAGATCAAATATTTTAATAAATTGTATTAATATGTATTTATTCGTTTGAAATACTTTAAAGGATAACAATAAAATAAAAACGCTTCAATATTCCCTGGAATTTATGAACCATAAATTCATACAAATTTTTGTTTGTATTTCAAAAACTAAAATAATGAAGCAAAATATTGAGTTTTTTGGTGGAAATAAATATATATATATATATATATATATATATATATATATATATATATATATATATATATATATACATATTAACTTAAACTTTTAGCCATTAAAATCTTTTCGAATTCTTCAAAAAAAAAGTTAACCCCCCCCCCCAAATGCTTTGCTGGATCCGCGCCTGATCGATTTTTTTGACATATAGATAAAATACAAAATATTTAATTTTTCTCGTCATAGAATGTCTTAAGAATTTAATGAAATTTCAAAAGAATTTTACTTTTAGCAAATTAAATTTTTGATTTTTATACCCTTCACCACAGGTGTAAAGGGTATATATAAGTTTGTCATTCCGTTTGTAATTTCCACAATTTCCATCGGAGAGAAAAAAAGTTAATATTTTCTGGATCCTTATGAGAAATTATGTCGACAAGACGATGTCCGTCAGTCCGTCCGTCGGTGGTTGAAATAGCGTTTATGAAGCCCACCGATAACTGGCATATATATCGAATGAACGAAAAAAAATATCTATATATACGTATGTGTGTGTCAACTTCCTTAAAATTACAAAATATTAAATTTGTTATTTACTAGCTTTTACCGATGCGCTTTGCTACTTCATTTGATGCGATAACTAATATTTACTTTATGGGATATATATATATATATATATATATATATATATATATACATATATTTGTATGAGGACTACCTCTGGACTTATCCGTCATACTTTCATTTCATCAGTGCGATATGATGGGATAAAGGTTGCCATGAAAGGCTCTCACTGTTATGGCATATCCTTAGATGTTCATCCGTTTGAGAGTTTTCAAAAAGTGGGCTTGCCATTCGATCAAGATCCAATATAGTCTATAATATTCTATAGTGCAAGTACTATCTGTGCGTCATATTTCATATAAATAGCTTCATTAATAACGTGTAAAATGTATAAAATTGAAAAAATGTTTTTTTCAATTATATTTTACTATAAAAAAAACTATTTGTATTGAAACTTAAATATGGTACCATAAGTTGGAATTTATTTTTTAATTTTTATCAAAAGAACTAATTAACCTAAAAATCTTAGACATGTAGTTTTTAATATAACAGAACTAAGCTATCGAAGCGCTTCATAAACTTTATTTAAACTACTTTTAAATCAAAAATCTTTTAAAAAAGTTTTCGAAAGATTTCCAATCGTTTGATATATATATATATATATATATGTATATATATATATATATATATATATATATATATATATATATATATATGTATATATATATATATATATATATATATATATATATATTATATATGACAATTATCGATGAGCTTTATAAACTCCTTAACAACCGACAAACGGGAGGGTGAACGAAAGGACATTGTTATTTCGACATCGTTTCTTATAAGGATTCAGATAATATAAATTTACCATAATTGGCAAAAATTCTGGAAATTAAAAACAGAATGGCAAACTTTACACCTGAAATAATTTTATTAAAACTAATTATTTTGTTATTAATTTTTCAATGTTTATTTTTTTCCAAAATCATTGAACTAAACATTTCTACCGTTGCTTAGAACTAACTTTTATATTTTATTATAATATTTTACTTAGCATAGATTGAACAAAAATAACTAGTTTAATGTAAATTGATAAATTATGTAACTAAAAGAAAATATTTTATAATTGGATAATTAAAGAGTAAATGGAAATATTTATTTAAAAAAAAAATAAGAATATAAAAATAAGATAACAATAATTAAGTTAAAACGAAATATATTTAATTTATTAAGGGTATTCATAGAATATGTAACTTAGTGGTGAAGGGTATAAAAATAAAATATTTAGTACAAGAAATGAATAGATATCAAGTTATTTTATTTATAATTCGGAAATTAATTGAGTAATTTTAATGAAAATGTCAGAGCTATTACGTTATAATTGTGAATTACATATACATATGTTTGCCACGCCATTTTAAACATTTTGGTGGTAAAATTACGGCACAGAGACAATGTTTATAGTAGCTATTCCCTGGCTACATTTGCAAATAAAATTTTAAAAATTCAATATACAAGGTATCAATCTTTTGTTTTATACTGATTGAAGCGCAAAGGTAAAGGGATCATCAAAAAAATTATTTTTCACCCAAAATATTTGAATGTATTCTGGGCAAGTATTTTAATCATGGTTCTAGTTTTTATATAATTATATAAAATAAATAATTTATATTATCTAAAATATAAATATAAACTATTTCCACAAAGTTTAAGATGTGAAATTAATTCTCCTTAAAATATGCTACATTTTTTATTAAAAAAATATTTATATCAAATACAACAAATTTAGTAAATATTCTAGGACAGTTATATTGTTTGGAATTTTGTAATATTTTCACACAATAATTCACATTATGCGAGTCAGTAAACCGCTTTTTTACCATTGAAATCGATGGTGTAAAGGCCCCATAGTATTTATGGAACTTTTCCTTAGTTTGATTGACGGTTTTTTTTCGCAAAAAATAATGTTTAATGAGCACTCGAAATTCACTTTTTTCCATTTTTAGAAAAATACACGAGGTTGTATATTTTGAACAGCTGTTAAATTCAAAGTAAATGACGACACTAGTTCAAAATTTGACAGTAGTCTATTAACAGGTGGTACTTGATGGAAATAGCGTTGCATTTCATATAACTACGAGGGAAGTTCAAAAAAATTTTATAAAATTTCAAAAATTTTGCGAGAAATATTTATGATCAGCTCGTATTCTAAAATTTCCCACAGTGTGACGGACTGCCTCCCTTGACTATAACGATCCTTTATAATATTTATGAATAAGTTAAAGATGGTTAACTTTAGCATTTAACGACCTCGCTATTAAACTTTTATATGTATTTTTGTGAAACATTTTCTGAATTCCCGACGTTCCTTCTACTCTGATTACAAGTTTAAAACAAAGCAAAACTTTTCAATTCAACTAATACAAATTATTGCTACATATTTGTAGAAATAGTAACAAATATTACAAATATTCTAAAAATGTTTATTTATATTGACATTTAATATATTACATTTACATATTTGCAATTTTATTAAAAGTCTATACAAGTTTTGTTGAATTTATATATTTTAAATATAAATATTTCACATACACAAGCCTTTTACATACATACGTACACACATACATACATACATCATAGTATATAGTCAGTGCGAAACTATTGTAAAGAACATTTTTCTCTATTAATGCGTATGCAAACATAAAAGAATAAAAATGCATTTGTCTACATTTGTATGTGATCAACACATGCTTCATTCACTTTATTGGTATTAATAGGAAAGTTTCTGTGTTTCAGTTTTTGTACAAGGAATTTTAGCATTTTTCAATAACTTTTCATTTAATTCTATCAACATACAAACGAGAACAAACGAAATATTTATAATAAAAAAACATACACATACACACACTCATAGAAATATGTGCAATATAAAAATATATTGTCACTTTTGCTATCTATTGGTTGGTTAGAAGAGATACACTTGCGATTGCTGGTTGTGTATGCATGTATGTATGTGTGTATGCATGTATGTATGTATGTATGTATGTGTATATACAATAAAGTCGAATTTTAAACAGAATCGGAAGTACGCGTTCTGTTATAACAATCGCCGTCATATTAGCTTTGCAAATTGTCACGCAATAACAATAGTCATTCTATTGGTATAGTATCACCAACATACACAATTACATGTGTTCAAATTTGTTGTATATACGCGAGTATGACAAAACCAAAATCAAAAAAAAAAAATTAAAAATCATTGTCATATTATGGCTGAGTGTGTGACTGTTTGTCTGAATGTGTGTCTCGGTCTGTCTATCAACCACCAAAATGTTGAAAATTTAAGTAAAATAATAAAATTTACACACATATACACCCGCAAACATTTATACACTTGGAGAAAACAATTTGCACTTAATAATTTTTATATAAATTATGTACAAAATCAACATTATTTTATTTTGTATCCATAAATTTAATTTAAATATATTTTAACTAAAACTGACTTATTAAAATTTAATATTCCGTTTTTTTTATGAGTGTAAATATTATGGTTACCCCAAGTACAATTTAAATCGAATGAAATATAAGACAATTTCTTTTATTTTCTTTTCATCATGTACATTTTAGCTGTTACAAAATATTTTGTAATGCAATACCAACAGTTTGCCTTTTATGTTTAATATAAAATTTTAAATTTACACTTTAACCCTTTTGCCCCCTACCATTTATCTTTAAAGTTACACAATTGACTGTGTATGAAAATATGAAATTGATTTTACAACATTCTTCTTTCCCCCACTACTATTGATTGAGGACACATGAAATCATCATATACAACTTGTAAAGGGTGTTTGTGTATGTGTAGTTATGGATGATATTTTTATATTTTCAAATATTTTAGTTAAGTGTATAGTTTTAGTCATAAAACCCCATATGAAAGAAATTTTATGTTAAATGATTTCCATTGAAATATTTATGAGAACATATTTTATGATATTTTATTAAAGGAAATAAAAGAGACATTTTAGGCTGCTGGCAAAATGACCCAAAGTAAAATCGCCAAAAAAAATATAGAAAAATCGTCTAAAAGATTCCCATACAAATATGGGTCATATTTCGTACAAAAATAACTCAAAATTTTGAGGTATTTTTTTTCTTTTTTGGGCTATAATGCGCTTTTGATAATACACTTTTGATATTTTGGGTGATTTTTCGTTTTTATTATCTTTTATTTTTTATTATTTTTTTTTTTTTTAATTTTTACAACATGAATGAGAACTTAAAGTAAAATGCCATCCTATTCAGAAAAGTTTGATTTAGCGAAGCAGGGTTTTAGAATACGCCAGAGTTGAAAACCTCTTTGTCAGGCCAAAGGCCGTCTGTCTAAGAAACCCCTTTAATCCAGACCAGAGCCATACTCAAACCAAAGTTAAAACTGTTTTCGTTCTGAATATGACTGATTTTGACCAGAAATTTTATCGTATAATGTATTTAATTTTCATGCCAGAAAATGTCATAATGGACATTGGATAAGTTTGATTTTTCGTAAATATTTGGACATTTTTTAAACTTTTTGGGCAAAATTTAAATTTTTCTTTTTGAAAAATTTTTCATATCTTTTAGGAAATTTTTAATTTTTTCGTTCTTTACTTTGGCTTTGTTGCAAGTCAGAATTTTAAAGTTATTTAAGTTAGAAACGTAGTAGTTAGATACTTATCTCCGAATTCATATAAATTTTCTCTCTTCGATAAGTTCTTTATTAAAAAAAATTTCCTTAAATTCTCCTTATAAATGAAATTTTGGATAAATTTTCTTTTTAAATTTTCTCTTTACAACAATTTTTGATAAACTTTCTTTTTATGCAAAATATTTTGGAAATTTCTTGTCCCGAAGTTTTGATAAATTATATTTTTATAAAAAAAAAATTTAATAAATTTTGTTAAAATATTTTTGTTATAGAAAAATCTAAATAAATTCTCTTTTTAGAGAAAATTTTCGATAAATTTTTTTTATAGAAAATTTTCTATAAATTCTCGTTATAGAAATTTGTTTATAGAAAATTTTCGATAAATTCTTTTTTCTCTTCTTATAGATTTTCGATAAATTCTCTTTTTGTAGGAAATTTTCGATAAATTCTCTTTTTATAGAAAATTTACGATAAATTCTCGTTTTGTAGAAAATTTACGATAAATTCTCTTTTTATAAAAGAATTACGATAAATTGTCTTTTAATAGAAAATTTTTGATAAATTCTTTTTTTATAGAAAATTTACGATAAATTCTCTTTTTGTAGAAAATTTACGATAAATTCTCTTTTTATAAAAAATTTATGATAAATTCTCTTTTAACAGAAAATTCTCGATAAATTCTCTTTTCATAAAAAAATTTACGATAAATTCTCTTTTTATAGAAATCTTTCGATAAATTCTCCTTTTATAAAAAATTTTCGATAAATTCTCTTTTTATGGAAAATATTCGATAAATTCTCTTTTTATAGAAAATATATATTTTCCGTAAATTCTCTTTATATAAAAATTCTCTTTATATGGAAAATATATATTTTCGATAAGTTTTCTTTTTGTAGCAAATATTCTATAAATTTCTTGTTATAGAAAATTTAAATTAAAGTTTTCTCTTTATAAGAAATTTTTAATAAATTTTCTTTTTATACAAAGATTTTGATAAATACTATTTTTATATAAAGATTTTAATAAATATTATTTTATACTAAATTATCGATACATTTTCCTTTATATGGAAAGATCAATAAATTTTCTCTTCATGTGAAATATTCATTAAATTTTGTTTAGCAAAAATTTTTTAAAAAATTATTTTCTATGGAAAATTTTTATAAAATTTACAGACAAATTCCAAAAATTGTCTTTTTTTAATATTTGTTAAAATTTTTTATTATAAAAAATTTTCGATAAATTTTCTTTATATGGAAACATTTTTAAAAATATTCTTCTTATAGAAAAATTTCAACAAGTTTTCTTTTTATAGAAAATTTTACATAAATTATTGTCATAAAAAATTTTCGATAAATTTACTTTTTATAAAAAATTGTTGATAAATATTCTGTTTTATAGAAAATTTGCTAGAAATTTTCTTTTTATGGAAAATTTGCTGTAAATTAAAATCTTTACTTTATGGAAAATTTTCGATCAATTTTAATTTTCTTTTTATATGACTTTTATACCCCACACCACCATAGCTTATTGGGATATTATGCGTTTTTGCTGATGCTTGTATCGCATAGAAAAAATCATCCAACACCCACCTTAAAGTGTACCAATCGACTCAGAATCATTTTTTGAGTCGATCTAACTATGTCCGTCCATCTGGCTGGACGGCTGACTGTCCATGTAAACCTTGTGCACAAAGTACAGATCGCAATTTTGAAAATAATTCAATGAAATTTGGCACGTAGAACTTCCATGATAATAGGACGAAGCCTATTGAAATTGATTACTTCACTTAACTCCCATATAAATGTTCTCTCGGAATAGGGGTTTAAAGATTCATAATTGACCATAGCTCCCATATAAAACCATCTTCTGAAAATCACTTTAACGTGCATAAATTACGTACACATATTAGTTTTAAGTTTATATTCGACACAAATAAGTTTTATATAAGTACAAATCACAGTGACAAATTTTGTGAGGATTGATCCATAATTTACCATAGCTCTCATATAAGCCCACTTTCGGGAATCAACCTAAAGTACATAAATTCATATAAATGTTACTATGAACGTAATATTCTGTATTCGTATATTTTATTTTACACTTAGTAAAATTATCGGTCTACAATTGTCCACATGTTTAATATAAGACCCCTCCACGAATTTTGATGGACATACACAATCGTGTGGGGTATCATATGGTCGAGCTTGTCCGACTTGTTTTTTATAAAA
This sequence comes from Protocalliphora azurea, assembly GCA_932274085.1. NCBI lineage: Eukaryota > Metazoa > Arthropoda > Insecta > Diptera > Calliphoridae > Protocalliphora > Protocalliphora azurea. The sequence goes on along the minus strand of OW026521.1, from coordinate 151,868,635 downwards.
GATTTTCGTACAGAAATTTTTTTTTATAGAAAATTCTCAATAAATTTTCTTTTCATAGAAAATATTTTTGTCATAATTTACAGAAAATATCTTTTTATGATGAATTTCGATAAATTTCTAGAAAACTTCCTATACATTTTCTGTTTACAAAAAAAAAAAAAATAATAATAATAATAAAATCTAAAGATTTTATCACTAAAATTTTGTGACTTTTTTTATTTTGCCACCAATTAAAATGGAATAAAATAAACAATTTTTAGATTTCAAATTATTTACATTTTTTCGATATTGCATAAATTACAGAATTTTAATACATATGTATATATACACATATTTACAAAAATGTTAAATGATACTCATATTGGTAATGATGGCGTAAAATAAAACAATCACACAATAAGCTTCAAACCATTTACAATATATCGCTTTACACAATAAAAACACAAAAGACACCACATCACAACAAGAGAAATTACATAAAAAAGACAACAACATAAAACAACAATTGCAGATATACTAATAAAACAGCAGCAACAACAACAGCACCATCATAATGTATTAAAATTTCATATAAAATCATACAAGTTGATGAAACAAAATATTAACACACATATGTAGCTACATATATATGTATTAAATTCAAACGAGTATCCATTGTAGAAAATAAATAAATAGAGAGAGAGAGAAAGAGTAAAAACCCAAAAATAAAAATTTGTAACAGAATTAAATAATTTTACACACATACCAATAAAACATAACAGTAAGTATCTGTTTACAAACAAAATACTTGTGCATAATCAAACACTCGCCAGCAACGGTAAATATTTTACACATTTTTACACAGGAACTACATACACATACCAACATACGTATACATATGTATATCAAGAAATAGCTTTAAACCAGCTGGCAAATACTTTTCACGCCTGTCTGCTCACCTGTCTCTGTATGTAAATGGTTTTTGTTATTGCTTTAATATATAATATATGGGCCATTATCAAAAATTTTTGATTTTTGGCCTTGATCCATAAAATTTTTATGTTTCCAAATTTTTTGATGCGCCTCTACATTTCCATTAAGCATTACAAACTTCAACAATTTTTGCCAATTATGGTACATTTTGTGTTGTCCATTAGATGTGCCTCAGAAAAATCTGTTTGGCAAAAATTTCCCGTTTTCAACTCTCAACGACATTTGACTTAAATTTATGGTCCCGATCAATTATATTTATCGCCGCTTCTATATCTATATATGTACGATTTGTACAAATTGCAATTTGCTATACAAAAATATAAACGAAAAGTGCAATTTTTACCTAATTTTCAAAAAGTCCATGAAACTTTCTTTTTATATATTTGTTTTTAATGCTCCGTCGATTTTATTGTGTAAAATAACAAAAAACTAAGTTCAGTAATCCATGCTATTCTATTTAAAACTGTGAATGTGTCTCGCGAAAAACTGACCTTTTTAAAAATGTTCGTTCTTGTTTTCCAAACTTTGAGACTATCTACAACACTGACTATTTCGGGCACATCAACGGGACATATCGCAAAGTACGCCTAATAATAACAAATATCTATCTCTATTTCAAAATTTTTATTCCGTTGAGGGGCGCATAGACACTGCCCAAAAAACTTAAAAATAAAAAAATTTCAAAATTTTACTATTCTGTATACAACTGTAGAAAGTCTGCAGAATAACGGAGAAGGTGTAAAGTAATCCACAAAGTCCGGTTAGTTTATGTAAGGTCGAATGAGATCAAAAAGTATAAACGCTCTATCAAAAAGTTTTAGAAGAATAGAAAAAAGTAAAATAATTTTTACCCCTTCTTCTAAGCTTTTGAACTTTGAACAACAATCATGATTATAAAATACAACCTATGGTGCTAAAATTTTGCACTGTATTAGTTTCAGGTCTTGTAGGTTCACATCTGTAACCCGTTCTTTTATTTTTAATAGTATTACCAAAAAACTTATTAAACATTGAAGTCAGTTTCAGCCAGGTTAAAAATTTTTGATAATGGCCCATATATGTATGATTTTGTACAATATCCATATATACCCTTTAAACATTTGGAAGATAAATTTGTTGTTAATCGTCCAAACGTCATTTCTTAGTGACTTCTTGATGATTTTCAGAAGATTGTTCGAAATTTAAAAAAACAAAATGTTTTGCTTGAAATATTTTTATTGAAAATAAATAAATAAATAAAAAACTGGCATTAGAATTTTTTCAATATAATCTGGGGTTTTATTTAGCTCGAAATTTCTCTACAATTTTGTATGTACAATTTTGTACGTACGTAGAAACAACACCTGAAAACAGAGTTGAAAAATAAAAAATAGGGAACATTTTTCAAAAACAAATTAATTTTTTTGCGGGTACTGGCCTTGAATTGTTGTTGTTGTGGGTGCATTTGCTACTGTAGCTACGGGTATTGCTGCTGCTGATAATGAGGCTGCTGTTGATGCTGGTGGGGGGCAGCACTGGTGTTGTTGGGTGTTGTTGGCTGTGTTGTTTTTGTTAGTGCGCCGCTTTAAAGTTCTTCGGCGTTAGGGGGTTGGAAGTATACGGAGCCCTGGGACAGGGGGTTGCTGTAGTGCTGGTACTTCTTTTGGGTGCCTTTTAATGCCGGTGGAGGAACGTATGGCGATCCGACATGCACTTGCTGCTCCTCTCACGTGAAGTACATGTGCATTAATCGTCCAGTTTTATATAAGTACAATTCACAGTGACAAATTTTATGAGTATTGCTCCATAATTTACCATAGCTCATATAAGCCCACTTTCGGGAATCAACCTAAAGTACATAAATTTATATAAATGTTACTATTAACGTAATATTCTGTATACGTATATTTTATTTTACACTTAGTAAAAGTATCGGTCTACAATTGTCCACATGTCTAATATAAGACCGCTCCACGAATTTTAATGGACATACACAATCGTGTGGGGTATCATATTGTTGGGCTTGACCGACTATATCATTCCGACTTGTTTTTTATAAAAGATATTCGTACAGACATTTTTTTTATAGAAAATTCTCAATAAATTTTCTTTTTATAGAAAATATTTTTGTCATAATTTACAGAAAATTTATTTTTATGATGAATTTCGAAACCAATTTCAATAGGCTTCGTCCTTGGATCATAGAGTACATATGTGCCCAATTTCATTGAATTATTTTCAAAATTTCGACCTGTAGTCTGATTACAATATTTACATGGACGGACTGACATCGTTAAATCGACTCAGAAGATAATTCTAAGTCGATTGATGTACATTAAGGTAGGTCTTAAATTAATTTTTTTGGGAGGTTACAAACATCATTAATTAATTTTAGATTAGATTAATTTTTTGGGATATTATGGTGATGTAGGGTATAAAAAGTCAAAAACTTTCCTTGTAAAAATGTATTGTATTATTTGCACAAAAGGTAATCTAAATATATTTTAATTATAAAAATTGTTATTAATTTTCTTTTTTTTCAAGATACCGGAATTCCTACCAGAAGTTTCTCATGAGGTTTGTATTTGGAGTTCCCTAAATACTAAATTATTTATATGTAAATTGTATCTTTTGTAATATTATTATAAAATATTAAAAACAAAGAAAACTTATTTTAATTACAAATAAATAGTAAAACGTGCAAAATCATCTTCTGGAAGAGACTAAGACGAAACTTCTAGAAGACTCTTCCAAAAGAAACAGTTCTTCCCGACGGAAGATGATTTATTATGATACTTTGGCAATAGTTTTGACGATGAATTTCAACTTCTGGAAGACACTTCATAGTGATTTTCGCAATAGAAAATGTCTGCAGAGATATGATGCACAAATTGTTATTAAAAGTAAGTGAGAGTATTTGTATTTTAATATACATGTGTGTATGTATATGTATTTTTCGTTATAAATAGTTACATGTATTGTATAGCGCTGTTGCATGCAATTTTTATTTACTTAACTTGTGTTGTTGATGTTTTACTGCTGACTCTTGTTGTTTGTGTATATGACGCTGGGGATACAGGGTCAAATGCGGCAAAAAATTCACATTTATATATTATATATATATTGTTATATCTTCTCTGTTGTTATTTTTATAAGACAATGGAGAGTTTTCATATACTCTTTTACACATTTACTTACACGCATATACATATTTATGTAAGTTCACTTACTGAATGAACATAAAAATAATATTAAATTTGTTGTAAATTTTAATAAAAAGAAACTTCATTTTTTTATCACATTACTTATCACATTACTTAAAAAGCAAACACATAAGTGATATTTTAAATATAATATGTGTAAATATTATGTATACGCATATATTTCTTTATTTGCATATCTTTTTGTAGAGGTGCTACTAACGTAGTTTTTAATAACATATAAAAATTCTGAAATCCTAAATTCATGTCAAATCAAATTATCTGACTTAATTCACATATAACGAAAAATATATTTACCCTACATCATTTTGTAGGAGGATAAAAATTTGGGAAGGACAACTAAATGTAAAATAAAATACACAAATACAGAATAATACTTAGATACTAACATGTAGATGATTTTATGCACTTTAGGGCGATTCCTGGAAGTGGGTTTATATGGGAGCTGTGGTAAATTATGGACCGATTCTCATTAAATTTGGCAATGTTGTTACTACTTGCATAAAACTTTCATAAAATTTGGTATAAAGAAAGATACTTGTAGAAAACTTCTTTGCACCGAATTTCATTAAAATATTCTTGTTATTAAGGAATTTTTGAGTATTTAAATTCTATTCCGGGGGGCCATTACTATGGGGGTGAAATAATAGACCAATCACAACCAATTTCAATAGCCTTCGTTCTTGTATCATAAAAGTCCCACGTGCCAAATTTCATTGAATTATCTTTAAAATAGCAACCCGTACTTTGTGCACAAGGTTTACATGGACAGCTAGCCAGATATACTTTAAATTGGGTGTTAGATAACTTTTTCTATGCGTTACAAACATCAGCACATACGCATATTACCCCAACTACCTATTGTGGTGTAGGGTATAAATGAATAATATATATATCCATTCAGATATAGGGAAAAAATTTATTATCTAGAGACTTTATATTTTATGCCTATAAATTTTTATTTTAATGCGGTTTACCGTTTTTTAATACGAGTAGAAAGAGGTCAAAATCAAAATACCATATTTTTGCTGACATTTGTTATTTATTATAAATACAGTATATGATTCATAAATACACAAAAATGTGTTCGAAAATGGTCTAAGTTAAAGGGGCAAAAATAAATATGTAAGTAAAATGAAAAATCGTAAAGCATTTTCATATAAAATAGTTATATCTTTTGTCTACAATATTATTTTTCTCCAAAATCTTGAATTTTCAATTTCATATTTTTATAGTAATAGTGAAATTCCCTCAGGACTTTTCCATCAAAATCTTTGTGAACTTTCATAAATTCGTAAGGTAATAGCCCTTTCACTAAAAAAGACCCTTGAGACCTCATTAAATTTAATAATTTTTTTTTTCTTTTTTTTTTTTTTGATAAAAATTCAGAAAATACAAAAAATGTTTGGTCTGTTAATTATAGCGTCAACCATTTGTTATATTTTTTATATTAATATACAATTATTTTATAAAATGTCGATTACTATTGCTTACCTATAAGGTTATTTATAAAAAATAGCGAATCCAATATGCCGTTAATCTGAAAACTGAATAAAAGTCACTTGTTAACCATCCATCGCGAAGATCACTTCATCTAAAATACTTACCGGTAAATTTATAATTAACTTAAACTAAAACTTATATTTACCTTAATCTAAAATTTATACTTAACGCAAACTGAAAGGTTGTATACTTACCTTTACCCTTAGCTATGTATACTTACCACCTGAAATCAACATCAAAATTGTTATTGAAAAATTTAATTGAAATCAACAGATACTTACACCTCATTTCCTAAAAGTAACCCAAAGAAAGGTGAGTTTTTTTATGCAGCAACAGCCAGCTACTCTACGGATTCTAACATTAATCTTGTTATTGTTTTTTTCTCATTCCTACAATTATAATTACTCCTATATGAGTAATTATAATTAAATCTTTTCTTATAGATTGGATCTTAGGGATTCCTTAAGCTTGTGCATTATTAAAATAGAAAATCCTTAAATTGTATAAAATTATTCATACGCCTCATTTTAAAATTATTAAATAAAAATTATTTTAATTGCAAAAGACCATAAAACACACTTATTAGCCGCCGTAAATGAGGTCGAAAATGGCGCTTCCCAATAAATCATATGGTAGCGAAAATGAAATCATATTATGTGCCGATTATAACATCATATTGTATTGCAGAAAACAATATTATTATGATATTGAAATTGCAAAATATTTGTTTCCAATGAAATAAAAAACATAAACATTTGAGAAAAATTATTTGTAATTGTGAAAATTTATCCATAAGAAAAAATCATTCTTTTCTTATTTTAGCTGATTAAGTTTGTTTATTACTATATTTAGTATATTTAAATACAAAAAAAAATGTTGGTATTTAATAGCATTCAGAACAAAATGTGAAATATCACGATTTTACTATCGTAATTTTTGGAAATTACGATATCATAAGGAAAGGTACATTTTAGTCAGTAAAAACTATAATTTTAGATTTGAAAACGATTAACACTAGTGATAATTTTTATCACCTCGATGATATCGTGATATCAATACTTTCATATTTACATTTTGTCTTTCAAATTGATCAATAAATAAGAAAATACACTTTTGGAATTAAAAAAAAATGTAGAGATTTATGACGTATGAGTATTAGTATTAGTATTAGTATTAGTATTAGTATTAGTATTAGTATTAGTATTAGTATTAGTATTAGTATTAGTATTAGTATTAGTATTAGTATTAGTATTAGTATTAGTATTAGTATTAGTATTAGTATTAGTATTAGTATTAGTATTAGTATTAGTATTAGTATTAGTATTAGTATTAGTATTAGTATTAGTATTAGTATTAGTATTAGTATTAGTATTAGTATTAGTATTAGTATTAGTATTAGTATTAGTATTAGTATTAGTATTAGTATTAGTATTAGTATTAGTATTAGTATTAGTATTAGTATTAGTATTAGTATTAGTATTAGTATTAGTATTAGTATTAGTATTAGTATTAGTATTAGTATTAGTATTAGTATTAGTATTAGTATTAGTATTAGTATTAGTATTAGTATTAGTATTAGTATTAGTATTAGTATTAGTATTAGTATTAGTATTAGTATTAGTATTAGTATTAGTATTAGTATTAGTATTAGTATTAGTATTAGTATTAGTATTAGTATTAGTATTAGTATTAGTATTAGTATTAGTATTAGTATTAGTATTAGTATTAGTATTAGTATTAGTATTAGTATTAGTATTAGTATTAGTATTAGTATTAGTATTAGTATTAGTATTAGTATTAGTATTAGTATTAGTATTAGTATTAGTATTAGTATTAGTATTAGTATTAGTATTAGTATTAGTATTAGTATTAGTATTAGTATTAGTATTAGTATTAGTATTAGTATTAGTATTAGTATTAGTATTAGTATTAGTATTAGTATTAGTATTAGTATTAGTATTAGTATTAGTATTAGTATTAGTATTAGTATTAGTATTAGTATTAGTATTAGTATTAGTATTAGTATTAGTATTAGTATTAGTATTAGTATTAGTATTAGTATTAGTATTAGTATTAGTATTAGTATTAGTATTAGTATTAGTATTAGTATTAGTATTAGTATTAGTATTAGTATTAGTATTAGTATTAGTATTAGTATTAGTATTAGTATTAGTATTAGTATTAGTATTAGTATTAGTATTAGTATTAGTATTAGTATTAGTATTAGTATTAGTATTAGTATTAGTATTAGTATTAGTATTAGTATTAGTATTAGTATTAGTATTAGTATTAGTATTAGTATTAGTATTAGTATTAGTATTAGTATTAGTATTAGTATTAGTATTAGTATTAGTATTAGTATTAGTATTAGTATTAGTATTAGTATTAGTATTAGTATTAGTATTAGTATTAGTATTAGTATTAGTATTAGTATTAGTATTAGTATTAGTATTAGTATTAGTATTAGTATTAGTATTAGTATTAGTATTAGTATTAGTATTAGTATTAGTATTAGTATTAGTATTAGTATTAGTATTAGTATTAGTATTAGTATTAGTATTAGTATTAGTATTAGTATTAGTATTAGTATTAGTATTAGTATTAGTATTAGTATTAGTATTAGTATTAGTATTAGTATTAGTATTAGTATTAGTATTAGTATTAGTATTAGTATTAGTATTAGTATTAGTATTAGTATTAGTATTAGTATTAGTATTAGTATTAGTATTAGTATTAGTATTAGTATTAGTATTAGTATTAGTATTAGTATTAGTATTAGTATTAGTATTAGTATTAGTATTAGTATTAGTATTAGTATTAGTATTAGTATTAGTATTAGTATTAGTATTAGTATTAGTATTAGTATTAGTATTAGTATTAGTATTAGTATTAGTATTAGTATTAGTATTAGTATTAGTATTAGTATTAGTATTAGTATTAGTATTAGTATTAGTATTAGTATTAGTATTAGTATTAGTATTAGTATTAGTATTAGTATTAGTATTAGTATTAGTATTAGTATTAGTATTAGTATTAGTATTAGTATTAGTATTAGTATTAGTATTAGTATTAGTATTAGTATTAGTATTAGTATTAGTATTAGTATTAGTATTAGTATTAGTATTAGTATTAGTATTAGTATTAGTATTAGTATTAGTATTAGTATTAGTATTAGTATTAGTATTAGTATTAGTATTAGTATTAGTATTAGTATTAGTATTAGTATTAGTATTAGTATTAGTATTAGTATTAGTATTAGTATTAGTATTAGTATTAGTATTAGTATTAGTATTAGTATTAGTATTAGTATTAGTATTAGTATTAGTATTAGTATTAGTATTAGTATTAGTATTAGTATTAGTATTAGTATTAGTATTAGTATTAGTATTAGTATTAGTATTAGTATTAGTATTAGTATTAGTATTAGTATTAGTATTAGTATTAGTATTAGTATTAGTATTAGTATTAGTATTAGTATTAGTATTAGCACTAGTATTGAATAAAAAGCTTTCACCATTGTTTGCAAGAATGGCAACACTAAATGTTTAAGCTGCTAACATTAACATCGAAAGCTTCAGAATTCGAATATACTAGTTTGTCGGTTAAGATCATTGTAGAAATAGAGCTTCCAAGAAGCATCTAGATGGTAATGCAGTGTATATAAATTGGCCATGAGAACACCATTCTGACAGTCTAATTTGAAGGAGCGTTAAGTAAAGATAAATTGACTACCTTGAAGTTGGCTGTATATTCTTGTACATTATTAAAGTGTGCTATATAAAGTGTAATTTAAGTGTGTGTGTGTATTAGATCACATAGTGACTATTTAAATTATTGTTGTTGTACATTTTAAACAAAATAAAGAGTTGTTACAACTTTTAAACTTCTAAACTGCTTTTATTTGCAATTAAAACTATCCGGTTTATTTAAAAGGAAATAAACCACAGTTTTTAAAAGGTAAAAACGTAACAATATATAAAATAAAATATAAAAATTTTGAAATCGGGTAAAGAATAAAAATCTGGCTACTGTTTAAAAATTTTCTATATCAGAGGTACCCTACTTTGAGCTCCCATAGTTTCGTTCCTGAGATTTATGTAGGGTTCTTCTTCCAAACTTAAAATTTTATTTTTCTCTCTCATGCCTGTGTTAAATTTTATATAAATCCAACCAGTCGATTAGAAGTTACAGATTAATTTTAAAAATGTGCGATTCTGACTCAATGTGTAATGTTATTTAATTTAAGGTGTTTCTTTTATGATAGTAACTGGAGTTTTTTTACAAAAATTTTAATTTCTCATTTTTTTTCAATATACGAGTATTAAAAAAGACAATATGTAATATTTTCAGAAAAATATAAGAATAAAGTTAACTCAGGTTCAGTGGGCAGCTGTCTAATCAATAAGAAATAGCTTACTTGGATTCAATTTGGTCCCGTTGTGAAACCTTGGGGGATCACATGTCCATAACAGCGTTCGAATCGAAAAAGCCCGACCCAAATATGAAAGAATTGATTCATCTGATGTCAATATCAGAGAGATCTGATAATACATGCACAAACGGACTACCAAAATTAACAGTCCTAATCTCAGTAAGAGTGGGATAGTGTCATAAAAAATGCTCCACCTCATCTCGACAACTTCTACAAAAGTCGTTGTAAGGGAGCTCTAGTCTCCTACCATGTGCACCAGCAATTCAGTGCCCTGTGACGACGGCTACCAGAATTTGTAGTCCCATGATGAAGTTAGATCGAGATTCATCATAATGGAGCCATATTTTTCTCGAGGTTGTGTATGTGGATTCATTTGTCCAACTATCTTATGCAATCCTCGATAAGTTCCGCAGAATTATTGACTTGCAGGCCGAAAGCGGTACTCCAACCAGTTGGTCCGTATCTTCACATCAAAGAAGGGATCCTTTTCTGTCTAGTTCATCCTCAATAAGATCATCCAGGGTGTTTGAATGACCCTTTACCCAGATCAGCTCCAGGTTTGAATGTCTCTTGTTCAGGCACGTCCGGCATTCATGTACCAATCTGGATGTCGCAAATACATCCGAGAACGATTTAATCGCGGCTTTACTGTCTGTACAGATTTGGATATTCACTCCGAATACCCTATAGTATATTAACAAGTTCACCGCCCTGTTTGTAACCGAGATCTCTGCTTGAATAATACTGCAGTGATCTAGCAATTTAAAGGAAATGTATTTCGTATAAACGAAAATATAGACACCCACCAGATTTGGACCCGTCTCTATAAACCTCAACTGAACCAGCTCTAAATTCCGGAGCAGTTGATTTTGATAGTGAGAAGTCTCTGCCGAGAAAGGTTATGGAAATACAATATGAGAACAAATAACCTGTAACATTTTAAATTCCATTCCATCAAATTTTAAAATTTGTGTATTTTAGGAGAATTTTCAAAAAAAATAATAAAAATATTTAAAAAAAAATTAAATTTTCAAATACTTGAAGAAAAACGCACTAAAATATCTGAAGTAGATTTTTCCATTTAAAATTTTCCCTTTAACAAATTTTCATTTAAAAAAGTACACCTAAAGTTTATGAAATTTGGATTTTTTTCCAATATCTAAAAAAAAATGGTTAACTTTGTGCAAAAAGCAATGCATAGTTAATTTTCAAAATTTAATTAATCGTCACTTTTGACACATTTTACCCCAATTTTCTATTTTTTTATTTAACCTTAAATTCGTTATTAACAACTTTACAAATATAGAGAATATATATATATATATATATATATATATATATATATATATATATATATATATATATATATATATATTTGGGTTTTTAATGCACTATTGCCCTATAGGGACAATATTAGTATACGAATTTGAGTAATTCAGCTACTGTAAATTCGTATGCATTCGTAAATAATCAAATGCGATTATTTAAAATTTCATCAAGTATTAAAATTAATTTTTCGAAGGCCACATTGGATTGGATTGGACCCGCCATTTTGTGTTTTTTATTTTTGATTTCAGAATCATGTTCAGCGCCTCCAAAGACCCTATATATGATATTGTTATGTTTTTACCTTTTAAACACTGTGGTTTATTTCCTTTAAATAACCCGTATAGTTTGATTGCAAATAAAAGCAGTTTAGTAGTTTAAAAGTTGTAACGACTCTTTATTTTATTTAAAAATTTACAACAATAACAGTTTAAATAATCACTATGTGTTCTAATACACATACACACTTTATACAGTAACCTTTAATAATGTACAAGAATATACAACCAAGGCAGTTAATTTGTCTTTATTTAACGATTCTTCCAATTAGACTGACTCAATGGTGCTCTCACGGATAATTTATATACACTGTATTACCTACTATATGCTTCTCGAAAACTCTATTTCTTGCTACAATGTTCTTAACGGACAAACTAGAGCTTTTGATGTTAATGATAGCAGCTTAAACATTTAGTGTTGCCATACTTACAAACAATGGCGAAAGCTTTTCATTCAATGTTGTATGTTTACAGCTATGTTAATAATTTCTACAGATTTATTAACTGCTGTTAACATAAACAGAAAGGTCTAGAAGCATTGAGAAAGGTTGAGAAGCATTATTTAATTTTAAACCAGCCGTTAAAACAGTTATATTTGAATTTTAGTAGAATTTCGTAACAATATACATTTTTATGCACACAAAGTATTATAATTATAGCCAACTGCCTTTCCAAATTCAGAAAATCAAAAACCATATTCGTATTCAAGTACCACAAATCTGCCAAATGTGATTATTTAAAATTTCTTTAAACAATAAAAAAATTTGGCCGCCATATTGGATCCGCCATTTTGAATTTTGAATTTTTTTTTTATTACAGAATTGTAATCAGCAGCTCCAAAAACCTTTTTTACGTAATCCAAGTATTCTAATTATGGCCAAAATTCAGATATCTTTTCAGTGCATGTTTTTATGTTAAATTGCATATTATAAGCGCATATTTTCGATTTTTTAATCCATGAAAATGTAAGTCCTGTTAATAACTTTTCCATTACTTTCTTGGTACTCTGTTCTAGATATTTACATCTATATTAAACAAAACTAAATAATAAATATTTATAATAACAACCAAATCCACTTTAGTCCTTTTCTAAAAGGAACTAAATAAATGGATTTCATTAAACTTAACTTAATAAAAAAAAAAGACGAAAATAAGCTGAGATGAATGAATAAAAATAAGTGTTTTAAAACCTTGTCGAAGTCATTTATCACTAATAGATATAAAAAAAACAAAACCAAGGTTCACTATAACAGCAAAATTAGTAGCAGCAGCATACAACAACTGCAGATGTTGTTGCTGGCTGTTTGTGCAGAGAAATTAATATACTATAGCTTAAGTTTAAAACACCTTTAACCACAAATTTACGTAAAGATTCTATTTAGTATGATGAACATGAACTACTACAGAAAAGTACCTCGATTGGAGTAAAATAGAGTGTTGTAAGTAATAAACTATAGTTGCAAAGGTTTAAAGCTACATAATGACTATGTATAAATATGTATTATCGTTGCTTAATGGTATAAAACGAAAGCTTTGGTAATTGATGTTGCTTTTGCAGTTAGTTGTTGTTGGATTGGCTATTTATATTGTTGTTGCAATAACAACAAGACATTAACAAGCAACATAACATAACATGACAACAAATTTATGATAATGTCAACTACAGTGGATTATGGACAAGTTTTAAAAGATTTACCAAGATTCACCAATAATGATGTTGGTGGTTGATGTGATGGTGAAGTTGATGCTGATAAAATTTTTGTAATACTTTCATACTTAATTGTGTATGAACTGGCATTATGAAAGTCATTGAACTAGTTCATTTAACTAAATATGAATAATTATTCATATAAATATTTATTGCTTTTTACTTAGAGAAAATTTGCAGTAAAATTTTGATTATTTTTGATATTTTCATAATATACGAGACAAGAATTATTTTTTTCTATTTATAGGTGGTATTTAGCCATGATATAAATTATGTTATCGAAAGTAAAAAAACTTCGATTTCTTCTGAAATCATTTTAAAGTATTAATTATAAGAAATATATATATATATATATATATATATATATATATATATTAAATATGAATAATTTCAAAATTTTTATAATTCTACTAAATTTTTAATCTACTTTAATTTTTGTTTTATGCGCATAAAAAATGTTTTTAAAATCGCAAAATATGCCCTTAGAATTAAGAAATGTACTATGAAAAGAATTTGCATCCACTAAGAACCACCGATTATGAATAAAAGTTCGGCAATTATTTTAGTGAAAAAAATTTTGCTTTAATTTGAAACAAAACTTCTTCAACCATTAGGATGTGAGCAGCAACTAAAAGATCGTCGACAATGGTTTTTCATGATATTTTTTGCCTTCTAAATTTTAAATGATCTACTATTTATACTTGATTTTTATTAATAATTGCCAATATATATATATATATTAAAACAAAATTATGCAGAAAACAACACATTTTGTAAAAAAATTTGGCATTTGTGCAAAATATGAAAAATTTTTGCAATTAAGTGTGAAATATGCAAAATTAACTGTTTAATGCAATAATGCAAAGTTATATTATACAAAATGTGTTTTTTTTTTCTGCATAATTTTGATTTAACAACCAATTGACACCTACTTATATAAAAAAGTTTTTAATATACGCCAATTTCTTTAAAAAAATGACTTTAAGGGCACCATTTTATGCAATTTGTATTATTTAATACTAATTATTTTCTTGGATTTTAAGCGTTTTTTGAATAAAAGGAGTAAAATCCATTATTCAAATGAAACATAAACTTCAAAATAGAAATAAAAATATCAAATTTAAGCAATTTTTACTAATAATGCCAAAGATTGTATTATCTTGTGAGTTTTAATGCAACAAACTAACAACAAGTAAAACGGAGAATATCCATTATTTAAATAATATAATAAGATTATTTTTTGATGTGATTTTGATAATAATTTCAGCAAATTTATTCCAAAAAAACAAGTAAGCAACACAAGTAATCGGTCAAATCCAATCATTTGATACCAGGCGCGTATTCACGGTGGGAAAAAAAGAAATTTCACCTCCCCCCTCCCCCTAAATTTAAAAAGGTAGAACAAATTTACAAATGGCAAAGGAAAAAACATAAATTATTTTACAAAAAAAAAGTTTGCCGAAAAATAGAAAAAGGCGGGATCAATTTTTTACAATATAATGGAGTTAAAATCATTCTTAGAGAAAATATAATATTTTTCCCTTGAAATTTTAAAACAAAATTAAAATTAATTAAATATGTAGAAAATGCAAGTGATTTTTGAATTTTTTAAATAACAACAATATTTTAATGCGTTTCCATATTTTTTCAATAGAGAAAAAATTTTTAATTTCATTTATTTTTCATAATTTAAAAAAAGGTAAATCCAAATTATTGCATAATATTTCTTTAAATGATAGTTTTATCACTTAAACAAATATACATAGATTAATAAGTAGATATTTATGTGAGAGAAAAAAAAACCTGATTCAATTGTCAAAAACCTAATTCATGCTACCACAAAATACATATAGTCACATATACAGTGCAAAATTTTTTATTGAAAAATTTTATGTAATTTTTAAAATTAGAATTGTTTTTGTTAATATATTTGCATTTTAAAAATTTTTAAAGAAATTGGAGATTTTGAGTTGCTTTTTAGGCAAATTATTTTTTAAAATAACAGCTGAATCACTTAGTTCATATAGTGCAGTTGTCGGCTTATCATTTTCCAAAGCCCACTGTATGCATACGTTTATCGATATTATACAATTGTTTACTTTAAATCTGTTTTCTTCAGGATCCTCCTATTCCGTATCTGATAATTCCATTTGCTCCTCATTACTTTCCACATGAAATTCTTCTTGAATCCAGTTGTTTAATATATAATAAACTTTTCCCATATTAAGAGATGTATTTACACAATAAATGACACGATTAAACTGACAAAATTGAAGATCAAAAATCATCCCAAAAGGTTAATATACCAAAAGTCGGGGATTTCCCTTTTTTTTGGTTATAGACATTGTAATCAAATTTTAAAAAATAGGAAAAGTCGCGAAAAAAGAACTAGTTTTTCGTAAGCTGTCGCGATTATAGAACCTGTAATTTTAAAAATTAAGCCGTCGCGATAATCGGTAGTCGCGAATACCGAACTTGCACTGTATTTTGTTTTTGTGTTTTGAAAAAAATTAGTATTTTTATTTTTTTTTTTTTTTTTTTTTTTTGAAAATTTAGTTCGAAGTGCCTCTCACAACTGCTTAAAAACTTCGGCTTTATAAAAACAAATATTTTTAATAAAATAAAAAATTTTTAATATCTCAGTTGAAAATGATCATATATAATTATATATGTATATATATATATAGTGTATCATATATATTTTGGATCCGAAAATTTAGGATATATGATGATATATAACCATATATATACATATATATATATATATTTATGGTTATATATATATATATATATATATATATATATTAAAAAAAAATATATATTTTTCTTGTTTAACTCAAGCACATTTTAATATTTAAACAAAACGTTTTGAAAATACTTGGAAAACATTTATTTGTTAAACAAACTTCCAGCTTAGTTTTAAATTTTAAAATCATTTTATAAATACAATTGTTATACTATAACCTTTTTGGTGGAAAAGGCCATACTTTTGAATTTGAAAATAATAGAAATTCAAGCCAATTCTCACAGTTTATACTTTCAAATGGAAAAATATTCAATTTAAAATTGTTTACTTATTGGGAATATCAATGAATATGTTTAAAATATTTTTAAAAATGTGTTATCTTTTTGAAAATTTATATTTTGTTTTTCAATTTTATTTCTTTACATAACCTAACTGATGTTTATAAAGAACAGTAATAATCTTCGGATCTCCCCCTTAAGGTATATCGTTCGACTCAGAATAACTTACTGAATCGCTTTAATGATTTCCATACGTCTGGTCGACTGTCCATCTAAAACTTGTGCGCAAATTACAAATCACAGTATTGAAGACAATTCAATGAAATTATATATAATTTTTCTGAAACAAGAATCAAGCTTCTATAAAAGACCCTCACCAGAAAATAATATAAAAATGCTAAAATTCCCAACATACATTTTGGGACAAATACGATTCGTTCAAGTGTAAATAGCTCTATTAAATTTTAGACGTGACAATCCATAATGGACTATAGTTTCCATATAAAGCTCTAGCTGGAGTATCACTTAAAAGCCCATGCACTTTGGTGTAGATAGGGTATTATATGAGCGGGCTAGACTAACTATAATTACTTATTATACCCACTATTAAAAAAGAAGATGAGTGGCATATTGGGTTTGTCATTCCTTATGTAACATGTCTAAAAAACCTTTTAAGATCCCATAAAGTATATATATTCTAGGTAAGATTCTGAGTCGATCTAGCTATGTATGTCAGTCTGTCCGTCTGTCTGTCTATTTAAAGCAAGATAAGGCTCGGGGTGGACCACCTAGAGCGACGAAATTTGGCCCAAATCTTTGTCTTGCATAAGGTTTGTTTAGTGTTGAGAATAGATAAAATCAATTGATATATATAAAAGTTATGGGCAAAATACTTGAAACACAAAGTGTCCGTTGTAACTCCAGTTGATACTTGTTCACTGATATCTCTTAAACAAAAGCATGTACGACAACTAAATTTTGTACAAATAATTCGACGATCGATGTAAACTCGGACACCAAAAACGGTAGTAATCCGCCTACCTGCCATATAAGCTGAAATTTTAAATTAGGAAGGGTGGCACAGAAAGTTGCAGATGTTGGGTATAAGAGATTCGGCCAAGCCGAATATAACTTTTTTACTTGTTTTATTATAAAATAGCTGCTACTATATAAATAGTATGTTGAAAAATACAGGTAAAGAAGGATTTTTCAAAGGACGCAGCAACAGCAAAAAAAAATTAAAATTGTCATACGGAAATATTACAACAACTTTGTTACGCTTAAATTATGCGCATAACATTGTTTCTATATATATTTCTTGTTACGAATAGTTTTTTTTTCATTTTTGATAACTTGACTTGCATACACATTTTTATCATGACTGACCAGAAAGTATTGCCAGAGTTTTTTTTTAGAATGTGACAACGTTTGTTAATGGTGATTATGATGGGAAAGGTGATGGATGGATGCTTGGTCAGTTAGTCTTTCTTCATACAGTATATGTTTCATGGTATATTTTCTCCATATACACATAACAAAATGACCACAACAAAGATGACAGCACTAACAACCGCTTGTTATAAAAGTGCAATACTTGTTAACTAAACTATGCCTTTTCATTTTGCTTTGGTAAGGTTCCAGTTTTTTTTTTTTTTTTTTTTTTTTTTTTTTTTTTTTTGTACCAAGTTACTACAGTGTTGTGTTAAAGAGAAGCAAGTTATTACAAAAACAAGCGAAACACTTAGAAATTTAAGAACCGATTATGTTGAAAATTTTTCCGAACAATTTTCCATAATTTTTTTTTTTTTATCAACTTTCTGAGAGAATTTTTTTTATTTGTTCCAAACGATTTTAGTTTAGTCTTAAATTAGGCTTATAGAAGAATTTCTTTTTTTTTCCAAAAAAATATTCTTTTATGAAATTCATATTTTTCAATAATCTTGATTTTGTTTTGCACAATACTGTATGCAGTTGTGTGTGCCCCGACTGGTAAAATAAACATTATGCATGTTTGCGGAATACACAATGAAGGAATTTTAATAAATCTTTGTTAAATATTTTCTCTTTTAATGCTTAAAATTGTCGTAACTTAACTTTGTAACCGTAAATTTTATAAGGTTTTCAAATTAAAGGGGTATTAACTTTAATCCGATTTTAACTTGCAATATTAAAAATGTGAAAAGAAACAAAACATAAAGGAAAGATATTTTTATTAATTTGTTTTGTGGCAATAATATAAAATAAAAAAGAAATTAAGAAAATTTGTTACCTTTTATTAAAGAAAAAAAGAACTAAATTAGAATTTAATACAACATTCCCAAATAATATTTTATTTTCATATTTAAGTAATTATGTACTTTCTCTTATATAGCTCACACGCAGAAAATCTTAACTAAAAATTTTTTATTCATATCTTTATTAAAATGTATTTTTTTTTCTGTTAAATTATCTACTGAATAATTTCAATTTAGCTCTTACATAAATTTTAATATTTTACGTGAGTTTTTAACCAAAAAAAAAAAAAAAAAAACAAAAATTCATACAATGTATTATTTAACATTTCAGTTCCTAAGAGCACCCTCTCCTAACTCAATGACAGCTCATTGACTTTTGAAACCAGCTTGTTGGAATGAATATTAACCATAGAATTACAATATATACTCTCATTCCGTGTACTCGTAAGTACGAGGGCGGATCAATAATGAAACATGGATCCATTACTGTAATCCGGAGACCAAGCAGCAGCCTAAACAATGGGTTTCTCCGAAGAAGGCCAAGGTAAGTTTGTCGGCCAATAAGGTGATGGCAACAGTTTTTTTGGATGCACGCGGGATAATCCACATCGAATACCTTCAAATGGGAAAAACAATAAACGTCGAATATTATGCCAACTTATTAGACCGATTTAATGAGGATTTAAAAAGAAAACAACCCCATATGGCCAAGAAAAAACTTCTTTTTCATCAAGATAATGCACGGGTGCACACGTGTGCAGTCTCAATGGCAAAACTCTATGAATTGGGCTGCGAATTGGTACCTTATTCGTCATATTCTCCGGATTTAGCCCCTAGTGACTACTTCCTATTTCCAAACAAATGCCTCTTTTAAGGGCCACGAAAAATTCTATTTTTTACGCAAAGTAAATGACAGTAGTCTATTAACAGGTGGTATTTGATGGGAATAGTGTTGCATTTCATATAACTACGAGGGAAGTTCGAAAAGTCACGGACTTATTGATCCGCCCTCGTACATACAATATTACAAAAAAAAACATTTCATACAAATATCTATTATACTGTTACTTATTTATTTTTGTGTATATAAACCGAAACGCATTACTAAAATGTCAACATTTGAAATTGAAAAATTAGAATGAGTATGTAAAAATGCTGAATGCAAAATTCAACAACATATATACAAATGGCTTTTGGAAAAAAAACTAAATAAGGGAATACAAGTTGCAGTTAAATTTAAATTTTTACATATAAATGAACCAGTCAGTAAAAATGTTTCTTCTATAATAATTTTGGTGGACCATCTAAATAATTCACAACATACCCTCGATTTTCAAAATATACCGAAAGTTTTCCTCTCAAAACTATTTTAGCTTTGTTAAAAGATAATAAATAATAATACTTTTGAATTGGTGAAATTGTAATTATCTTAGAAATTATTAACCTTTTTCCAAAAAAATGTAAAATGAACAATTAGTTCTACTTTTGAAGTGTTGAAAATATTCAATTTTTAGGAGCACTTGCTGGTTTTTTTGCTGGGATCTAGAATATTAGTAGACAATGCCATTAATCAAAAAAAAAAAAAAAAAAAAAAAAAAACATATTTGTGATCACTCATAGTTTTCACGAAAATTTGATTTTTATACCCCACACCACCATAGGTGTTTGGGGTGTTATGTATTTGTGCTGATGTTTGTAACGCACAGAAAACATCATCCAACACCTACTTTAAAGTATACCAATCGACTCAAAATCTAATCAGAATCTAATCGAACTAATGATGTCCGTCCGTCCGTCTGTCTGGCTACCTGGACGGCTGGCTGGTTGGCTGGTAGTCTGTCCATTTAAACCTTGTGCATAAAGTACAGGTCTCAATTTTGAAGGTAATTCAATGAAATTTGGCACATAGGACTCTTATGACACAAGAACGAAGCCTATTGAAATTGGTGATAATCGGTCCATTATTTCACTTAGCCCCCATACAAATGTCCTCCCGGAATAGGTGTTTAACGATCATAAATGCATTAAATATAGCAATATTTTAATGAAATTCGGTGTAAGGAAGTTGTGCCAAATTTCATGAAGATCGGTCCATAATTGACAATAGCTCCCATATAAAACTCTCTTCCGAAAATCACTTTAACGTGCATAAATCGCATACAAATGTTATATATAAGTAGAAATCACATTGACAAATTTTATGAGGATCGCTCCATATAAACTCACTTTAATACATATACGAGTATTTTATTTTATACTTAGTAAAAGTATCGGTACACAATTGTCCACATGTTTAACATAAGACCCCTCCACGAAATATAAGACCTCTGCACAATGGTGTGGGGTATCATATGGTCGGGCTTGACCGCCTATATCTTTCTTACTTGTTTTATTTAAATTTGCTTTTTCTATTTCAAAATTTCGATACTGATGTAAATCTTTTTTTTTTTTTTTCTTTAACACTAAAGATATCAAGTTTTAAATGTTATTTCATTTACAAATTTACTTGAAGCAAAAATAAAAATGTATAAAAAGTTTAAGTAAATCATACCACATAAAATCGAATAAGTTCTGAAATTTGTGTCCAACTTAAAAGAAAATAAATCTTGTTATACTTACAAAAAAAGTAGCCTTTTGTCAGTATTAGTAAATAATTCGTTAAATTGAAAACTTTTTTAAATTTGCACATCTCACCAAAATGATTATACCAATTACTAAAAACTATAAAACAGAAAAATTTTTCCAATTAAAAAATTGATCAAAGCAATCAAGTAGATGATTGAATGATTTAAAAATTTAAATGGGAAATAAAATTTTACTTAAATTTTATTTTTATTTTATATCTACTTGAATATATTTAATAAATGCAAAATGAAACAACTGTGTATACGGTAATAAATTGTTTCTATATATAGAAAATTTTATAATAAATTGCATTAGAACATGAAAATTTTCACTTTTTTTCCTTTTTTTTAATATTGTTAAAAATTTTCTTTCAATATTTCACCAAAACATATACAAATGTATATGGATAACAAGCTTGATTCTTCTAGTTTCCAAAAAAATCTTAGAAAGATGAAATTAACAAAACAATAACAGAATTTATCCAGGAACTTACCAAAAAAAAACTTTTTTTACCATAATTCAAAATTTTTAATGATTTTTAATTACAAAATTAGGCATATTTTCAATTAATCTTTTTTTAAGAAAAAATACCATTTTTAGACATGTATGTATCATTGATAATTTACGTCTAAATATTTTATTTAGCTTCCAAAATAAAATTGACTATAAAAAAGAGCTGTAAATGAATCATTCATTTTTGAATTAATTCGCGAATCATTCATGCTCGGAATTAGCAAATTTTTAGTTAATTCTTTTCACACAAAAAACTGTATTGAATGAAATTTGAGTCAGTTCAAATGAGTTTGAAATGTATTGGAAATGAATTGCAATTCACTTTAACAAATTCATTTGAATTGGAAACGAATTGAAATTTATTTTACAGATTCATTTGAATTGGAAACGAATTGAAATTCATTTCTGCCTAATTTGTTTGAATTTATTCAAATTTCATTCAATTTTTTTTTTTTTTGTGAAAAGAATTAATTCAAAATTTAGCTAATTCGTAACGAATTAAATTCATAAAAAAGTGATTAATTTACAGATCTGCTAAAAATACGCAAAATTTTCTTTATGTATAATTTAATAATATCTAGGATATTAAGCGCTTTTTGTAAAAAGTTTAGGATAGATTTTGATTTATAAAATAAAAAATATTTGTCATTAACTGATAAAATTGGTACTTAAACAAATTATCATGCATTTTTAATTGCATGATCCGTAAAATTTAAGCTTAAATTTAACAAAACCCTGGAAAAATAAATGAAATTATAAAATTATTTACTATTAGAAGAATTTAACATTTTATTTAAAAAAGTGAAATAAAAATGTTCCAAAGAAGAAGATGCATATTTTTGGATAGACAATGTTGAAGATAGATTCATCATTCCTTTTTTTATTTATGACAAACTAATTTTTTCCGAAATAATTTTTATTTTTTTCCTTTTCCTATTGTAAATTTTATCTTCGTGTTTTATTTTTCTTAATTTAAAAATTTATTTTAAGGAGGGGGAGGTAATTTCCTTTTTCCCCCTCCCCCATTGATCTTCGCCTATTTAAAATTAAAATATTTGTTATAAAAGAATAATTTTTTTTTTGTACCCAAATCGCTAAAATAAAAACCTATAAATCTAGCAATTTTTAAACTTCAAGAGATTTTCTTTAAATATATTTAATTGACAACAAAGTACTTGCTAGATTTGAGTAGAATAATGGAGTATTTAAGTCTTAAAACATAAAACTATCGGCTTGTCGCATGTCGTATGGAAAACAATAACAAAATTTTTAATTTATTTGTTATTTTCCATATATATTGTCGAAACGAACTTTTCGTTCGACATCGTGGAAAGGCCGCATTTTTAAAACCTAAGTGCGATTTCGCCCAAAACCTATATATATAAATCTAACATATTTATCAATTTAAAAGCTTTATACTGAAAGTTATTATAAAATTTATAACCTTTCTTTGTACCTTAAATATTTATTATTAAAAAATTTTTTAAATGGATGTTTCAAATAAGATTGGCAATAGCAAATAAAAAATTATTTTTTTCGTTCTTGAAATATTAACAATAAAAAAAAAAGCTGGAAAAAGCTGGAAGCTAAGACTAAAATTTTGAGGCTAAAAGCAGAACAATTCTAGTCAACACTGAAACCAACCGATTACTCATATTTAAGATTTTATTCGTATAAAAACGCATTTGATAAAGCGCCTACCCTCATGCTTCACTTTTTTAGAATTCAAAAAAAAGAAAACAGCCTTGCCTTAGTAGCGTAAACGGATGAGCGGAATATATGTACGGCGTTGCCAGTAGAATTTTTTTTCGATTGCAATTTATGAAATAAATAAAAATATATCGTCGTTACATTACATATAATGAAATTTTGTTTTCTCAAAAAAAAAAAAAAAGTATGTAACATATAAATGATGCTTTTATTACCAAAAAAAATCAATTGTAGTGAATAAAAGCATGAATAGTTTTTTTTAATTGTGGTTAATGAAAAAGGTGTGGGGAAGAAAATTTTATTCACCACACTTCATTTTGAGAAAAATGCATAGCATTATCGACATTAACCTCTCCCTTACCCAGAGTTGTGTTTACCGTATTAAGACAGTTTATAATATAACGGCATGTTTGTCTTTACATACATAAATATGGCAACCTTTTGTTACTGTTTTTATATTTTACTGATATTTAAATAATCGCACTTGATATTTAAATAATCGGTCATATGGAAAATACTCTGTTTTTCACTTTATTCGATTTTGAAGAAAAATTCAAAAGAACGAAACAAATTAAGATCACCGATCTAGATGAAATAAAATTATTTCCTTTTAACGTTAAAAAAGTTTTTCCGTGTAGTCGGCCTTCGCTGAATAAGCTTTTTTTGAAAATAAGAAAAATTTTGTTCCGATATATTCCGGTATATAATTTAAAACGCATGTGTATTAATAATGATATTCAGAAAAATATATTAAAACTTTAGAGGCGGGCAAAATTTTGTTTATTACTTTAATCAAAAGTAAAAGTACCACTGAATCGTTATAAAAATTGTTTCAAAATCAAGTTTTCCGGTGATCTTAATTTAAGAACTAATATTTCTTAAAGAAACATTTAAGAAATATAAAATCTTTTGTTAAATTATCGAAATTTATATGACTTAAAACTTCTAACTTCGTAGATAATAATTTAAAATCTTGTGTTTCTGTTTCAATTAGAATATTTATTGATTTGAGCAACAAATCAAGATCACCAGAACTATTAAAATTAAAATATTTTTAACGTTAATAAAGAATTTTCCGTGCTGTAAGAACTAATATTTCTTAAACAAACATTTAAGAAATATAAAATCTCTTGTTAAATTATCGAAATTTATATGACTAACTTCGTAGATAATAATTTAAAATCTTGTGTTTCTCTTTCAATTAGAATATTTATTGATTTGAAGAACAAATCAAGATCACCAGAACTATTAAAATTAAAATATTTTTTAACGTTATTAAAGATTTTTCTGTGCGGTCTTAAGGACTTTCTCCTCCGGGTATGACGTTCACTGAACAAGCTTTTTTCGGATATCAATTTTTCAGCTATATTAATACAAAATGCCAACTTTACTTCCATCGACTTAATGTATATGGTCTTGTTATATATCATTAAAAAGTTATTTGTATGAGCTTTCAAATGCTATATATATATATATATATATATATATATATATATATATCATTTCAAAATGAAAGTTATCATCCCAAATAATCTTTATCGATAATAAAATCAAAATATTTAGGAAAAAATCCATTTGAAAAAATAAATTGCACACATTTTTTAAAGTAATAATTCTGTACCTTACTTCTATTAGATTTATTGTCTAAAAGTAATTTAATTTTATAAGACGACAACAGTAAATAAAATTATTGCATTTAACCTAGTGTCTACATTAGGCAAATTTATATCAAACAAACGTCAAAACCAGTGCGAATATATACAAGGTAATCTTAGTTAAACAGTTGATTATTATTTTGGTTGTTACAGTTGTCATATATAAAGACAATAATGAATACGCCATATTGTTGTTTTTGTGCAACTGTTGCCACCTTCCACAAATTCGCATTAAGTTTGACGCTTGTCTTGATAAAAAAAATCTCTAATGTAGACACTATCTAAAGGTCTTGCCAAAAACAACTCGGCAAAATGCCGATTGATATGGCAATCCTGCATGGTGTTTTTTATTTTCTTATTCTTGACACTTTTCTATACATTTTTTTTAATCGATTGTGGCTGGTGGGTGATTACCACACATTCGATAGAAAAAAATTGGTAGTTGTTAGCTTTTCGCTTAGATTTATGTAAAATTGAATAACAATTATGCGTTATTAAACTAATAGTTGAACTGTGATAGTTAGACAGTGAGTGAGTGGTGTATAAGTTTAACAACAACCAAAGATTTCTTTGAAAGAAAACAATGGCAATGCTTACCCGTTTGACTAGTAGTGGAGCAACAACTGCTGCTGTAGCCGCACCAGGTTCACCAAAAGCATTGCAACGTTTTCAAAACTGTGTAGCCTTTCTATGGCCAGCTTTGCAGTCCAGTAGCGGTGGTGGTAATGTTCAAAGAAAGTCTACACAAATCGATGCCATCGATTGTTTTACCAATGAACTTGTGGAGCGTAAGACCAAAAAATGGGAAGAAATGAGAGAAAGCCTAATGAAGAAGAATGAAAGCCAAACATTAGCCGCATCGCAGCAACAATCCCAAACAAAGGCAACAGCAACTTCATCCACCTCCACCAGTTTTACACAGAGTTTAGGTCTAATGTCTAAGGCTGTTATTAATGACCTACATGCGTTACGTTCACCAGAGCTGGGCCTCGATATACGTTCTTTATCACAGGAACAACTTGATAACTTGCTCATGTCCACTTTGGAAATTAAAAATAAACTAGACTTTTTATACTTGGTGCGACAATGTATACGTTGGCAACAATTGCCCTCCCGTGAAGTTTTGATATCATGTTTAAAATACCTATCGAGTTTGTCACGTATTCAACAAATCGAATCATTTGCTGAAATCTGCAAAAAACAAAGTAATCCATTATCTAAAATGTATGCCGATTTGGCACCATTCAAAGCAATGGCTCTATGGCGCAGCGGTGGCGCCGATATTGCTTTAATGACTCTACATCGTGGCTATGAGTCTGAAGCGGCTACCGAGGATGGCAAGCGGATGATGAGAGCTGCTTTTCGTACTATAGCCGAGGAAACTTTAGCACAGAAAAGTGAGGCAGTTTTAGTGTCTCTAATGGAGGTGGCTAGATCTATATACAATACTCACAAAGATATATTTGTTGTGGCCTGTGTGTGGAAACAGTGTTTTGTTAGCGATTGGTTTTGTGACCAAAAATCGGCAGCAGATTTGTTTGAGCATTATGAGGAGCTGCAGCAATTGATAGTGAAAAGGTAAACATTTAATTTGATCCAAATTTGTGCATTTCAACTTTCATTTGAGGACAGGAAAAGTCATTCGAATTTGTATGCTTTATACATTACAATTCGAAGGTATTTTTTCAAAACAAAATATACAAAAAACCCAGATTTTTCGTTATAATTTTTTATAGAAAATTTTCATTAAATTTTCTTTATACAGAAAATTTTCATTGAATTTTTCTTTGCATAAAAATGTTCGTTAAATTTTATTTTAATAGAAAACTTTTATCAGATTTTTCGTAAAATTTTTTTACAAAAAATATTCGTTCAATTTTCTTTGCTAAAAAAATTTTTCGTTAAATATTCTTTCTCTAGACAGTTTCATTCAATTTTATTTTTATAAAAAAATTTATTTAAATTTTCTTTTTATAAAAAATATTCGTTAAATGTTATTTTGATAATATATTTTCGTTAAATTTTCTTTTAATAAAAAATTTCCTTTTGAAAGCAAATTTTTGAGAAATTTTCTATAAAAGAAATTGGAAAATAAATTTTACAGAAAATCTTATTCTTTTTATTAAAAATTTTAGATAATTTTTCTTTTTGTTAAAAATTTTCGTTAAATTTTCTTTTTATTAAAAATATTCGATAATATTTTTTTTTTATATTCAATATTTTCAACAAATTTTCTTTTAAATTAAATTTTCTATATACGTTTTTTTTTATAGAAAATGTTCGATACATTTTCATTGAATACCAAATATAGATTAATTTTCATTATATTGAAAATATTCGGTAAATAATTCTTATTTTATTCATTTTTAGATCCAGTTCTTTGTGCTCCTCTTTCCTAAGTCGCAATAATGTGGATGCGGTTCATCGTCTTATCGAAGTATTTTTACAATATAAACAACGCGAAGCTTGTTCCAACTGTCTCAGCTTATTATTCAACTATCAGTGTAAGTAACTACACTTTAAATTATTTTAAATAATGCTTAAATTTTTATTAAAATACAATATCCTTTCTATAATAGATAATCGAAAAGATTTGCGAGCCTGTGCTGAAATTATAAAATCATGCAGTGAATTGGATATGCCATTAAATGAAGTACAAAATGAACAGTTCCTAAGCTTGTTTCTAAATCAAAACGATAACAAGGACAGTGGTCCAGTTACGCGTAAATCTGCTCAACAAAAAGAATTTCAATATAAATTTTAAAAACTCATCATTACCATCATTTTTCCAATTATTTTATACTCTTCTTGTATGAGCACCACTTTTGTGCTGAAATGAGTTTTGGTTTTTAAATCACTATCACTCTGTATGTCACTAACCATTTTTAATAATCCTAGAATTTACTTCAGCGAAAAATGGTTTACTTTTTTTGAAATCAATCTAATCTATGTATAGGAAGTTAACATCTTGGATTTATTTGGTAATTATTAAATTTGGTATGCCAATTGAGCTAAATAGTAAATTTGTATACTTAAAACTATTATATAAATAAGTGCGTTCGTTTACCCAGAAATTTTGTATTTTCCAGTAAAAAACCCGAAACCCAGTAACGAGAAAAAATTGAGAGAGAAAAATGACAATTAATAAGCTGAGTATTTACAAACTTTACTAGTTTTATTTTTGCTTGAAAATCCAGTAAATCATATGGTTGCAAAAAAGTAAACAAAACAGAAAGTAAACAATAAAAGGAAAATGTTTGAAAAATTAAAAAAAAAATGTATTTTTGCATTCAAATTTTACTAAAAGTGCGTTAAAAAACAATAATTATGTTTATAACAAAATGAAGAATTAAGTTTTTGTTAATTAAAGAGCATCATATATTTCGATTAAATCTGTTCTTTTTTTTTTTTTTTTGTTAGTGTTTTTAATGTTTATTTGTTTGTAGTAGTTATTTTACTAAATTATACAAATTTTCCGTTCGCGTACTTTTTGATTATAAGGTAAATACTCAGTTTACTGGAAATGTAAAAGAACGGGCCTAATATTAGGAGGTAGCTCCACATCTCAACTCTTCTTTTTTTTTTTTTTTTTTTTTTGTTAGTGTTTTTAATGTTTATTTGTTTGTAGTAGTTATTTTACTAAATTATACAAATTTTCCGTTCGCGTACTTTTTGATTATAAGGTAAATAAATACTCAGTTTACTGGAAATGTAAAAGAACGTGCCTAATATTAGGAGGTAGCTCCACATCTCAACTCTTCTTTTTTTTTTTTTTTTTTTTTTTTTTTTGTTAGTGTTTTTAATGTTTATTTGTTTGTAGTAGTTATTTTAATTTTTAATTTACTCAGTAAATATTCAGTTAGGAGGTAGCTCCACATCGCTCTCACAAAATAATTTTATTTTTACTTTTAAGCCAAAAAGCGTTGCCATAAAAATAAAAAGGGAAACTATTTTAGAAATATTTATCATGTCTAATTTATATTGTAAATAGCTAGTTTTATTGCATATGTGGTATTGTTGGAACTTGAAAAAATTCACATCTGCGTTTTTGCTGAAGTACCAGTATTACTAAAGCTATTGAATATTTAAAGTATCCATTTAATAAATAATTTTCAACTAACAAATAACTATTTTACTCAATGGCTTAAAAATATAATATTTGCATTAAATGAATGCATTAAAACTTTAATATTACCTTCATATCGATATATTTCCAAAATAACTTTTATGAACAAACTCAGAAAAAATAAACTATTAAAAATTGCTATTTAACGTATCAATATATTGGTATGTTTCGAATATAATTTAAGAGATATTCGAAAGCACTTTCGAATGATATGCATGTTTATATAACGAAAATTTGAATCTTTTTATCTCTTGAACTAAAAGTTGCTTATCTAAAATGTATATATATGTCTCTAACCTTATAACAATAAACTGTACTAAAAGTAAGAAAATTTGCCAAGATATATACATATAATTTTGATCATTTATAATAATTTTCTGAATGTACCTGAACATAAAAATGTAAACAAAAAACTCCGATTTTTTTTCTTAAATTTGTGGGGTGGCACGAATTGAGAGAATAAAATTATTGTTGGCTTAAACGTCAAATTGTTATCGTCGTGGCACAAGCGTTATATTCTGTGGCACAAGTAACATTTGGTCAAAAAAATCCTCTCCGAACTGATGTTACCTCGTTAAATCTGCCTTGGTTATCTTGGCGACAAAATGAGCGAGTGGCGCTACCTTGTTATTTTTATATCATTTGTATAATATTACGTTATCTTTTATTAAGTATAATTATAATACTGACGTGAAAGCGATGGTTTAATCCCATTTAAAAAATATTCAATAAAAAGAAAATAGAAAATTACGTTAAATGAATAATAATTCCATTGTTTTATTGAAAAGTTAATAAGAATTGTTTTTATCAAGTTGTAAATCGTAATGATACCAAATACCCCTAAAGAAAAAACTCGAAAAAAAGTTTAAGGTTTACCTATCCCACAGAGAAGGGGTCTATCGTAAGTAAAGAAAACATTTGTTTTATATTTTATTTAACCTTTTAGCTGAACTTTTTATTAAAGTTTATAGATAGAAAGTACTTCATTCTGAGTTTATAAAACTAATTTTTTATTTTTACAAATAAATTAATTATTGCTTTAAATCTTCCTTAGAGGTCGGCTTCTTCCACTAGGCCTTCTTCGTCGTCTAGCTGGGTGGCATCTTCTTCTTGTTCTTTCTCCTGTTGTTTTATTTCATCTGCATTTTTATCGTATAGCTGTGGCGAGTAATGCATTTCGTAGCCGGAACACGTTTCACAGCGACATATTAAATGACGCATGCAAAAGGGCTGCAAACACTGTTGACAACGTGTTTTAATCTTCGATCCACTGCGACTCTTACAGGCTCGACAACGTTTGCGGGATTCATTCTCACGAGATTGCAAAACAATACCACCGGGAACATGTGCTTTTTCTTTTGATATCGAACCTAATTTTGAAACTTCATCGACTTTTTTTGAAACCCCATTCAATAGAGTCTCAACATTTTCTCCCAAAATTTCAGCAATTTGTAATTTAAGCGGCAGAGGAAGTTTAACATTTAAATGTATGCGTTGCTTCAATTGTTGCTGTGTTAAATAGAGACCCAGTTGACGTTGAAAATCACGTTGTTCCATACCAGCATCACCATTTTCCGATAACCTGTATAAGGTCCAGGCATTAAAGGCGGCTACATCTAGCATGAAAAATAAGTATTCCAAACTCCAACGATTATTCTTACTCAAGCGTCCATAATGGGTACCATAGATTTGCATGTATTGATAGGCGTTTTGATTGCAGACTCTAAGGGTCTGATAGAGTTTAACCGAGTTAATGCGAGTAGACAGACCATTGGTCACCAAAAAACCTGTAGGACTGACTGACGTATCTAAGCCTGATACTAAAGTGCAATCATTTTTAGCATACCATATATGGGGTGACAGGGAACTACTATAGAGCTCAACTGGTATCTCCTTAGCATTAGATGGTAAAGCTCCCACTACCTGAAGTTGGCTTTGTTTAAGTTTTTGTAAAAGCGGCATATTTGTAAAACGTTCATTTAAACAAAGGCAACGACGAGTGCCTTTTATATCACTGACTAACTGGCAAACTTCCTCATCCAAAGGTTGCGTATCGTTCGCTACTAAGGCATTGCAGATATACATTGTTTTGGCATCACACATGGTAATGAAACGTAAACCGTTTAATCCCTCCTGTTGAGGCAATATATGTTGAAAAGGATTATTCTCTACAAGAGACAAATCCAATATATGTTCATCTATCATACAAAAACCACTGGGCGCATAAAAAGATCTACAATTTATAACCAACTTTTCCCAAAAGATTGCTATTTCATCTAAATGTAACTGTGAAGCTGCTGCTGACTGGTCGGCACAACGTATACATTCGGCTAAAAACTCAAAACGTTTAAAGGACATGGTGGCACGAAATATAGCATTTCCCAATTCCAAAGTCCAAAGCTCCTCAACCGGTCCGGGTTGTATAGAATTACGCAAAACTCCACACAAATAATTTAAACCCAACCAAGCTCGTAACTCCGTTAAATCGGTTAATCTTTTTTGATGGGCCTCCTTCTTTTTAGTAGCCTTTATAACTTCGTTTGTGCTCTTCACTATCATATTTAGCATACCCACATCTATTAGCAAATGCCAAGCCTCCAGTGGATTAGTTACACTTTTTGCAGGACCTTTGCCAGCAGCTAAAAACTCGGACATATCATCGGCAATTGGTGGTGCCATAGGTATTTTACTCCATACCTGACCATTAGCAGCTCTCAGTTCAGCTTCCAATTTAGCTTTTTTACTGCGGCCAACCTTAACCTCTGTTTCATCTTCATCGTATATATAGGGTTTTAGAAAATCATTTTCCACACAACACCATGGAAATTCTTTTAGCTCTATTTCTTCTTCATCACCTTCTTGAAGCGGATCTTCGATACGTTCTTCATAGCTTACATTGGCATCACTTATGTTGCCACCAAAACCGCCCATTACTTCCATAAAGGTCTCCCCGGACAAACGCTCAACGGTGACATCTGTTGTTACCACATCCTCCTCATCGCTGTCTTGTTGTGTCTTTATATTGGCCAATATAGAATCATCAATGGTAAAACTCATCACAAAAGTTTGTAATTCTTATATATTTTCACAATATCCAACAAATAAATAGTGCTTTTTTGCAACTTTCTCTATAGTAGGGTTAATAATACCAATACACAAAATTGTGACAGCTGTGTCGAACGGGTTAACATTGTTGAATGTAAACAAATCAATGAGACAAAACATTAGAACATGGTGTAATCAGTACAAGGTGTCATTATAAGCTCAACTGTTTGTTTTTTATTTATTTTTTTTTTTTTTTTTTTGTGTAAGACTGAAATGACAAATTTTTTTGCGTTTGCATGTATTGGTTTGTTCGCAAACAAAGGTAAATTTTTTCGTTGGTGAAATTTGTATTTTTAGTAAAGGTAAAAGTGCTGTATAAAAATACTTAATTTATTTCAATTTATAAAAACATTAAAATTAAATTTCTTACTTTATTCTTATTTTTCAATTTCAACAATCGTCGTTTACAATTTGCACGTGCCGTTCGTCCTATTTAAGACGAAAAAAATACTGCTATTATTGCATTGTTGTATTTGTTTCCTTTATACACCTTGTGAAATTGTTGTACCATGCATAAGAGCCCTGCGCAACAAATACAACGGCGGCGGCGGTTTAAAATTGGCCGTTAGTCGGCTGAAAAGTTTTCGTATCGTGTTTTAAAAAAATTGCTTAATTCACGGTTCTATGCCCTAAAAAAGGTGTAAATTAATTTGTTTTTGCTTAAAAATTACGATTTGTTTGGAAAAAAATACATACGATGATACAACGATACGACAGAGGTTGTGAATTTTCCAAATATCAAAATTCGATTTTTCATTAGACTTGATATTTCACTAAAAATCAGGTTTTTCTTTATATAATACTTTAACAAATAATAGAATACCGAAGTTGTGATACTTATGTTTTGTTTAAATACCTTTTATTTAATAACTAATTGATTGCCCCTTCGTTGCGTGGATATTAATAGAGGTTAATAAAAAAAAAAGAAGAAAACGTTAAATTACAGCATTCACCACTTATTTTCAAATCGTCGGTGCGCTGACTAGAAGAGCTCTATGTGCAATTTTTTATTATTGCATCTGGTACCATTACTAGTCATACGTTCACCACCAAAGCATTTTCCACTATCTCAACGGGTTTCAAAGTTACAAAAAGTTCTATGTGTATATTTCCTAGAGAGAAAACAACCCATTTTGTTTTTTACTTCACAAGAACTTTTTGAAATTTTGTTTTTGTTTTAAATGTAAGTTAGACGAGTCGTTTTTGCGCTCGTGTTATAAAAATAGGCAGTAAGTACAGAAAAAAAAAACTATTAAAAAATAATTTTGCCTTAAAAAAAATAATAATATATACAATTGTTCCAGAAGCAACGCTTGCTTAAACAAAAAAAAAACACAACAACAAATTATAAGCATGCATATATATGTATATTTATATATTTTTGTATGTATTCAAACTGACTGCCAGTGTTGCCAATTTAGCATTTTTCCTGATAGATTTGTCAGAATGGATTGGCGAAATGCATATTTATTTTGAAAAATTCTGCTAAATGCTTTTTAGCATAATCGACCTACTAATATTATATTCACACATTTTATTGTGTTTTTATTATTTGGTTTCTAAATTCAAAAGTGACAATACACGTATAAAAATATTTACAAAGCTATGGTATTGATCCATTAAAAATAGCCAGAGCATGCGAAACCCGTTTGATGTACATAGAGACCACAATAAAAAGAATGTGTGAGTATTGGTTAGAACTTAAGATGTAATTCTGTATTATATATACCCATGAAAAATGTTAGGAGAAAAAAAGTGTTTTTGTTATCCCCCAAATTATTATAGGTTATAGATGACCGTTCGTGAGCTGGACCATTTTTAAAAAAGGTATTTTTTTTTTTAAATTTTTTTTTATTAAAAATAACAATATTAAAAAAACACTTTCTTAAGTGAGTCGCCTTAATATTTATAGATCTGTTTATACAACATTATAAAACTTATTAAACAAAATGTAAAATATCGCAAATATTTTACAAAAACCAAATAAAATTTGTAAAATGCTTGAAATAAAATATGATATATGAAAACAATACTAAGTATTTTCAGTTATTTATAAAAAGATCAAAAATTTCAATTTCGAAAATAATATTTATTGCAAATCTTGTAAAATAAAATGAAAACTATATTAACTTCATTTAACAAAACGATAGTGTAAAATAAATATTCAAACGAATTTTGGTTTCGTTTTATAAAATGAGACCCTTAATTCGAAAGGAAAATCGTTCGAATTTGTATGCAATTTGTATTGAAATTCGAAAGTATTTTCTTTTGAATGGAAACACACAATAACCCCCAGTACTTGTTTGAAATTTGGGACTTGTTTTTCGAAATTTGGTAATTTGTTCTTTACACAAATGAGTTTACTTTTTTTATTGTTATTATTTTGAAAATGTATACTTTTTGTTTCATTTCTTATAAAATATTTTTTTTTATTAGCTCAGATACATTTCACAAAAATTAGTATTTTTCTAATTTTTTAGAACAATTTTTAAAATTTTTCCAAAAATTGGTTCTTTTCTTAATTTTCTGTAGAAAATTGATACTTTTATAAAAATATCTACTTATATAAACTTTTGTTAAAGCAACCCAAGGTTTTTACGTCAGCGGTTTAAAGCGCAGACCTTTGCTAGCTATAAGAGCAACCTCTGTTTTTTATGGACCGATTTTTGCTGTTCAAAATCATCGTTAAATGAAATAAAAAAAGTTTATTTTATTACTAATTATTTATTTCAAATAAAATTGTTAAAGAAAAAAAAATACATTTATATATATATAAAATTAATATATAAAATAATGTTGTATGAATTTTTACCTAGAATCGTTTAGGTAAATACAAAAAACATTTAAAGAGAAACTAAATAAGTGTTAAACAATAAGGAAAAAATATTAATTGTAATGAAAAAAAGTTATAATGGAAAATATGATATATAAAAAAAAGAAAATACGAAAACTCATTAATCTACCCAGTAGATTTACCATTTTAAAATCAAAAACTTCTGTATATCTTACAAACCGCAATTCCAACCCAATGTGGGATCATTTAATTGAGCTTGTATTTTCAAAATAAGACTATAAATACGCAAAGATGGTCCCAATTTAATGGGAAGTTTCTTAACGATATCACTGCGTTTAAGAAGTAACAAAGAACGACCATCGATTTCCTCTTCCTTAAAGACATGTGCTTCTTTGGGGAAATGTTTGTAAAAGTATTCATACACCTGATCTACAGACCATTCCTTAACATCAGGTATATCATCGAAATTTTCATTTGGAGTAAAGCAAAGGACTGTTGAAGCTGATTTGAACGGTGTATTAAGGGATGTAGTTTCTACACTTACAGTATCAGGAGATTGTGTAGATTTAGAACGTTTTACCGGCGGAGGACTTGAACCATTCTTAACCGTTTCCTCAATTTTCGTCGCAGATCTTTTTTGTACTGGTGAAGAAGTAGAGCTTGGTGTTGCATTACGAATGTTATTTTCTTCTGGGGAGCTTTTCTCAGTTGCCGAATTTGATGATTTTACGGGAGTATCATTAGCTAATGGTTCACCACCGCCTATTATTTCACGTATTTTCTTAACTGGCAGCGTGGTGCCATTTGTAATATTGTTATACACTTGGCACTTGTTGCACTTCCAATTACGCAGATTATCCGTTTTTATAATCTTGGTAGGAAAACACACTAGGTGAAAAGATTTTGTACATTTCGAACAAGTGATCATCTCTTCTTCCGGATTATTAAACGTGTCATTACATATTCTACAGGTGGTGCATTGATCACATTTATAGTTACGTTGTGCACTTTCAAATTCTTCAAAATCAACCTTTAAACAAAGTTTATGGATCTTCCTTGGACACTTCTGGCAATTAATAAGAGGATTTTTACTAGCAAACGCTGGACGCTTCGATTCTTTTTTCTTGCAAATAACACATGCATCTTTAGTTTCCGTTTGACCCGAGGGTGATATAGTTGAAGAGGCTTTTGTATTATAGCTTGCACGTCTTTCCAACGATGAAGATGTAATGTTGTGATGTAAGGCTGATGTTGCTGCAATAGCAGCATTCAATGAACGTTGAGCGCGTGGCAAATAATTATCTGAGGGATCAAATACCGCTTTAGGTTTTTTAATACGTCCTGTAGTGCGTACTATGGGTTCACTGTTGGAACTCTGAGATTGAGTATTTTGATTATTCGACATTTCTTCATTCATATTATTAGATGATAAACGCATACGTGCGACTTTTTTCATAGTTCTTTTCTTTTTTAGAGAACAAAAATTCAACTAGTTATACCTTCGAAGTAAAATAAAATAGAAACATTAATTATGTCTTCGACTATACGAAAAATAAACTGCACTTGCTTGTTGTTTATTGATAAATTTTCTTTAACTGTTTTTATATTGTTAATTGTTTAACTTTATCGTAATTATTCGATTATTTGCTTCTATAAATTAAAGCAATTTATGTGGCAAAATTAGAGTATTTATTTTATAAATAACTTAATTTTTATGACAACTAAACCATTTTGTACAAGTGTTGCCATCTGTCTGTTAGAAATCTGGTAGCTTCTACTTTGTAGCGTACTATATCAACAATGATGCCAAATGTAAGATAGAAAAAAGTTTTAAATATGTGATTTTCTTATAAAATTGAATTTTGGGATCGAAAATCAAATCATAATAAATTTTATATTTATTTAATTACAATAAAACAATTGTTTTTAGTCAAAATTGGAAGGAACGAAGATGTAAAAAAATAGTATTTAACTCTAGGCTAGGAGTGCACAAGATAAGGTTTAGTCATCCCTTCCATGGAACTTGACCAATAATATGATACTCATAAAGCAGCTTATCTGGCTACCGGTTCAAGGATATGATTTAGCTAATAACTGACATTATATGTTCTGGCATCATGCCATAATAAGAGCTAGGAAGAGCTTTTGCTCGCCTTCTTTAGGCGAATAGTCCTATTCCATATGACTTTAAATTTCTTTCATTACAAGCTACGATAGGACCTCTAATATTATCTACTCTATATTTCTCTTTTATTCCCTGATTTATTTCGCTTCTTCACTTTCTTTATATTCTATATACATATCTACTGATTTATATTAAGTTTATGCAAAAGAAACCTATAGAATTCAAGTAGGCTTCTCTGGAGTCAGATTGTTTTCTGTGAAACTGTATAACTTAATTGTATTCGCATTTAAATATGTTACAATAGAGCTTGCCAAAATATCTTGATAAATTAAATCCATTTTTTATTAGAGTTACAAAAATTCCAAATCGAAAGTTACCCAACTATAATCTGTTTCACATACTCCAATATGTTCATTTATTTCTACTTAGAAATCTCGTTTTGTTGTAATTATTTCTTAAGTAGAGTCAAACAAGTTTTTGTTGTTTGGTCTTCGAAAATTTTGCAACTCGCTCGTTCTGGTGCAATATGATACTCGCATAAGTGTGAAAGTTATGCGTCATTTATATTGACCGCGTGATTTTTAATCTGATATACCCTGATGGAAATTATTTAAACTCGAGATAATAGTGAATATTCCAAGTGTTTGTTACGAAGACCCTATTGAGTGTTAAGTTTCCCAGTGGCCAGCTCAACAGGCATGAAATCCCCACAGGGGTGGTTTGAACCCGGTCCTTCCACACTCGGGCCCGTAGCAATAAAAAAATACAAGTTACAACCAGCTGAAACTATCAAAATGAATAGTCACCCCCCGTACAGTAGGAGGAAGATATTGTTCCCCTGCCGCCCTTCCCAACCGTGGTCACCTTTTACCCTGCATAAATTTTTGGGACCCCAAAAACCCGCTCACACTTCACCACTTACCTGCTTTCCGACCCCTAAGTTATGTTCTACTCAGATATCATTTTTTTCTTATTTTATGACATAATTTATTAAAATATAATTAATTAAATCAATCCCTAAACTATACTTAAATTTATTAATACAACTATTCACAAATATTATACTTGACAAATATTTTACTTAACAACAATAGTGTTAAAAAAAATCAAATTACCAGCGCTGTACTCTAAATATTATTCACAATTGTTTTCCTTTGATCGTTGCTACACGGAAAAAGGAAATGGAATCCCCAATTGTTTCCTACTTCACTATATGGTATATTCACTGTTTACTCGCAAATTCGATTTTCAATATATTAAAAAAAAATGTCCACTTTATTCACAATCCTAAAATTGAGAGAGCTCCCTAAATTCTATGGGACACAACGCCACTAAGAACTTCTACTGAGTAAACCTAATATACCCTATAGTTATAATTTACCAGCCCTAATAAGTTTGATGCCCTGCCTAATATATGGAATTATACACTAAATAATAAGCTTACAAATATATAAAACGACACAACACAAATATCATAAATAACTTAAATACTAATATAAATATGATATGAATTCTA
This sequence comes from Protocalliphora azurea, assembly GCA_932274085.1. Taxonomy (NCBI): domain Eukaryota; kingdom Metazoa; phylum Arthropoda; class Insecta; order Diptera; family Calliphoridae; genus Protocalliphora; species Protocalliphora azurea. Next base: position 151,829,789 of record OW026521.1, on the reverse strand, counting down.
AATAGATATAAGTTTTGTTAGGTTGTTGTTATTATCCTTTTTTTATGAATTTATTTTATTTTTTTTTTTTTTCTTTATTTGGTTGTATTGGCTAACTATGTATGCCTTAGATTTTTTTTCTATTTGAAATGCTATTTTATATTTGAAGATGCTCTTTTTTTTCTTTGCTTTGTGTTACCTGGAGTACTGCTCACTTAGCTTGTTTTCCTTTAAGCGGAAAGAAAAAATCACTGGAGAACACTTTCCAGGATGCTTCCCAAGAAGCGTCTGGCCTATATAATTCTCTGGTCCTGCTCCAGATAGAAGCCAGTCCCGAACTGTTTTTATAATCGTATACCACAATTAGTTTTTCAATAAGAATGCATATAAATTTCGAATTATGACTTACGTTCTCCAGTTTTGATTTTAAAATAAAGCAGGATATTATATTTCCTCACTTTCCGAGCCTGTCTACTTTATCCTTGCACGGAAAACTAAAAAAAATTAAAACTTTTACAATACCCGGTCTGATGTACACACAACAAAAGTTTCACTTTATTTCAAATTCTATTATCTGGGCAGCTTACCCTTTGAAAATACTTTAATTTGTGCTCCGATATAACACCAGTTCCCTTTTCCTTTTTCTTTTTTTTTTAACACAAAAACTTATTACTTTTTTGAATATAACTTTTCTTTATTTCTTTTATTTGCCACAATCTTTCTCTTGCTCAATCACTCAACGTCTGTGTGGTGCCAAGATGGCTAATCCTAGTTTGGACTAACTAAGTCTTCCAATGGAGACATCTTTATTTGAGTTTCCCACTAAAAATCAAAGTATTACGTTTATATGCATCTCATTCTAAGAAAAAAAAATATTCATATAAACTATCTGTCTTCTTTCACAATTACAAACAAAATCTTTCTTATTTAAATAAAAAAAAAATCTTAAAATACACATCACTTATCCCTTTCCTGCTTTTGAGTGTAAAAGAACATTTTCGTTCCACATTCTATATCCAACATTCTAGGTATAACATTTAATATTCAAACAAGTGAATTTTCCTCCATTCATGAAAAATTACTATACGACCTACTGTCGAACAATAACAATTCACAATAACATCACTCTATGACTAACAGTCCTAACACCTTACAACACTGAACATCATATGCTTCCCCTTTATAACCCCAGGTCTACAACTGAGATTAATGCTGATATAATATGTGAGATAACGCCGGCAGAGGAGAGCAACCATTTTGTTTATATTATGTTAAATCTTAAATAAGGGGTACATGTATTTCAATAAATCCTATAAGATATCATTATTTTCAATCAGTCACAGGGTAAACATGTCCTTTTTATTTAAGAAATTCGCACTTTTTTAGCACAATTTTTATAAAAATGTTTTTTAACATGTAAAAGAAACACTAAAAGGAAACAATTTTACAAAAAAAATTGTTTTTCAGTAATTTCCAAAATACACATACACGCACACAAACAAACTTTTCTATATGTGTATTTTTTGACAGTTCATCTTATAAGATGGTTGTGTAGAGAAATCTCATCACAACAGTCTCATAATACATCTCATAATACTAATATTTGAATCTACACGTGAAATAATTCTCTCAGAGAGCGAATTTGACACTCTCTGACACAAAAATCTTACATATTATGTTACGTCTAGACGGGATGTAAACCAAAAGCACACAAGGTATAGTAAGTATCGTTTTAATTTTTCTAAAAAAAAATGTATTTTTTTTTTTTTTTGATATTATATTTTCTTTTCAGGTAAAAACGGCGGGCTTAACTGCGATCCGTTTGTTCGGGCGGTCGCGCAAGCAAGGTTTCCCCCCCGTGGCCGATGGTTTACTGCGGATTGTCCATCCCCACTAAACACGTAGTAGACCATCCCGAACTCCAATTAATACGAACAAACACAGCTCGGTCACACTCCTAGGCGGTAGGTTCCGCTGGCCACCGCTAATAGTACCCTGCAACCACAAATCTGAGGTCGTCCTACGCAATTTTTTTTTTCACTCCCCTCTCCTTTTCATTGTCATGAGAGCCAACGCAACATGTTTCAGCTTCTATGTAAAGTTATAGGTCGACTAGGTCATGTACCTTTGCATTAACAATTTTGAAGAATCAATAAAAAAAAAGCGGAACACTGTGCTAAATATAGACTGCGAAATTAGAATACAATATTAAAAAAAAAAATTATTTACTGGCTTTTACCGGTGTGCTTCGCTACCTCTTCTATTGCTCCTCCTCGACCTATTCACCCTATTTTAAATTTGATATGAAAGGTAGTTATACAAGTTTTTAAGATTTTCATTGAATTACTTCTTTAGATATGCGAAATTGAATAATTGCTTTGTGTGGCGTTATTTTATTTCACCATAGTCTCATCCAAGGTGAATTCAAACAGGTGACCACTTATTCAGGTGATTATTTTTAAAGTACTTTGAACTGTCAAACTCCATACAAGCACAATTTTTGCTTACCCAGCAGTGAAGTGTCAAACTTCACGTATCAGCCCATCTAGACGTAACATAATATGTAAGATTTTTGTGTCAGAGAGTGTCCAATTCGCTCTCTGAGAGAATTATTTCACGTGTAGATTCAAATATTAGTATTATAAGATGTATGTATTGTTGAAATTTCTCTACACAACCATCTTATAAGATGAATTGTCAAAAAAATACACATATACGAAAGTTTTTTTGTGTATGTGCATGTGGATTTTGGAAATTACTAAAAAACAATGTTTTTTGTAAAATTGTTTCCTTTTAGTGTTTGCTTTACATGTTACAAAATATTTTTATAAAAATTGTGCTTAAATCAAAATGACATGTTTACTCTGTGACTGATTGAAAATAATGATTTCTTATAGGATTTATTACAATACGTGTACCCCTTATTTAAGATTTAACATAATATAAACAAAATGGTTACTCTCCTCTGCCGACATTATCTCACACATTATATCAGCGATAATCTCAGTTGTAGACCTGGGGTATAAAAAAGCAAAAATTGAGCTTATATGGAGTTTGACAGTTCTAAGTACAAAAAAAATAATCAGCTGATTAAGTGAGTCAGCTGTTTGAATTCGCCTTGTTCTGGCCGTTATACTATGTTGTTCCGTTAAATTTTTTTATATTTTATATATATATATATATATATATAACTGCGGTATGTCCAAAAGCGGCTTCGCTTACATAATTTTTCCTTTTTTACCCAGTTTTTTAATAGCAAAAAATTTTTTAACCCCAGGTCTACAACTGAGATTAACTATGTGAAATAACGCCAGCAGAAGAGTAACCATTTTGTTTATATTATGATAAATCTTAACCGCAGGTCTACAGCTGAGATTAACACTGATATAATATGTGAGACAACGCAGGCAGGAGAGTAACCATTTTGTTTATATTAAATCTTAAATAAGGGGTACACGTATTCTAATAAATTCTGACATTTTTATTTAAGAAGTTCACTTTTTACACTTTTTTAGCACAATTTTTATTAAAATATTTTTTAAAATTAAATTTCATTAAAAGAAAACAATTTTACATAGTTTTTTTTTAGTAATTTCCAAAATCACATGCAAACGCACAAACTTTCGTATATGTGCATTTTTTGACAGATCATCTTATATGATGGTTGTGTAGAGAAATCTCATCACACACTCTCATAAAACTTCTTACAATACTAACATTTGAATCTACACGTGAGATAATTTCCTCGGAGAAAGAATTTGACACTGACAGAAAAATCTTACATATTATGTTACTTGTAGATGGGTTGTAATATCAATGATGAAAAATAAAAAAAAAAATCGGAGTTGAATCAGAAAATTAAATTTAAGCCCATTTTTTAATTTTCAAGTGTTTTTTAATTCCTTCATTACATCAAAGTTTTTTGTCCCTTTAAACTAACTTTTTCATAACGTACATATTTGAATAACACCATTTTCAAAAATAAATTCATCCATAATTTTACTTTAATATTTTTTTAAGCAATTAAAATTTTATATGAAAACAACCACCTGGCATAAAATCGTGTGCTTACGTATGTGTGTATAAGTACACACCGTTGAGGAGTCATTGACCTTTAAATAGAAATTAACCTTGAAATAACTTTTTCTCGTTTGCTGGTACAAAAATATTAACGTTTTCATTCGCTTAAAATAATAACACAAGATCCAGTTATTTCAGACCTATCATTCTCGGCTTTAATTGATAAACGTATTAAGATTTTCTTAAGTATATTTTTCTTTTTGTTTCATTTGTTTTTAGGCATCTTTAAGTGGATGATTACAAGATTATTTCATGTTTAAATTTCTTTGATTTCTTTTTTTTATAAGATACAGTAGTAGTATTTAAATTCAGATTAATAAAATATCAAAGCATTTTTGTTTTTTCTTAAGCTGCCACAATTTATAAAACACATATAAAGTTTAATATATATATTAAAATTTAATTATATGAACGTGTAGAAAAAGCAAAACATGTTGGAAAACTTAAACTCACAAAATGTGTAGAAAAATTCATTCAAAATAAATGAAGGGAAAAATAAAAAAAAATTTTAAAGTGGAAATTGGTTTAATTTTTTTTTTTTTTATTAAAGTATAAAAATTTTATTGGCAAAAATTCTGTTTGTTTTACTTCTTTTAAAGGTTTTTCATCTTTATTTGTATGTTTTTTTGTTTTGTTTTGGAGTATGAGTGTTTAAAACACACGGTTTTCTCTATTTTATAACTTCAATGTCTATTCATTTCTTTTTTTTTTTTCTCCTAGATGTTGAGGTTTGTTTTGCATTTAAATATTGAGAATTCTGTTTTTTATTTCCATTTTTATTAAAATAAATTCTTAAAGAAGTATATTCTCTTGTTTGTGTAAAATTAATAAGATGGAATAAACCGACAACGAAGGCAACAACAACGACTCTTACTATTAAATAATAGTTTGTTGAAGTGCGTACTTTTTGTTGCATAAAAAAAAAAAAAAACTAAAGATGACACAACTTCTTTATATTACATATGATGATCATATTATATTATAAAGTTATTATAAAACAGACTATTTTCAAAATATACTTCAAATTATGTTTTGTTTACATTTAAATGCAAAAGAAATTTGCAGCAACTAGTTTTCTTTTTTTATTATAACAAGTCCTTTTTTTTTTTTTGCTATTTCTTCAATCTTCTAATTTGAATGCTGGCGTTTGTTATTTATAGCTGTTATTGTTGTTATATGGTGGTAAAAAAACAACAATTTTTTTTATAATTTTTTTATTATTTGTAAAAAAAAGAACTCTCCTTAAGACACTCCACTCTACTTGTCGAGAGCAGTATTAGTCTTAGTAGCAATAACACATTCTTCGCCGCAAGACTTGAGGACTGTACACTGTAATGAAACGAAAAGAAAAAAATGAAATTATTACAAAAAGAAGATTATTTGTTAAAAATTAGTGAAAACATACCAATAGTTCTTTGCCGTTATCAAAGTCGTTTCTCAAAGAAACACCCAATTCACCTTCTGGTAATTTGAGATCTTCTCTGATGTCACCGTTATCAGACATCAAAGTCAAATAACCGTCATCACTAATGTCGGTCAATTGGTAGTCCTCCCTCTTAACATGTGGTACATCCATATTGTGGGTAGAAGGACAGATATCTTCATATCTGAAATAGTAAAGCAAAATAAATTAAATAATATCCATTTAAAATTTAATCAGTTAAATTTTTCTTGGTATACACTTTTTGCACTATTACTATATAATTAAATATGTATGATTTAGCTACAAGCTACAACTTTTTCCCAAAAATATTACAATGTTAAAATTTTTTAAATTTGTATACGATATTTTTTTTTTTTTTTTTTTTTTTTTTTACAAATTGTTACTATTTTTGGAAAAATGGCAGGTTTAATTGCAACTATTTTTAACTTCGGGTATAAATTAAATGTTCTTATTAATCTTGGGCTTAATCATTCATTTTACTTATTGTTTATTTTTGTTCAGAACAAATTCGTTCTTTTGTTCGGTTGTTCATTTTTATTCTGAGACATCTGACTGAACGAATCTTTTGTATATAATGATTAACAAAAGAACGAAGGTCGTTGCATATTTTATATTAGCCTTTAAAAATAATTGTATAGATTTGGAAAATTTGAAAACGAAAAAAAGAAATAATACATGCTAATACAAATTAATTTTAGTACAAAATCATGACAGAATAAATAATAATTCTACCTGCTTTAGTTGTATCATAGTGTAAAATAAAACAATTTTTTTTGTACAACAATTTTATCTCAAAATTGACATTTTCAAATCTTTTGTTAAATGAAAAGATTTTTAATTTGAACTTTCATGTAATACCTTTAAAAGAAAAACTTTATCTTCAAAATAATGATTTATAATTCGACTTATGATATTATGACAATCTGCATTTTAGATTCATTTCTTTTCCTCTAATCTTTATATATTCTTTCCTTTTTTTACTTCTATTCATATACATGTTTTACAAATTTGTTTATCGTTAATATTATGTTTTTATTGTAGTTTTTAAGTGGTAAATTTGTTAACTATATGGCCCATTGGGCTCTGTTATGCTATTGAAGAATGATAAATAAATAACATTTATGAATGTTTTCTATAATTGTAATAATAAATACAAATATAACAATAATAATAAACTAATTTAATCCTATAAACTTTTGGAAGATATCTTCCTGGGAGAAATTTATGCAATATCTTCTTTTTATTATTTGGGCAAAAATCATTAAAGCAATATTTTTCTAATATTGCATTTTTATCAGTTTAAAGAAATTTAGGCAATAAGCAGCGAAAAATATACAAAGTTTATTTATTTATTTTTATCCTCAAAATATCGTTTTTTTTTATGTAAGGTGAACATCACCTCCACAATAAATTGATGATATCCCATTTATTGTCATCTTGAAAAAATTAATGCAATACTTTTATTATATATATATATATATATATATATATATATATATATATATATATATATATATATATATATATATATATATATATATATATATAATATTTCCTATTTATCTTCCAGGCGTATTGATTTCTTATTGCTTAGATGTATCGCCTGTGACGCATATTTTCTCCTTATGGGGGAAACTTCCGCAATACGAATATGATTATTGCGGCAATAAAATTTTTATTTTGAACAATAGGATTTCGAATCACTTTCGTGTTATTTTTCTTGTATGGGAAGCCATTAGACAAATTAGCGACATTCTAAATCTTTTAAAATTCCCATTTATTGAAATTTCGATCGATATCAAATGCTGTCAATTTATTCAAGTATTTACAAATTATTTGAAATTAAAAAAAATAACATAAATGTGAATTTAATTTAGTTATAAACTAATTTTCATATTTTAAAAAACATTTGCTCAAGGTTGTATATTATAATCCAACTAATGACTCATATTTCTAACTTTCTTTTCAACTGACCTAGTATATACTCCTAACTTTAACTAAAGAATTAAAATATTGATTTAAAAATTTTCAACTTACTTCTTATTTGTGAAAATATCAATGCCAACCATATGAACTTTGGCGTGACCGTGCTTGCCAGTTTTGGAAGTTGACATTTCAACAATCTTACAGGGTCTACCCTTGAGCATTACGAAGCCGTTTTTACGCAATGCTGAACATTGCATAGGGTAAGTTTGTGAAGCACCAGAATCTCCAGTTTCAAAGTGATGATCCTCGATTTCAGCCATTTTTTTATTTATTAAAGTTCAAGTTAAGACCCTGGTAATAAGGAATATATCTAAAAGTAAATATAAAAAATTTTAAATGTTAATAAACACAAAATAAGCATTAAAAAAATATAATTGATTTATTTTCAAAACTATCATTGCCACGCCTCATTTGTTACTTTCTCGAAAATTAAATGGTGAGAATATTTTTGATTCTTTTTGCTACTTATTCATTTTGAGACATTTTTGGTCTTTATAATCAACAAACACGCATACAATCAAACATTAAATAAAATACAACAAATAAAAAAAATATTTTGCACACACGCTTTTTTTTTTTTGCTTTGTACTCTCGTATATAGAAATCCAAATGTATCACCACACATACCACCAATACTATAACAACACATATAGAGATACAGACTTCTGTTTGACAAACAAAAAAAAAAAAAAAAAAAAAACAGACAGAACGTCCGACGTCATAACCTCTTAATATATAGTATTTTTAAAAAATTGTAGTAAATCATTATAATTGTAATTTGTTCTTTTAATAATCTTATTAAATTTGTTTCATACCAGTATACATTTTTTAACAATCATCTATTTTCCCCATCAATTACACTTAACAAAGTTTACAAAAACAATTAAAATATTCAACACATATATATTTTTTTGATTACAATATTTTTTCTTTGCCAATTGTAAAATAAATTATAAAAAAAACTATCGACGTGTATATATCCAAATAAAGAAATATACAAAAAGCGGCACATTTGTTCACACTGAATACAACTGAATCATGCATGTTTGCGGAAAAAAATCTGTCTCCTCATTATGCGGCTCATTCTGCTGCTAAAAAAAAATGCTTTCTTCCGTACACGCATTCTTATTGTTGCCGATTTTTTTGTTACATTTTTATCAATTTTCACCATTTAACATTGATTTTGTAGCATTTTTTTTGTATTTTCTTTTTTTATATTTACACCTTTAATTTTCCGGTATTTATCGTTAATTTTGCTAAAATTTACTTAAAATACTCACATGTGATTTTAAGGTTGTCGTAACCAAAAAAGAGGCGAAACAAAAAGACCCTGCTACAAAAAAATATATCCGTTTAAACATGAACAATGAACAAGCATTTATTCAAGCATAATCTTATGCTTGAATCCAAAGGCCTTCAACGGCGGCAGCAGCGTAAAATCGGCTGTCAGCCGGCGGAAAATCATATATCAGAAAACTTCTTTTTTCAAAATTTTGTTTTTATTTTAAAACGGTAATGTTACATAGGGTCTACACGAGAGATTTTTCTAACATGAAAAACGTCAAATTCTTATCGTGATAAGAATTTATCACGGGTAGACCAAATTTATTTATATTATTGTAGCGTTATAATATAATTGCTAGAGTTCAAGCGAATATAAATTTGCTCTGCTATCTTTTTGTTGTTGTTTTATTTTACATTTATTATTTTTACCTAGTGTCTTTACTAGACAAATTTTTATCAAGATAAACATCAAAATCAGTGAAAATCTATATAAGGTAATCTCAGTTAAGGAGCTGATTATTTTTTGTTGTCAAAGAGCATATATAAAAAACATTGATGAATTCGCCTTATTGTTGTTTTTGTGCAATTATGCCATCTTCCATAAATTCGACATAATTTTGACATTTGTCTTATCATACATGGTAATCTCAATTAATTATTTATTTGAAGCAAAAATAACACAAAATATAATGAAATTAAGAAAAAAATTTAATTGACAACATACTTCGACAATAAACGAAAAAAGTGATTTATTATAATCAAATTTTATCTACGTATTCCCTGATATCAATAAAAAATTACAGTAGTTCTGCAGACGTTTTGTTACTTATTATAGAGATATCTGTCGCGCATACCTTACGATTTGTTCGGCTTGGCCGAATCTATATACCCATCATCTCCAACTTTTTAAAATTTCATTTTATATGGGAGATGGGCTCATGTCCATTTTTGGTTTCCGAGTTTATATCGAACCTCTAACTATATGTACAAAATTTCGTTATATATTATATTATATTATATTATATTATATTATATTATATTATATTATATTATATTATATTATATTATATTATATTATATATATATTTCGTCATATATATATATATATATATATATATATATATATATATATATATATATATATACATATGTATGTATGGAAAAATTTAATTGAATTCAGTACAAATTGAATAGTTGAAAAAGTTGTTAATTTAATTGGTAATAGTTTAAATTTAAGCAAAATATAATTAAATCAAATGAATTCAATCATTCCCAAGAATTAATTTATAAATAAGTTAATTCCATTATATCATAAGCTTTAGGAATAAGCTACAGAATTAATTGTGATTAATTTACTTCAAAGAATTGATAATTCTATATGATCTGATTTTATTTTAAAAAATGAATTAAAGAATTAATTGTTTCGAACTTTTGCTCCAAAATTGTGATCAAGCATCCCAAAACTTTTTAATTTTATTTTTCAATCATAGATATTTAACTTACATAGTGTCTACATTAGAGATTTTTTTATCAAGACAAACGTCAAACTTAACCCGAATTAGTGGAAGGTGGCAACAGTTGCCCAAAAAAAACAATATAGCGTATTCATTATTGTTTTTTATATATGCAGTTTGACAACTGTAACAACCAAAATAATGATCAGCTGTTTAACTAAGGTTACCTTGTATATATTCGCACTAATTTTAATGATTGTTTTGATAAAAATTTGCCTAATGTAGACACTAGGTTATGCTATGTTCACATAAAACTTCTCGGCGGCAGCGACTATAAAAATTCTTTAGCGGCTTGGCTCAGTCGGCTGTTTTACCGGCTGGTGTACGTCGCTGTCAAGCAAATGTATGTTCGCAACAACATTGTTGTACTTTTTCGGCATATAGTGTTACCAGCTTCTACTAGAGTTTACAACAATTATATTATTTTTGGGAAACTGTAACCTAGTATCTCATTAGGCAAATTTATATCAAAACAAACGTCAAAATCAGTGCGAATATATACAAGGTAACCTTAGTTAAACAGTTGATTATTATTTTGGTTGTTACAGTTCTCAAACTGCATATATAAAAAACAATAATGAATACGCCATATTGTTGTTTTTGTGCAACTGTTGCCACCTTCCACAAATTCTCGTTAAGTTTGACTATGTTACATAGTGTCTGCATTAGAGATTTTTTTATCAAGACAAACGTCAAACTTAACGCGAATTTGTGGAAGCTGGCAACAGTTGCCCAAAAAGAACAATATGGTGTATTCATTATTGTTTTTTATATATGCAGTTTGACAACTGTAACAACCAAAATAATGATCAGCTGTTTAACTAAGGTTACCATGTATATATTCGCACTAATTTTCACGAATGTTTTGATAAAAATTTGCCTAATGTAGACACTAGGTAACTTACAGCCCGCCTGACGTAACATAATATGTAAGATTTTTGTGTCAGAGAGTGTCAAATTCGCTCTCTGAGAGAATGATTTCATGTGTAGATTCAAATATTAGTATTATAAGATGTATTATGAGACTGTTGTGATGAGATTTCTCTACACAACCATCTTATAAGATGAACTGTCAAAAAATACACATATACGAAAGTTTGTTTGTGTATGTGAATGTGTATTTGGGAAATTACTGAAAGACAATTTTTCTGTAAAATTGTTTCCTTTTAGTGTTGGTTTTACATGTTAAAATCATTTTTATAAAAATTGTGATAAAAAGCGCGAATTGCTTAAATAAAAACGACACGTTTACTATGTGCCTGATTGAAAATGATGATATCGTATTGGATTTATTAGAATACGTGTACCCCTTATTTAAGATTTAATATAAAGAAAATGGTTAATCTCCTCTGTCCGCGTTATCTCACATATTATATCAGCGTTAATCTCAGTTGTAGACCTGGGGTAATATCAGTTGTAGACCTGGGGTAATCTCAGTTGTAGACCTGGGGTTAATCTCAGTTGTTAACCTGTGGTTAAACAAGGTAATGCAAAGTTCGAAGATGATTTTTTGCTCAAATATTTTATATATGGAGTTTGACGTTATTACTATGTAAAAAAAAAAATTTCTCTCTCTTACAATTATGTTATTTTTTGGAAATTGTAACATAGTGTCTATATTAGAGAATTTTTTATCAAGACAAGCGTTAAACTCAACGCGAATTTGTGGAAGGTGACAACAGTTGCAACAAAACAACAATATGCCGTATTCATTATTGTTTTTTATATATGCAGTTTGACAACTGTAACAACCAAAATAATAATCAGCTGTTTAACAAAGGTTACCTTGTATATATTCGCACTTATTTTGACGTTTGTTTTGATAAAAATTTGCCTAATGTAGACACTACGTTAACAGTTGCTAATAACGCCAAACTCCATATCGTCATCTAAAGTGCAAAAGGCCGTAACCACAATTTTCAATTTTTTGCTTCAAAATTAATCAATTAAATAAAAATTTTTAATTGATCACTTAAAACAAAAATAGATAAAGCATTAAACACACTTCAAACCAAATTTTTTTTTTTTGAACAAATTTTACGACTGTTTCGTTTGTGAAGTTGATATTACGGCCTTTTGACTTGTTTTATTGTTAATATTGAATATAATTTTAACCCAGTAAAAAATCCACAATTGATTTTTCAGAGGTTACGGCCGTTTACATTTTATGTGATGATATGTAAACAATTTGATCAAAAAATACTCTCCGAACTGGCATTACCTTGTTTAATATGTCTTGCGTCACTCCATATATCAGTGCAGCGCAGCATCATCTGTGCACAACTCACAGTCATGAGGAGCAAATTTTTGCCGCGGTGCCGGCAGCTCATTATTTGCCGCCAACGTCATAAGGAAAATTATGAAAATTTTCTAAAAAAAATGATATTAATGTTTTAAATTTAAAGAATTTAATGAATTTACTAAAGACTACATTAAATTTAATTTAAATTTACTAAAAGTTTGGCCAAAATTGGTGGCTATATATGTCATGTTGAGCTGAAGTTTTCACTGCGGCGGCTTTTAAAAATAATCGGCGGCTCAACTCAGCCACACCATCGATGCAATAATTTCACTTCTTTCCATTACTTTGTTCATTTATCGAATTACTACGTCACTATCAACTCAATGTCATCAATAGCATGATATCTCTAAAAGCTCAAAAGTTTTTTTATTCACACTATAGTGTTTGCAACTATTTTCTTGAAAATCGCTAAAGTATGCTAAAAACAGCTATAAAATAAGTAAACATATTTTTTTATTAATATTTTAATTATAAATTAAATAAATTATTTTAGAAATCAATTGCATTAGAAATTTTCTTGTATAATAAGAATATTGGATGTAATTAATTTATTAAATATTTTCAAGTGGTCAGCCAAATATGTTCTTTTCTTCAATGAAGTTTTCTTTACACAAATCGCTAGTTTGGCACAAAAAAATCATCGAAATATCATCACTGACTCCATTGTCCAGCAAAAAAACAACATTTGTAGCGTACGTTCCCAAGGCAAAAGATGTATTTAACGAGAGTTAAAAACCTTCAATAAATTAAGCGGCCAACGCGCACTAAATACGTTCCCAATTTTTAATTGCCAGTTACGTGAAAATAAAACTAAAAAAGTATTTAATATATAAAACAAAACAACAACAAAAACCGTTGAAGGTTGTGTGTCATTCTCTATTCAATCGAGGAGTTTTGTTTATACAAAAAATGGTTTTCATATCGATTATTGACACAGTCTGGATATCTCTTGGTATATTTATTGTGTTTTTAATACTTTTGTCAGCCATCAACAAGTCAATTGGTGTAAGACGTTTCTATGTACAACTATTGTTAAGGATATTCGAGGTAAATAAATGTGCAACCATTTATATGCATAAATGATTGCGTTGGCTGAGACTATGCGCCTGGCACCAAAAAATATTTATTAAATTGTGTAAAATCTTCTTTTGTGTGTAGTGTTTTATTTTATTAGTGTAGTGATTTAGTTGATTTCACGTTAAATGTTTTTGTATATTTTGTTTTTGAAGTATGGACGTGTCAGCATAGAAATAGCCCACAAGGAACGTCAGGGATCAACGAAAAGAGAATATTTAGAAGAATTTAAACAAAAGCAACTGAATTTAGCAACAGCTGGTGAGGATGATGGAGATGATAATGCCAAGCAACAGAATTGTGATAAATCTAGTCCAACTAGTACAAAACAACAACAGAAGGAAGGTGATGATGAAGACAAATCAGACAAAAAAGTCATATCTGCCAATGGGAACACATTAATTAACAGGGATAATGTATTATTGCCCACACCAAATGATACTAATTACAATAAGGATAAATTAAAAGAAAATATAAAAGATGTAAGTGTTTAACCTTAGAAACGAAAAACTTAAGAACAAAAGTATTTTTATGTACATAACGGTGCATGCATGTGTGGGTGTTTGTACGTTTGATAACATCAGAGTGGGGTGATATTCCGTATTATGGAAAAGTTCAATAGATCATTCAATATTTATGAATATTTATATATTTTAAGAATTATTCTTTTTTGCTTCTTGTCATCTACAAATGTATGTTCGACAATAATGAATAATTGCGTGTATAAGTAAACACTAGAAAAAAGGTTCAAGAATTTTTAGAATTTGTTCAACGGGTGTCAGGCAGTTGAATTTCATATTTGATTTTTGATACTCAACTTCTTTTAAAGTTATAAACCAATATCAATTAGTAGGTGGTGGAAGAGAAAATTTCAAAATTTTTTATAAGAACCAAATTCCAAAGGTATTTTATAAGTTAGTTACGTCAGAGTAGAATATATTTTACAAAATTTTGATTTGCAAACGATAACAAAAACGAAATCCGCTATTAGGATATTAGAGTATTTTTTTTTTAAGTTATTTAATATTATTATTATTTTTTTTTTTTTTTTTTGCAAAATTTGATATTAAAATTCTTTTTATTTAAAGAAAAGTTGTAAACTTCGTTTTTATTTTGTCATATCCATGGGAAATTATTATTTTTTTGTGCATAAGGTGTTTTGTTAGAACTGAAATAATAATCAATTAGTACAAATGTTCTTTCTTTGTACAGTGATAAATTTATTAATTTATTTGTTAGGTACATATGTATGTATGTATGTTTTATCTGATTATTTTTGATAACTGTGTATAGTTTATACATATGTATGTGTATTTTTTGTTTATAAAATTGACCCACTAACAATTTCCCACAAACAATTCTAATGGAATTTTTTTATTGACAAAATCGTTTACCAATCAAACAAGAATTTGTTGTTGGTTTTTGGTTACTTAAATTTTGTCAAGAAAACATATCACTTTACGTACTGAGACCATTATAGAATTAATGGGGTTTATACATAATTTCTGATTTAACATATAATGAGGGTATAACTTCTAGTAATTTTTTACTAGTTGGCATTTGTAATATGTATGTACGTGAGCTTTTCTTTTTGGGCCACTAATATAACATGTTAAAATTGGTTATAATCTAGCCATTATTTTATTCAGTCCCCATATAAAATTTTTCCCAGAAATAGGCCAAGCGCTTGTAAATGTCTTAAATATGCCTATGTTTATATAAAATTCATCATAGATGAGTTTTGTCAAAGCAAAAATCTTGCTACTAAATGTCATGAGGATCAGTTCATAATTGTTCCACATAAGGTCCTGTCACTTCGTTGCGAATTCGCATTAAAGGCATTTAATATTGCGAAATTTCTTACTTGTTTTAAATATTCGTAAAGTAGTATGTAGATACATACATTCATCTTTTTAAATAAAGCTAATAAATAAGTAAAATTAACTTTTATTTTAAATTGTTTATATTTAATTTTTATTGTTTTTGCTCAGAAAATAAGCATTTTTAATTAGATTTTTTTCTTCCAAAACGTCAAATAATCTGCAAAATGTTTTTTTTTTATTTTTTGTATTTTCATTCAGCACTTTAGGTTTATAACTATTTGCAAAGATATAAAGGAATATGATAATATTTTTTCTCGATCAATAAAAACGAAGTGATTTAAGCTAAAAATCGCAAATTTCTCCAAAAATAAGATTTTTGAAAAAAAAAAAAAAAAACGAAAAGTGAGAAAAGAGAGATTTTGAGTCAAGTTAAAAGATAACTGAAAATATATTTAATTTAACTTTAGGAATCTTGAAGAAAGTCTTAATTAGTTAAACTACAAAATAATAATAATAATAATAATAATAATAATAATAATAATGATAACAGTAATAATAACAATAACAATAATAATAATAATAATAATAATAATAATAATAATAATTTATAATTTGTTAAGTAGAAATTTGTGACCGATTATGGCCAAAAGGCTAGGTTATGAAATAAATAAAAAATAAATAATAATATTATTATTAAAAGAGTGGTTTTGATCGAGCCCTAACCGCCAAAGAATCATACCGACAATATTTTTGAAATTCATTTTTTTAAGAAAATTCAGAATCATCTACATCATCTCTAAAAACTTCATCGACATACCAAGTACCGTATAGGATTTATATAATATTATCTTAAGTGACATTTTCCATATGTGTATATAACAATGAGTAAACAAGCACAAAAATTCTTCTCTTGTAAAGTTTGGTGTTCTGCACTTACGATATTTTCGCGGTTAGCGCTTGATATTAACTATCATTAACTACATACATACTAAAAAAAACACAAACATGCATAAATATATTTTTTAATTTAGTTTATTTACCTTAAAGTAATTAAATATAATAATATTGACCTTTGGTTTAGTAATCAGTAGGTATTAAAACTTGAATTTATAAAGCAAAATTTAGACATAAACTTTTTAACTAAAAATACATTTGTATGCATGTGTAGGTAAAGATGTCTAATTAAGTTTTGTACACAATAATTCCAGTAAAGTAAACTATACATACAATATTTTAATGTCTTTCTTAAATTAAATTTTTTAAAAATATTCTCCCTAAAAAATTAATGTCCCCGAATTTTAAATACCCTAAATCAGATTCATAACATTTTCCATGAAATTAAATAAAAAAAAAAAAACAACTCACACATACATTTAAAAGCATTAGTAAATTTAACTAATTTTATATATTTTTTATACGTTTATTATGCCAACGATTGAGAAATTATTTAAGTGCAATTTGTGTTATGTATGTATGTATGTATGTATGTATGTATGTATGTATGTATGTATAAAAAAATTCATGTGTTAATGATGTTCTTTTATTGTTTTAATATCAGGCTATGGTAAAAAACACACAATACAAAATAATATTAGTAATATGCTAATATTATTAATACATAATTATTTAGTTGACCATTTGATCGCTGCTTTTTTTTATAACCTTCACCACAGGTGTAAAGGGTACATATAAGTTTGTCATTCCGTTTGTAATTTCCAAAAAAAAAAATTGTCAAAGTTTTTTGCATATATATATATATATATATATATATATATATTGGCCATAAATATATGTATAAAAGTTCGGTTTTTTGAATTAACCAAATAGTAATAATAAACACACACATTTATATTAAGCATTGCAGTGACTATTAGTGTGTTGTTGTTTTTTGTATATGCAGCCAATTTGTATATACATACAATGATATTTGAATGGAATAAATGAATAAATACAGTACGTCAAGATATTGTTTTTACATTAAAAGAGATCTTGATTCTTCTATAGTTCGGCTTTAAAAAAGTGCATAATATATTAACTATTATATTTTTTAATATATAACACAAATAAAAATAATATACAAAGATTTTAACTATTAAAAAGAAATAAACTGGAATTTTAGATATTCCACCAATATTGCGTTTTTTAGTCAATTATGGTCTTGTAGCACCACTTAGCCACGTTCTTCTTCATATATCGGTACAAATTTAATATGAGATTCAAGTGTGGACTCTTTGCTTGGATATTCAACACTTTTTGCAATTAAACAATAGCAAACAATTTAAAATAACTTGAAATTTGTCTTGTTGTCCTTGATAAGCTGTGATTTATTACCACTTTTTATTAAACGAGCTTTTAAAGCCTTCAAATATTGTTGCACATCTATGCTATTTCATAAAAATGCCGTATTTCCAACTACTTTGAACAAAATACAAATACAAAATACGTTTGGATGTGTCTGTATTTAAGAATGTCTTTTAAATATGAATGTATGAATATTTCTTTTTTTAATTAAAAGGCTTTTGAAGGTTTCCGCCATTCTCTGTCTGAATTAAATTATACTACAACGTAAGTTTAACATTCCCACAAAATATAAATTCGCCCCAGAAATTTTTAGGCTTTTCAGTATGGATCATAGCGATAGACAATAATTTTTCAACATTTTGCTTCAATAAGAGTGTTTCTTTCCTCGTAGCTTTCAACATGTATTTGTATTTTTTCAGTGTTTTTCTTATCGTTTATTGAAAGACAAAAATGAAATACTCTTCCTGAAGTCCTTTAACAAGAGCCCTGGTGAAGATTTGCAAAGTTTTCTTTATTTTTCTACGTTTACCTTCGACGAATATTTTTTGCAGACGGATACTACCAGATTTAAGGTCCAAGGTTTCGTAATTTTTGGAGTGATTTAATACGATATTAAGTATTTGCTTTAATAAGAAATAGATTTATGCAACATCTTTGACACTTATTCCGATTTGGGGGTTATAATAATCCCCAAAAGGGTTTATTATTCTTATTCTTTCTTTTACTTGACATACTTAATAATGGGTGATTCAAGTAGAGATACTTTTTTCAATAGCCTTTTTTGACAGATCACGTGTGAGTCGTGTCACGCTGTCATGTTATTTTTGTTTAGTATTGTTTAGCATTTCATAATGGAAAGACTTACGCCTGAACAACGTTTACAAATCGTTCAACTTTATTAGGAAAATTCACGTTCACGTTCGCTCTTATGGTCAACATAATCGGCCTACTGAGCGTACTATTCGTACTATATTCGACCGAATAGAACACGTCCAGCACACTGTGAAGAAAATAAAGCGGCCGTAGCTGAGAGTGTGCACGAAGACCGTGGAGAGTCGATTCGGCGCCGTTCGCAGCAACTCGGACTGACGTATGGAACGACTTGGCGCATTTTGCGTCGAGATCTTAAATTGAAAGCGTACAAAATACAGCTTGTGCAACAACTGAAGCCGCTCGACCTTCCCAAGCGACATCGCTTCGCTCTATGGGCTCTTGAAAAGTTCCAAGAAGATCCGACGTTTTCGAGGCAAATTTTGTTCAGCGATGAGGCCCATTTCTGGCTCAATGTGTATGTAAACAAACAAAATTGCCGCATTTGCGACGAAGAGCAACCTGAAGAGATTAAAGGACGTGGTAGTCCAGAAAAAACAAAGGTTTGGTGTGGTTTGTGGGCCGGTGGAACCATCGGTCCATATTTCTTTAAAAATGATACCGGTACGAACGTAACCGTCAATGCCTGAAATTGAAGCTCGTGATCTCGGTGACATTTGGTTCCAGCAAGACGGCGTCACTTCCCACACATCGCATCAATCAATGGATTTATTTAGAGAACACTTCGGTGAGCACATAATTTTACGTTTTATGCCGGTCGATTAGCCACCAAGATCTTGTGATATCACACCGTTAGACATTTTCCTGTGGGGATATGTAAAGTCTAAGGTTTATGCGGACAAACCCGCTTCGATTCAGGTCTTGGAGGAAAATATCACGCGTCTCATTCGCCAGTTACTAGTCGAAATGCTCGAAAGAGTCATCGAAAATTGGACTCAACGGATGGACCATCTGGGACGTAGCAACGGCCAACATTTGATAGACGTAATCTTCAAAAAATAAATGCCAAAGAATGTTCTTTCAAATGATAATAAACATTCCCCACTAAATTTGAATTTTCGGTGTTTTTTTCTTTAAAAAAGTAGGGAACCTCGAAATGGATCACGCTTTATATAATTTGAGAATCATTGGTTATATATCCCTACAAAAATTTGGAAGATATCTTCCATAGAAGATATTTACGCAATATCTTCTTTTTATTATTTGGAAGAAAATCAAATCAAATCAAAATCAAAAATCATATATATATATATATATATATATATATATTATATAAAACTTGTATTTTTATCACCCTTTTTTCAATAAGGTGATTGTCATCTCCGTAATAAATTGTTGATATCCCATTGAAATCATTTGGAGGAAATTAATGCAACACTTATTTTTCAGTTGTCGAAAAATTATTAAAAAATGAAAAAAAACTATTAAAGAAATTTGTTTATCTTTTAGCAGAAAATTTATATTATAATTGAGCGTTTTAGTTTTACGTGCTTTACGATGTTAAAATTTATTTGCATCCTTTACAAGATGTAAAAATCTTCTTTATTATATTATTTTTAGATTGATATACTGATAATTTTGCTATATATTTAATACATCTTCCAGAATATTATCTAGCAGTATCTTCTTTTTTCACCGAAATGATTATTACCAAGATTCGGTTATCGAAAATAGCGTTCTAACTTGTTTATAAATAAAACGATATAATGAAAATTTTTAAAAACGATCTACAACGATTGGTGGACTATAAATTTATGTACGTTAGAGTGTCCCGTTGAAAAATAATTGTATAAAAAGACTACTTAAACAATGTTTATTAATGAGCTGAATACATGAAAAATATTTAAACAAATTTTAAAATTCATCTTCATCAAATGTTTAATGCAAAGTTTTGAATTTTTTTCTTGAAATAGGTCTCAAAAACCCCCAATTTCAAAAAAATACTGGTATTATTCTGTATTCAACTCACCTTTCTATATCAAAATCAAAAAAAGCTATTTCTCGGGATACTATAATTACTTACATATATACATACATACATAATGTTAGTAACTTCTTTAAATTCGTTTATCTTCAATATATATTATTATATATATATTTTGTTATTTTTTATTTAACTTAAAAGAAAATAAGAAGTTTCTTTGATGTTTTTACCAACTTTGACGAAAATCTTGATAATATTTGTTGCATTTTTATTAAATAGTTTTAATGTGAAATTGATTTCGAAAACTTTAATTCAAAATACAATTCTGTTACTACCCAGCATTTTCTAAATATTTGCTTCACAAAATATATTGCCTGGAAGAAGTTTTATTTAAATGCAAATTCTTTGGATTTGGTATAAAAAAATGTCTCATTGTTTATGTGTAGATGTGGATAAATAGTTCAATTTGAAAGTATGTATTTTTGTAAATATACATATTTCATTTTACCTGAATAGCCTTCTTTAATATATTCTTACCTTCTGTATTGTATTTCTTATATCTGTTAATTGATATAAAATTGTATAAATAAATTATGTTAGATAAAAAATAAATAAAAATGATTAGATAAATATTATTAATATAGTTGTTAGGTACAAATTTTCTATTTTTATGATTTACTTTTTAACAATACATACTAACCAATAATTTTATGATCCAAAAACAAGTAAATTATTGAAAACAATTCAATTAGATATATTAAACTTAACAAATGTAATAAAATTTCTATTTTATAATTATTTTCTTTTAGGAAAATATAAGTTTTCATTTTGAAGGATGTTTGGACTACATTAAGGCTGGTGTAGAGGCTATAATCGAAGATGAAGTAACATCACGTTTTGAGGCTGAACAATTGAAAAGTTGGAATCTATTGACACGCACAAATCGTCAATATGAATTTATCAATTGGAAAATAACACTTATCTGGGTTGTTGGTTTCATAGTGCGCTATACCATATTAATGCCACTGCGTGTATTAGTTTGTTTTATAGGTGTAAGTATTCTACTAAAGTTAACGGGCGATAAAAAAAAACTAACAAACAAGTTAACAGCAACAAGGAATTTTGAGAAACTTCAAGAAGAAAGAAAATTTTAATTTCAATTACATGGAAATATAAATTATTTAAAATTTTTTTCTTAGGTGTTCTTTGCTGTATGCTCAAATAGTTTAGTGGCATTGATACCGTTTAAAATATTGCGCCACTTTTTTGCTGATATTGCTTTTAAATTAACATTTCGTTTGATTGTCTGCTCTTTGTCGGCTGTAATCAATTTCCATAATGTTCAGTATAAACCAAAGGCTACTGGCTTTTGTGTGGCTAATCACACATCGCCACTTGATGTGGCAATTCTATCAACTGATTGTACCTTTTCTTTGGTGAGAATTCTTCTCTACTTATGATAATTCTTTTTATAAAATGTTGAAAATATTGCTTGCTTGATTTTAATGTTGAAAATTAATTTCTACTTGGTTAAAAAACAAATGGCCACAAATTTGCTCCGTTATGATTGTATGAAAAAAAAAAAGTTTTATAAATTAACATTGATTTCATTTCATGGGTTTGCAATTTTTTAAATATTTACAGTTAATTTTATGGGATATTATGTTATTGTTAACTTTAAGACTGTCTTGTTTGCTCCAAAATCTCAAATGTGTTTATGTTTGTATATGTATTGTGTTGTCCTTCATCTTATGTGCCTCATTATATTTTTTTTGTTATGTTTCCATGTCTTCTCTCTCGCTCTCTGCATACCGTTATATTATATTAGGTAGTATGGCTTACTGTTTGTACGGCTGTTGTTGGCTACATGCCCGATGGAGAACGTAAACGTCATGTGGTCAATAATATACTAAGACATTGCTTTTCAGTGCTGTCTAGTGCCATTTCGGCTGTAATCAATTATCATAATGAAGAAAATCGTCCCACGACGGGAATTTGTGTTGCTAATCACACCAGTCCAATTGATGTACTGGTTCTGATGTGTGACACAACATATTCGCTGGTAAGTATTAATAAATGCATACTTGCGGGTTTATATTTGTTTACTATATTCTTTTTTGCTCATTGGTATTATTTTGTGTTTTGAAAAGTTTTAAAGGGTTTATCTTTAATTTTATTTGATGTTTTTTTAGAAAGTTTATTAATTAATTAAATGCTCAAAAATTTTTACTTACAAAAATTTAATTCTAAAAAAACATCAAATACTTTTTCTGGGAATAAATTTAACTTGAACTATTGTTTACTAAATAGATTGGTCAACGTCATGGTGGCTTTTTGGGTATTTTACAAAGAGCCTTAGCCAGAGCTTCACCTCATATTTGGTTTGAAAGAGGGGAAGCCAAAGACAGACATGCGGTAGCAGAACGTTTGAAACAACACGTTTCAGATCCCAATAACCCGCCTATATTAATCTTCCCCGAGGGAACATGTATCAATAATACTTCCGTAATGCAGTTCAAAAAAGGTAGCTTTGAAGTGGGTGGTGTTATCTATCCGGTAGCAATAAAGTAAGTAATTGTAATTGTAAAAAATTGAACAAAAATATTAACTACCTTTTAACTTTCCTTTCAGGTATGATCCACGTTTTGGTGATGCCTTTTGGAATAGTTCCAAGTATTCTATGCTTCAATATCTTTACATGATGATGACATCGTGGGCCATTGTGTGTGATGTTTGGTATTTACCACCTATGTACCGACAGCAGGGTGAATCTGCCATCGATTTTGCGAATCGTGTTAAAAGTGTAATTGCCAAACAAGGAGGCCTAGTCGATTTAGTTTGGGATGGTCAACTAAAACGTATGAAACCTAAAAAGGAATGGAAAGAAATGCAACAAGTAGAATTCATAAAACGTCTAAAAGGAGACTAAGTAGTTTAGACTCTTTTTTAGCATCACAATTCCATGGTAAAGTTTACCAAACTAAAATTCTGTCAAAAAATCAGCATACCCATAAAAATCAACCAATAATAACAATTTGTAATTTATTTTAACGTATGTATGTATAAATCAGTTTCTTTGGAGTAATCGTTTATTTAAGTGAAAACAAATAAAGAAAAATTCATTTTTGAATAAAAAAAAAAAAAAAAATCCGAATATTTCAAATTGAAATTAAGAACCTGTGCCAAACGGTAGCAAAGTTCTGTAGGAAATTTAAACAATTTTATAAAATAAACATTAAAATGCACAAACAATTTTAAAATGTGCATTTTAATTTATTACTTCTTTTATGAATGTCAAAATTTTCTATTCATTTGTCAATAATTTATATAGCCATAGATTAATAAGTAGATATTTATGTAAGAGAAAAAAAAACCTGATTCAATTGTTAAAAACCTAATTCATACAACAACAAAATACATGTTATCACATATATTTTGTTTTTGTGTTTTGAAAAAATTAGTATTTTTTTTTTTTTTGAAAATTTAGTTCGAAGTTGTATTCTATGTATGTAGCCCTATGACATAGAATACAACTAGATGTTTATGTGAGAGGAGGCACTTAAAACTAAATTTTCCAAAAAATACTAATTTTTTTAAAACACGAAAACAAAATATATATGACTATATGTGTTTTGTTGTTGCATGAATTAGGTTTTTGTCTCTAATCACATAAACTTCTAGTTGTGTTCAATTTCCCTATGGGCTAATGAAATTGTATTCACCTCATAACCGTAAAAATTTACTTTTCTACGTACTTTGTCACCGTTTGTCACACACTCTAAGAATGTCACACACTCTAAGAATAATATCTGAAACTTTTATTTATGCAGACTGTATTAAAAAAATAGTATCTTTTCCGGAAAATTTTAACTTTTTTAAAATAATAATTTCTTTTTTTTTTTGACAAATAATATTTTTGTTAAAAAAAGATTTTTTCCAAAAGGTTTTCCATTTTTTAATAATGGTGCTTTATTTAAAATGTACATATCATCACCTGAAATGCAATATACGTAATGTACTGCTAAAACTACATCTACACAAAAAATTTCATATTCATGTCTTCAGAAATTGTAATAATATTAACAAAAGTCAACTTCATTCATTTTATGCTTTATTTTTGCTTTGAGTGAACAATTAAAACATTTTACTCAATTGCTTAATTTTAAAGCAAAAAATTAAAAAGTGTGTCCTTTTACATTTTTGGTGACGATATACTATTTGTACTTTTTGAAAAACTGGTACTTATTATTCTTTAGAAAATTTATTCTTATTTTTTATTTACTTTTTTAATTGAAAACTGCAAAGTAAATTAAAAAGAATACTCTTTTTCTCAAAATATAAAAACAAAGTAAATATCTACATGTATAATTAGATTTTTGACAATTGAATTATTTTTTTTCTCTCATATGACTACTTATTAATCTATTTAGGTAGGGTTTTATAGTTGGAACCAGAGCGCAACAAGAGACAAAACTAATTGTCGAAAGTCAAATGTAATTAAGTATTTTTTGTTATTGTTAAAAAAATAAAAGCAATTTTTTTCAATTGTCAACCTAATGTTTCGTCGTCGTACTCTATGGTTAGAACAAAAAATTGAATTTTCGACTTTCGATTTTTTTTCAATTTTGGTTTTTTAAAAAACCGACTGGTTTCAAATACTTTTATTTTCGTATAGTTCAACAGACCGGATTTTTTTTGTCGGGTAACCATCTTTTATTTTTTACTAAAGCATCCCATATTTCCCATTTTTTTTTTATATTTGCTCAGGAATCTTATTTAAAGCCTGATTCATTACAACAATCAAATTGTTTGAAAATAAAATTTGTATGAAAATTATTAAAATTTCCAAATGTTTTTAGAGCAGTTTTCATACATTTTTTTTAACAATTTGCTTGTTATAAGGAATCAGCCCTTAATTATTTGAAGGTATTTCGCATTCTAAACATTTTACTTTCAAATTTTTAATTTGTGATTTGAGTAATACCATACATACTGAGAACTGAGATTTGTATATTTTTTAATTGATTTAAACTAATTTAACTGCATAGAAACTTTAAGCATAAAATGTTTAATTCATTTGCATTTAATGAAAAATGCAGAACGTCTACATATGAAATAATAAGAAATTTGCTGAACAATCACTAAGACTCTTTTTTACTTAAAGAGTTATAATTGATGGTTGTTTTTAAAATTTCTTATAACGTTTAAGTATGTACAAGGTTTTTTTTGACAACTTTTCCTTAACACTGTGATATTAGTAGTTTCCTTATTTAATTATTTAGATTTTAATTGTTGTAATATTTTTAAGCAAATTCTCATAACAATGTAATTACTTTATAAAGGTTTCAATAAAGTCAATAATAATAAGAAAAAAATAATTTAACAAAATCTAGGTGAAAAAGATAAAAATTTTAGTTTTCTCGTTTATCACAAAAAAATCTTTACCCACCCAAATAAGACGAATTTTAATAAATAGGTACAAAGGTAGAGTTCGGTTTAAAGAATCTTTATTAGAATTCAGTTCTAATAAAGCGATATGATTTTTTTTATTGTCGACATTTCGACTTTTTCGGACTTTTCGATTTTGTACGATGTTTTCGAGATTTATCGCATCTTTTGAAAATTTTTCATTATATTCATAAATTAAGATCGTGTGCAAAACGGTAGCCAAGTTCTTTGGAAATTTCCAATTTTCCTGTAGTGAAAAAACTTTTTGGCATGATAAATTTTGATAAAACAAAATTTATTTATTTATTTACACTAATATAATATAATTTAAATAAAAACATTAAAATTTCCGAACAATACTTTTTTGCTTCAGATTAAATTTTATTTATTTATTTATATTATAAATCATATTTTTTATTATACTTTTATAAATATTTGTTTAAAACAATTGATTTAGATTTATTCTTAGCCATAAATTTTTACTAATAAATTGATACAATTGAAACAATGGTTTCAGTTTCAGTCGTTGTTTCTTCATTCAAACATTAATCGTTCAGTCTCTGTTTGACACACATCGTTCAGACTCTGATGCATAGATACAACTAGAAGTTTATGTGAGAGACAAAAACCTAATTCAATTCTCAAAAACCTAAATCATGCAACAACAAAATACATGTAGTCACATATATATTTTTTTTGTGTTTTGAAAAAAATGAGTAAATTTTTTGAAAATTTAGTTTGAAATGTCTCTCAGATAAACTTGTAGTTATATTCTATGCTCTGATCAATGTTAAAAATGAACGAATTGAATCATTTTGCAATTTTGAATGATGTAAACGCAACAGTAAAATGAACGATTATGCCTAACTATACTAAAAAGCTATTTCGACGAAAGTCTTAACATTTTGTGGTAACAATTTTCTCATCAACTTCCGCAATTGAGATGAAAATAGGAGGGGTAGGTACAGAGTGGTGGCTCCTATATAAAGTAAAAATTATTTATCACTTAAACGAAGAACTATTGGAGTAAAAGTTTTAAAATTGTGTGTGAATAATTTCCTTATCAAGGTGAGATGAAAATAGGGTAGGAAGTGTTAGCCCCGTACAAGGATTAGTTAGGGTAAATTTACAGGGTGTAGTAGCCACCATGCAAAGTAAATATTTATTATTATATATATATAAAGAACCATTCAACCTATTTGGCTATATTTATATTCAGCATTATAAATTAGTTACACAGAAAAAGTTTGTGCATAAATATAAGAATTTACTTTCATTGATTTTATTTCATAATATTTAAGAATAATGTCTTAAATATTAAAATTTTTTAACATTTTTTGAAATGAATCAAAAGTCAAGTAGGCTTAAAATAAATTGTTTAAATTTTCATTTATATTTTTAATTTGTAAAAAAATGTTTGAAATTTTCTTCGGAAAATTTTAGGTTTTTAATGATTTTAGCTACATTATGGGAACAGAAGAGAAGCGCCTTTTATCAAAATGATGCGCCGCAGTATGCGAGCGAAATTATGCAAATTTCTGAACATTATTTTTTTTACAATTTCCTTGGAATTTTGCCATTTTAAGGCGTTTGTTGTTATTATTTTCATGTATAACTATTTTTATTTACCATTTGCAATCAAATCTAATAAAACTAAACCAAAGATTTAACAAAATTTTTGAAAAATTCATTATGAACAATTTAACAAAATCTATGAACACAATTTTATTTTTTATGAAAAAAGTTTGGGAAAAAAAGTTATGTTCGATTTATAATATTTATGAAAAAATTCAAATATATGAATTTTTTTCTGTGTAGTAATGATATATTCTGTGTTTATATTATAAAAAATATAATAATTACTCATATAGTAGGTTTTGCACTCAAAAATAAATAAAAATTATTAAATAATGAATTTATTTAAAAAATTGTGAAAATAAGTGAATATAATAACTTTTAGATCTTATTCTGAATTCACACAAAGCACTTTTTCTTTCTGAAATATTTCTACTTTTTCTTTCAAACTTGCATTTACGTTCACACACAAAATTTAACTTCAGCAATTCTTGCTTTAATTGCCTTGATTTGTTTTTGTTTTGAAGTAAAAAAATGATAACAAAACGAATTTCGAAGTATTTTTTTACTCTAAAAATTAAAATGGCTGCTAGGCTAACAAAATGCCAGGTTGTTAATTACAAAAAAGCGTCCTCCGCAAAACTTCCACTCGATCTACACCTACGTGTAGAAAGCTAGAGTTACCGAATTCAGCTCCCTGAGTTTATTGATCTCCACCAATATCAATCAAATCCAATCTGATAAATGTTAGGTTAACAAAATCGATTGCATGTGACAAATGTAAGCTTCGAAAAACCGTAACACGATACAGTTAGGCAACATCAAATACGTAGTCAATGCGGCGATGAGACGCAAAACTCTCGAAGGCCAAACAACAAAAACTCGCCTGAATGTTCTTAAGAAATAATTACGGTGACGCCAGAATTGTTCCCCGATCCAGAGCTACTTTGCGAATGGAATTTCGAAGTATAGGAAAGTATAGAAAAGGAAGTTCTTTTCAGTGTTGCCACGACAAAAAATTTTTTTTAACCAAAGTTTTGAAAAAATAACCAAACTAGGAAAAAATTACTAAATTTTAAAAATTCGAAGTTATATAAAAATTAATATAATCTTAATATATGTATTCAGGTTTAAAATACTTTGCATATTAATCCTAAGCTTTAGTTATTCTTTAGGAGAATAAAGTATTTAAAATTTAACTGTTTAGAACAATGTTTATAAAAATGTGGTCCCTGATCCAATTTTGTAGGGGGACTGGATATAAAGTTTAATAATAAAAATTTACACGTCGAAAGTAAACCAGACTGTAATAAACTTAGAATTGCAAAACAGCTGGGTCGAGCAGTAATAGAAAATAACGTTGACTTTTAAAATTATGTGTTCACAGAAAAAGAGTGCAAATAAGTTATTTTTTATAGGGACTTAGATAATTTGGTAATATGAATTCCAAAATCTAAAGATTTAAAGTAAGAGATATTTAATTGGGGGATTTGGCGAAAAGATTCAATATCAATTGTTCATGTACCAAAGCACTTACATATATTAAATTTTAATAAGTTAATTTAAAAATTGTGTTCCAATTGAAAATACATCTGGATTGATAAAACATTTCACAAGACATAAGTTTGCGCTAATATTTAGTCCCGCAAACTGACGCTGTTTAATTGAGGATTTATAAATCAATTGGCTTTTGTTTATATTTAAAAATTATTAATAAAAGCGATGTAGAAAAATATAGTTACGTTAATTAAAATAAAATCATTGAATATATCATACAATTTTTTTCAATTATTTACTTAATATTGCACAACAATTGAAAATAGGGTTCATGAAACATGTCGCGCAAATGTGCACAAATGGGAAACTTAAGCGCTGAGTACCCTTATTATTTAATTATAATCAGGGTACTCATACATTTTTTTATTTCCTATAGCAATTATGTATCCATAAAATGTAAATGTATCCATAAAATGCATATGCATCATATTAAAAGAGGAATTAATTGGCTTTCTAATGACTTTAAAATCAATGAAACCGGACTTAAACTTCAAAAGATATGTTAAGTTATTTACTTTAATTAAAAATAATAACTTCTGTAAAATTTTATTTTATAATGACAAATTCTAACATATTTTTAAAAACATTTAAATGTAAAAGTTGATTAAATTAAAAATTTATATTAATAACGAAAAGGTACATAACAAGTAACTATGTGATATGCAGAAAGACGCTACAATATGTTTAATTAAAATTACATAAAAGGAAAAATATTTTCAATTTTACGAAATTAAATACGTGAATAAAATCACGATTTTCGAGATAGATACATCAATGTGGTTTTACCAAATATGAACCAAATCTGAGTATCTGATGTCTCATGGAATTCATAATATAAGAAATTATAATTAAAAAGTTATTATGACAACGTTTTGATAATCTGCATTTGAGATTCATTTCTTTTCCTCTAATCTTTATATACTCTTTCTTTACTTCTCTTACATATACATATAAGAATTATAAATTTATATATTGTTTTTTTATTTATTTTCTATTAATTTTTATTTATTTTTTTTTTTATGTAGTTCTTGTTAAGTGAAAATAACTCTACATGGGCCATTGGGCTTTGTTATGCTATTGAAGAATAATAAATAAACAATTTTTAAATTAAATTAAAAAGTTAAGGTATTCAGCATTATAATAAGTGCCGTTCTCGTGACGATTTTGTGACGAAAAGCATTCGTTTTCATTTAAATATATTATGGATGCCGAAAACGGCTATTACAATTTTCGGTACCATGAGTGTCTGTAGTCTGTGGTTAAATCTATCGAAAAACGTCGGTAAGGTTTTTACGAACGAGAAAAAAATAAATAAACAAATAAATAAATAAATATTATTACTTATTAAATAAAATGGATTTAAATAACATATAAGTATCACAACTTCGTTCTCATATTATTTGTTGAACTATTATATAAAGAAAAACCGGTGCATTTTTGGTGAAAATTTGGATTTTTAGCATTTTAGTTTTAACAACAATGATGCAAGCTTTGTGATATTTGATATAGAAGTATTTCTTGTCGAATTTTTAAATTTTGGTGAAATTTTTTCCAAAACATATCGTATAATAATTATCTCACGTACTGTATACTCATCTTCCGAGGATGAAAACAAAGCTAAACTCAAGATTTTTATTATTTTTCTTTATATAATATACATATATTTTTAAGAAACCGCATTAAAAATAATTTTAAAAATGGGGTTTTCATAATAGGATAGTTTTTAAATATATTATTAAAATTATGAATCATTTTGTAATTTTCAATCTTTTACAAAAAATGTCGTTGTCGAAAATTTTACATTGTATTAAAAAATATTTTTAACGACAACGTCATTCGTTAGAAGCGTTATTTTCTTTAATACTTCCAACTTTTATTCATAACTTCGAAACATTTTAAAAGTACAAGAAATACAAAAATTTATGTATAAATCTTTTAAGAAAAATAAACGGGCTTCGGCGCCCCCAAACATCTAAGGGAACGTGGAACAGTTGCTCTATAAGACGATGCGAACACAAGGAAATAAAAAGCTCAGCCGACTAACAGACAATTTTGAGCCGCTCCCGGAAATTTTCGCAAAAGCTGCCGCCGCCGCTAAAATTGCTTGGCGCAGGTCTCTGTTACAACTCTGTGATTTAACATTTTTCAGTGAATATTTAAAGTTAACAAGAAGCAAAAGTATGCGTACAATTTTGTGTTGAGGAGAAAAAAAAAAGAAAAAATTATAATTTTTTTTATAATTTTCTTTTCAATTTTTTTTGTACAAAAATTAATAATATTTAATAAGAATATAAAAAGCATTAAGAATGTCACATCAACCCACGACAACAGATTTTGACAAATTCACAACATTTAAAATAACAACAGGACAAACAGTGAAAAGAACATCCAATGAAAGCCACGATGATGAAAGTAAAAAATTGAAATTGGAAAAGAGTGGGAGTGTTTTGTCAAATGCTGCAGGTGTTGCAAATCCTGCTACACAACATACCACACATTTAATAAACAGTAATAATGTTATTACGGCTGCCGCAGCTGAAATGCATAGTAAAAAATTAATAAAGTCAAGAATAAAATTAACTGAAACAAGTGCGTCGACGGCAACAACAACATCGTCATCTTCTGCAGCGGCAGCATCAGCAGCAGGTTATTCGCTAATAGTCGAAGATGCTATAACAACGGGAGCTATTAGTGAGGAAAGTAGTGAATCTGCGGGCAAAACATTTACAACCAACACGTCTGCCGGCGAGGAATTAATGTTTATACGCAAACATGTTTCAAGTAAAAGTGATACATCAACGGGAAATTTAAATAATGATGGGTGTGTGGAGGAGCGGATTATCCACATAGAAGGTGATCCTAGTGGCAATGCTGCTGGCTCATATATTACTGCTATGGGTACTAAGCCACCTCCCAAACGTTTACAAATTGGAATGGCCGATGCAAAAAAGTCCCTAAGTGATAGTATTGATTTGAAATTAATTACCACCAGCGAAGGTCAAGGTAATAAAATCTCTATGGTGGGTGGAGATAAGAAACCAGAACAAATACTTATTTCTGCCTCCAACACAACCATCAATCCTCAAAATACATTCACCTATAGTCGGGTATGCTCCGTCAGCAACGTCTCCGGTCAGGCTGGGGAATCTGTCAATATAAAGAGTTTACAAGGTGCGGTTAAGAATCAATCGTTAATGGTTTCTTCTAAGAAGTTGTTACCCGAGGTAACTCAAACGACTGCCAAAGTATCCATAGGCAATACAACCATATCAGTGCCTTTATTAAAGCCTTTAAGCTCCACACAAATCATACAAACGGGTAGCGGTAACTCGGGCCAAGGAGGCTCGGTTGAAGGTGCAAAGAGTGTGATACATACTATTCAAGCGGGAGGTAATCCATCGTCACAGACTCAACTAAGTAAGATACTAAATATAAAGCGGGGTCAAAAAGTTACACAACCGACGTATGTGTCCTTTTCTCAACTGCAAATTAAGCCAGTGTCATCCGCCAAAATAGTTCAGGCCAAAGTGGTAAGTAAAAAGATTCCACTACAAATACAGGCAGTGCAGACAAACAAGACGACTCTATTACAACAAACTTCTGGAGTGGTTACTATCACCTCAACCAAACCGGATCCTCATAATCTGCAACACCAACAACAACAGACTATACAGAGCCATATATTGCCTTCGCCACAAAAGAAACAGCAACTGAGTTTTGTAAAAGAAATACCCACTGGCGCTATAATAAAAACAACATCTACTGCCAATATTGAAGATGTCACTTCTTCTTCAAACTTAAGCAACAACTCGTCAGGTGAACAAGGCTCTACGAAAACTCCTGGAGAATCTACCATAAAAATTTTGGAAAAGTCAGGACAGCTGGTAAAGACCAATGCAGGCGGTGATACCTCTACAAATTCTTCAATTTTATCCACTGAATACTTGCCGGCTAGCGTAAAAGTTGTACATACCTCGGGTGCACAACAACATATTAATGCCTCAAATATTCGTACCACCTTGGCGACACAAATGGATACTACAGAGCAGGGCAACACAGCCACAGGTATACAACAGACACAGCAGCCTCAACAGCAGAGAATTAACATTTGCCCCACTATCAGTATAGTACGACAAAACTCTCCCCAATTGGTTACCACATCGGGAAACGTTTCTACAGTTTCGTTGAGTATGGCCGATGCTGTAAGTGGTCAACAAAAACAACTCATATTAACCAAATCACAATTTGCCAATGTTAGTGCGGCAAATGTGTCCGCTTCTATGGGTAATACAATGACTGCTAATTTTCCCCGTAACATTTCCTTAATGTTAGCCAAAAGTTCAGCTTCCCAGCAAGTGTTCACTACCTCTGGTTCCAAAAATACACTTTGTGTTACAACAGCGGCCGGAAATAATAAACTTGCTAGTGGCACTCGTCTTAATCTAAATATCCAATCAAATGTCAATTCACAAACGACAACTACAGTTTCCAATCAACAAAATGATGGTGATACTTCTAGTGGGACGGCAGCAACTACAGATTCGACGGGAGGTAATGATAAGGGAACCTCAAATGTGCAACAACAACAAAATGCACCTATAACGCAAAATCGCAAAATTATTCAGGTTTTGCCAGGTTTATACAGCAGTAGTGATGGAAGTTATGTGAAGATTACAAAGACCAAACCGCCACAGGAGGATGAAGATAAGAAAAAAGTGGATCAGCAACAACAGCAACCACAAATGCAACAGATTCAACAGCAGCAGCAACAACAACAACAAACACAACATATACATTTGCAAATGCAACAACAGCAACAAAATACACACCAACAACAACAGCAGCAGCAACAGAATCATGTTTCACAACAACAACAGATCCATATGCAAATACAACAACAGCAACAAAATCCACAACAAATACACATACAACAAATACAAAACGCCCATCAACAACGACAACAACAGTTGCTTCAGCACAGACAACAATTATTACATAAACAGCAAATGCAACAAATACAGAAACAACAACATCAACATCAACTTTTATTAAATCAACAACAGCAGCAGCAACAACAAATGCAACAACAACAACAATCTCAAGATTCTATAAATACAACCAATACAACATCAACTACAGAAAATAACCAAACTGATTCAAAAACAACAACAACAACTTCAACATCAGTAACAACTGCAGCGCAAACATCTTCAAAGTTTTCTTTAAGTCAAGCACTCTCCTCCTCATCCCAATACACCCATACTAATGCAAATATAACAACACAATCCATAATTAACGCAACCAATGATCCACTACAACATACAATTACCCTGCCAAAGGCGGAGGAAAGCAATAATGTTCTACTTAAACAATTACTACAAAATTCCAATACAACTCCAAGTAATCAAAATAACAGTTCACGTTCTGTTGGCAATACACCGTCCTCCTCGGCAGCAACCACTGTTTTACCAGCTCGTAAGGTAATCAACGTACGTGCACCCAGCTTGGGTTTAGTTAGTTCTTTAGAAGCCCAATTGGCCCGACCCGTTATACCACCAGTACCTGCTAGTGAATCATCTACAACACCGGCATCCGTTTCTCAAACTCCACCTACCAATACATCACAATCGTTGAAACTACTAAATGACAGTATAAAAGCGTCGAGTCAACAAGGTATTTCGCCCGCGCCAACTCCGCCACATTCATTAACCACAGTTTCTACAAATAATAGCAGTAGTACTAACACCAATACTCCCTCATTAATAATTTCAACAACAAAATCCAATTTAACTCAGCATTCGGACAAACCAAAAATTTCCTCGTCGTCCCCACTCATATCAAAGGAAACTTCATTTGTATCAAAACCAACGCTACACTCACAGGCACAGCCAACACCACCTCAGTCTTTGAATAAAGAACATTCTGAGCAAAATATTGAAATATTTTCATTGCATCAATCGTTACATTCAGCTGAAACTACACAACAACAAAAATCACAAACGGAATCAATATCATCATCATCCTCGGTGCCTGTACAAGTAAGTAGCAATAGTAGTATCAGCAGTAGCCAACAATCGTTTAAACAATTCGTACAAGCGAATACAACAACAAATCAAAATCAAGCAACTCTTACAACAAAAATTACAAAATATGTACAAGATGTTAAAAAAGCAGCCGCTGAACAACAGCAACAACAGGTATTACAGCAGCAACAGCAACAACAACAACAGCAACAACAACAGCAACAACAACAGCAGCAGCAACAACAGCTGCAACAACAACAGCAGCAACAACAGCAGCAGCAACAACAGCAGCAGCAACAACAGCAGCAGCAACAACAGCAGCAGCAACAACAACAGCAAAAACAACAACAGCAGCAGCAACAACAACAGCAACAACAACAAAATCAACAGTTGTCAGTTAGCCGAACATTTAGTACATCAAGTACTATATCAAACGTTTCGGGTTTGAATAAGGAAAAGTAAGTACATTTTATATACGCTTTACTAAAAATTGCAAGTTTATCATTCATCTAGCTCACCAAAGGGACTTATTTTCTTGGTCCTTATAGGTGAAGGAAGACGAAATAACAATGTCCCCGATAACAGAGGGACAAGCTTTTAAAGAGTTTTGCTATTGAAAGTTTTTGAAGATCTGTTAGAGTTGTTCCTTTTTTTTGTGATTAAGTTAACCATATTAGCCGATATAATGGGTTTGTTCTAGTTCACTTCAAAATCAATTATAGTTTAATTCTAAATCTATTTTTTCCTGTTCAGTTCTATTTGAGTTCTATATCATTTTTAATTAAATTTTAGATCAATTCTACTTCCGTTCTAGTTTGTCTTTAGTAGAGTTCTAGTTTTTTTCTTTATTAGTTATAGTTCTGTTTAAATAATTTCTTAACTGAGTTTAGATCAGTTTAATATTAGTTTTGGACCAACTCTAGGCCAGTTTTCCAGATCATTTAAGGATTATTGTTATTTCAGTTCTAGTTCAATTTTAATTCATCTCTAGACCATTTCTCAATAATTTTCAGTTCTTGTTCCTTTCAAGTTCAATTCTAGTGTTTTCTTAATATGTTTTATTCGTAAGAAAATAAAGATTTTGAATCTTTCTCGTACATAAAAAAGGTTATATTAAAAACAACATTTGAACAATATTTTGAAAAGCATTTGATAACTTTCAAATTCGAATAAAATTTTAAAATTGGATTTCCTCCTATTTTTCAACAAAATTTTTTTTTCAATAAATTTTTGTTCCTTTCAATAGATATGGCAAATTCGTAAGCAAAATTTGAAACATCGAAAAGTTTGTAGATAATTTTTCTGAAAATTATTTTCAAAGTAATAATCCGTATTAATATCATAAAATCAAGTGTGTGTTTGTTTGTGTGCCTAAACCGCTGAATCGATTTTAATGAAATTTTAAATTGATAAAAATAGTGAAAATATTGCAGTATTTTTGCACTTTAAACTTTTTAATTTTTTGATGAAACTCGAACTTTCAATAGAAGAAGCATTACGGGAAACTTTGGTATTTAAAAATAACTGGGTAAAACTATTTTTTCATTCATCTAGTTTTTAATAAAATGTTTGTCGATTAGAGCAAAATTATAATATTTTTCAGTAAAATTTTAAATTTCAAAAAAATTGGAACATAGTTTTGATAATAGATTAGATCTGAAATTATTTAAACAAAAATTCGATTTTTAATAAAATATATATATGTTTGGAAATTCGTTGAAATAGAACATAACTTTGAAATTAGATCTATCCTATTTTTTCACACGTTTTTTCATATCAGTAAAAATTGCAATTTTTTAATAAAAATGTCAAACTGAAAAATTAGAATATAATTTTCACTTATTTTTCAACAAAATATATATATATATATTTTTTTTTTATTTATTTATTAATTTATTCAATCATTTAGTAAGAACCTAGCCTATTGCCCATAATCGGTCCACTTAATCTACTCACAAATATACTTTATATAATAAGATAAATAACATTCATATTCATAATTAATTCATTTATTCATATATTTAACACAAACATAGTGCTAAGAATTAAAAGAAATCTTCAACGTATTTAAAAATAATATAGAATATAAAAATTGTACAGTTTGAAAAAATTAAATATCAATTCAATTTGCTTGTAGTAATATAATGAAAAGACTAATTCATAACTCAATTTTCACAATGTTTAACAACATCAAAAAATGGTTATTTATAAAACGCAACTAATTGCAGTGATACAATCGTAATAGGAAATACGGGCATAAAAATACATCAACCATGAGAAAATAACTAAAAAAAAGAAACGAAAATTTGATAAAAAACTGATAAAAATTTGTGAGATTTTTTTTAGTAAATTTTTAATTTTGAAATTATATTTTCTCATATATTTCAATAAACATTTCGCTCATTTACTTCAAGAACGTGTTCATAACTAAAAAAAATATTTTGCAGAAAACAAAGTTTTCAAGTTACTACAATCTTAATAGAAAAATGAATGAAATATTTTCTTCTAAATCGGTGACTATAAAAGATACGAACATGATATTTTTCGATAAAGCTTGATACATATAACGCATATTTCCACATCATTAACTAAAAAAACTCGCTTTTTGAGTTCTTGAAGTAAATGAGCAGTATGATTTTAATAAAATTACTAATTTTCAAGCAAAATTTGTAAGTTCGAAAAATTCGAACATAATTTCGAAACTAAATTTTCTCTAATTTTTCAGCAAAAACAAAAGAAAAAAAGTAAATAAAAAAATAAATAATTTTTATTGAAATATTTCTTCATTTTAAAATTTAAATTTAAAAAAGTCGAACTTAATTCGAAATTAGATTTTCAATTATTTTTCAACAAAATAAGTTTTCAGTTAAATTTTTTGTCATTTCATTAAAAGTGTTGTGACTTCGAAAAATTCGAATATAACTTCGAAACTAATATTTTCTTATTTTTTTTTAACAAAAATTTAATTTTTGAAAAAATATTTGTTAATTTAAACAAAAATTTAAAATCTTTTTAGTAGAGTATAAAACTTTAAAAATTCGAACTTAATTTCGAAATCAGATATTCCCACTTTTTAACAAAAATAAGTTTTAAATAAAATTGTTGTTTATTTGATTACATTTTCAGAAAAGTACAAATTTTAATTTTTTTTTTTTAAATTACCAATTTTCGAAAATGTAATATTTGCAAACAAAATAGCAATTATGAAAAGGACGAATTTCCTTGTTTAAATTTTGATTTTTTTAAAGTTTTATCAATTATTAATTTTCAAAAAAGTGAAAAAAATTATGCAAAAAATTTATAAATTTTCAGAAAAAAAAAATAATTTTCAAAATTTGTGAAAATTATTGTGATCCCTAAAAAAAATTGTCTTGTTTACAATTTCTTTAAAAAAATAATTACTTTTGTAGGATTAGTGGCAATGTTATTCTTAATACGCATGGTAATCAACAAAATGTAAACACATCAACATCAAATACATTGATGAATATGAATCTAAATGTTAATGTAAGTCAAAGTCAAAGTCATCAACAATTTGTGGGAAACATGCAGCAAAGTAAATCCTTTAGTGGGACAATTGAAGGAAGTCAAGCTGACGGCAATAATCAAACCAAAGTAGCGGAAAGTCATTCAACAACAACTGCATCATCGATTAAACAACAGACATTACAACAACAGCAGCAGCAACATCAACAACATACGCAACAAAGTCAAAATCAAACTCTCATGCAACATATGCAGCAGCAACAACAACAACATCAACAACATGATCAAATGAAACAAACTATAAAAATAGAAGTAGACGAGGCACCACATTTTCCACAAATGCAGCAACAACAGCAACAGCACCCTCAACAGCAGCAGCAACAAACATTTAGAGCTTCATCTACATCTTCATCATCATCATTGCATAATACACTGACCAGTTCCATGTCTACTACACCAACAAACTCGGTGGCTTCGACACCCACTAATGATGGAACGACTCACATTAGTTTGAACAACAAACAGCAGCAACAAGCACAACAAGTGCAACAACATATGCAAACAACACATCAGCAACAGCACCAACATTTGATACATTCTAATCAAAATGTTGCAACTGCCGTCTCATCTTCATTAAACGCTGTCGTTTCGACCGCCAACACAGCAACATCATCGCCATCTTTAACCGGCCCAAATTCAGCAATTAAAGATGTTGATCGCAAGAAGAGAAAACGTGATCAACAAAAACAACGTAGACAAGTAATTGGTAATACCAAAGACACTGCCGCAAATAGTTCACCTGCATTGGCGAGCACTTCAAACGCTGCAAATGCTAAAAAACGTTCACGTAAATCGCTCAAACTCGAGGAAGATTATGATGGCTTCATCGATAATCTACTATCGCACATGCGCCAAATGCAACCGTTGCAAGTATTGGAACCACAACTCAATGTTAATTATGGTGTTTGTAACATTTATGGTTGGCATAATTCAAACTCCAACTCAACGTCGCCCGTTAAAGAAAGTCGGCAAAATGAAAGATCCCATATGTTCGAACGGGAACTCGAAGGTGAATACGGTGCTGCCTATTTACCCAATAAAGTGCCTTTTTATGACTTTAAGAATGTTATGGATGAAAAGACGAAAGATGAATCAACTTCGCCTACTATCCAAAATAACTATTACGACCAAGAGTTTACGTCGTTCACGTATAAAACTGAATCAGAAAAATTGTCCAGTTGGGTGAAAGTATACCGAGAAAGAGCTGTAGATACACCTGAAATCGTAAGCAATAAATTGTTGATGCCTGTAGATCCAGTAAAAACAATGCGTTTAAATATGTTGCAACAGGAAACATTTCCTGGTCTCATCCTAATGAGTAGTACTCAACAAAAGTTGGGTCGTATGTCGCCTGTGATACCATTTGTTAGTTCGATGGCTTTGATAACAAAACGTAAAAAAACTCCACTCAAACCTCTTGAGAATGATGCGGGTTTATATACGAAAGATCATTCTCAAGATGATTTACTGGATAATAAAATTGGGTAAGTAAAATTAAATCGATTGTTTGTTGTTTCAGTTTGTTTTTACAATCTTTCTTTTGGGAATTGATTTTTTAGAATTAAAAACAGTCTTAATAATCAGAATGTCATATTATCGTTGCCTACATCATCGGCAGAACGTTTGTTAGACGTTTTAAAAAATCTGGCCAACCTTTTACAATTATCATCGCCAATACCTTATAAAATAGTGGACAACAATGGTGATGTTGATAAGGATAGTGAACAAAAAATTGGATCTACTTCCTCTGGGGCAACAGTTGACAAGGAAATGATTATGAAACAACTGTCCTTACAAAATATATTGAATGGCAAATTTAAAATGTGTCGTCATTGTGGTAAAGCTATAAAGGGTCGTTGCATTAAGAATACAGAAGATTTTACGAAAACAAAATTCCATGCAAATTTAATGAAACCAACACAGCCCAGATATTTCTGTAACAAAGTATGTTATATACAATTCCGTTGGTCGATTGAAAAGAAACCCTCTTTGTCGGAATTAAAATCAGTATTAGAATCTAAGAACGCTGAAGAAGCGGTAGCAATAGAAAGCGATTTAGATAGATTAACCGATGAAAAGGATAGTTTGAAAGCTTTGTTAGGTACTATACAACCAACGGATAAGCCTTCAACTTCTTCATCAGTGGCAAATACAACAGTAACAACTACAGCGCCAAAGGAGGAACAATATGTAGAACCTGTGGCTAAAGCGAAGAAAATTCCCTTTCGTTATTTCAGTTCGAAATGTTTTCAAACCACAATACCCGTCAAACGTATGTCGGAAAAAGAAATACGCGATTTATTATTTAAAATGGATATAACAATGTCCGTGACTATGACACAAAGTAATGTAGGTGAGCCTGGTACCCATCAACCTACCATCGAGGATCGACGGCAGTGTGTGTTATGTAGCCAAATTGGAGATGGTGTAGCCGATGGTCCTTCGCGTCTCTTAAATTTCGATGTCGACAAATGGGTGCATTTAAACTGTGCCTTATGGTCGTCCGAAGTGTATGAAACCATAAGTGGTGGTCTCGTTAACTTTCATTTGGCCTTACAAAATGGTCTCAATCAAAGTTGTAATACTTGCCAACAACTGGGCGCAACAGTTAAATGTTACAAGACTCGTTGTGGTGCTGTCTTTCATTTGCCTTGTGCCATTCGGGACCAGTGTGTGTTTTATGAAAATAAAACCATACACTGTCATGCGCATGCTTCACGCAACGATAAAGA
This sequence comes from Protocalliphora azurea, assembly GCA_932274085.1. Taxonomy (NCBI): domain Eukaryota; kingdom Metazoa; phylum Arthropoda; class Insecta; order Diptera; family Calliphoridae; genus Protocalliphora; species Protocalliphora azurea. Next base: position 151,788,366 of record OW026521.1, on the reverse strand, counting down.
CAAGGAGTTGATAACGTTGTCTGTGCCTCGTAGAGTGTTTGTGGAACGAGATGAAAATCGACAGGTGGCCGCTATAATGCATCATTCCGAAATGAAGAATTTAATGCGTGTTGGCAGTTTAATATTTTTAAATGTGGGACAATTGTTGCCACACCAATTGGAAGCATTTCATACAACAAATTACATATATCCAATTGGCTATAAAATCGTAAGTGCTTTTGTGTTTTTGTTTGTATTTATACGATAGTTTATTATTATTTATTTATTTGCTTTCAACAGATACGTTTCTACTGGTCTATGCATCGTCCGAATAAACGTTGCCGTTACATATGTTCAATTGCTGAAGTAGCGGGCCGTCCAGAATTTCGCATTGTGGTGCAAGAACCCTCCAAATCCGATGTAGAATTACGTGACATTACCCCAAAAGCGGTATGGCAACGTGTTTTACAACCTGTGGCCGAAATGCGCAAGACTCATAACTTGGTGAAATTGTATCCCGAGTTTATAAGCGGCGAAGATTTGTTCGGTCTAACAGAACCTTCAATTGTACGCATTATTGAAAGTCTGCCGGGTGTGGAGACCTTAACAAATTATCGCTTCAAATATGGCCGTAATCCTTTATTAGATTTACCTTTAGCCTTAAATCCCTCTGGGGCAGCTCGTACAGAACCAAAGCTTAGACATCTTATGGGTTGGAAGAAACATCATCCGCAAAGAACCTGTAGTAATCTCAATTCATTGGGTCACCAAGGTAATATGACTTCGGTATCAGCTGCTGGCGAAGTTTCATGTCCCTATAGTAAACAGTTTGTACATTCGAAGAGTTCGCAATATAAGAAAATGAAACAAGAATGGCGTAACAATGTTTATTTAGCTCGGTAAGATTTATGTTCATTTTGAATTTGAAATTTGATTTTAATAATTAATGAAATTGTTTATAGATCGAAAATTCAAGGTTTGGGTTTATATGCTGCACGTGATATGGAACGTCATACTATGATTATTGAATATATTGGTGAAGTAATTCGTTCAGAAGTTTCTGAAATACGTGAAAAACAGTATGAAGCTAGAGTAAGTGATTATTTTAATTTTCTTTGTTTGTTTGTTTGATTTAATGAATTTTTGAGAAGATAGGATTTTTATTTGTAAACTTTAGGGTTTTTAGTAAAATTATAGTTTAGGTTTTTATTGTTATATAAATCTAAAAAAAGGCTTTGGAAATTCAGTTTGTTTTATAATTATTATTATTAATATTATTATTATTATTATTATTATTATTATTATTATTATTATTAATATTAATATTATTATTTTTTGGTTTTTAATTCTACTAGAATCGTGGCATATACATGTTTCGTTTGGATGAAGATCGTGTGGTTGATGCAACATTATCTGGTGGTTTGGCACGTTACATAAATCACTCATGCAATCCAAATTGTGTTACAGAAATTGTTGAAGTTGATCGTGAATTACGTATAATTATATTTGCTAAACGTAGAATTAATCGTGGTGAAGAGGTAAGTGTTTAAATAAAAAAATAACTTTACAACAATTTATTAAATTTATATTATTTCAAAAAAAAAAAAAAAAAAAAAAAAATAGCTTTCTTATGATTATAAATTTGACTTGGAAGACGAAGGTAGTAAAATACCCTGTATGTGTGGTGCCCCCAATTGTCGAAAATGGATGAATTAGATTTGAAAATAATTATCCAAATTCGTCATAACAACCATTTTTAGTTAATATTTTGTTTTTTAATATATTAAGAAAAAAGTATATAAATATATTTAAAGTTAAACACAATCAAGGTAGTGTATTAAATTAAATAACAAAAACTTACTTATAAATATCATTATTTTATTTAGTTAATGCACTACATTATTAAAAACATTAATATATAACAATAATAATTTAATATATTAGATATTCAAAATATATATATTTTTTTATGTACAAACAAGTTGTACATATACATATACATATACATTATTATTATTTTTATTAATATATTTTAAGCTAAAACAAAAAACTAGTTTAAATAAAAGCCAGTGAACGGTTGAAAATATTTTCAATTTATTTCTATATTGTTCTTTTTACATACACACATATACACATAGTAATTATGTTAAAAACATTACACATTTATAAACAGCATAAGAATATATTCTATATTAATAAATTTAATTAAATATTTTTATTTTCTTCTTTATTATCATCATGTTCATGTTTATTATAACTATTTAGTGAAAAAGAAACCAACACACATTTTCTTTATATTTTATAAATTTTGTTCTATATATATTTTTTTCTATTTTATATAATTTTTATTATATATAATATTTAATTACACTAAATGATGTAGTGCATTCAAATTTGTTATAGATGATGAAATTATTATGATAAATTTAATTATGTAAAAAATGAAAAAAAGAGTAACACAATCGTCTATAAAATATTATTGTTAACAGATTTTTCCCAATTATGTATGTTAAGTAAAAAAAAATAAATAAATAAAATAATAATTAAAAAAATATATATTCAAATATATTGTGTATGTATATGAGCATATTTTATTATATTTGATAAATAAAATAAAATATAAAAAAAAAAAATAATAATTTTTTGAACTTTAAAAATAAAAAATAAAAATTAAATATATTATATACAGTACTGGCTCGATTTGTGCAACCAATATCAAACCAGGGTTGTTGCAATTACCGAAATAGTTGAAATGATCGACCACTAAATATTGAAGATTTTTTTCAATAATTTTTAAATAAAATATGGCAAATTTATAATTTTTTAATAGGTGTTTCCTTTATTGAAATTAAAAAAATTATTAATTATTAATTATTAATTAAAAAGTAGTCCAGATTCATCACAATTGTAAATCTGATCGCGAGCTAACCCAAGTTAATTTATTTTATATAACTCCTCCTCTGTCGATGTTCCAAGTTTTATCAAGCAATTTAAAAGATCCATATTTATTACCTTTAATTTGGCAAAAGGTCGCACGTAAGTATTTGGTTATTTAGGCTTTAGACGAAACGTCTTTCACCAATCTAGATTTTCAGTAAATTATCTAATACAATTTTTTACCGCAAAAATTAAGGGAAATTTTTAAGTCACAAAAAATTCTGAAATGGCAACACTGATAAAGAGCAGAGTATTTATCAAAAGCGTGTTTTTTAAAATTGTCACACTGAACGTATGAGTAATATCAGTTATCCTTAATTACGTATACGCAATCATAAAAAATGATTCTTTTGTGCTCACGGATTATTTTTTTATATGAAGATTTGACAACTAAAACAGAATATCGGAATCCGACTAAATTTAAAATCTATTTTAGTGCTAAAACATAAGCTAGCGGAAAACACAAAACACCAGATTAGAATCCGCTCAAAATTAATATCTATTTTATTTTCAAAACGGATTCTCAAAAGTTCTCATTTTTTTACTCTCCCTCTCTGAAAGTGCTGGCGTTGTTGCAAAATGTTAATCACAAACATTTCCTTACATTAAATTTATATAAAATGGCCAAAGAAAGAAAGCTTTGCTTTATAATTTTTTGTATGGAGTTTGAGAGAGGGAGAAAAAAAAATTTTTTATACATGTAGTTTTGTTGTTGTCATAAGCAAAGAATATAAATAAACAAAAACAAAATGCATGTAAAAATCCGTCTTCTCCTCCGCCTTAATTTAATTTGAACTTTTCTGTGACAACGGAAAAAAAGCCACCGTAATACTAATTTGTGTTTCATTTGTGTTCTGCATTACCAAAAAAAAAAAAAAAAAAAATTTTTTTTGTTCTACAAAAATTTTCTCTAAAACTACTAACCTACCTAAATGTACCAATATTTAATTTTTTTTTAGGAATTAACTAAAAGAAATTTCGAATGGTAAAAATTATATTTGAAAATTTCTAATAAGTTTAGATAGTAATTCACAAATATATGAATCTTGTTCACATTCTGCTATAAAGTTACAGATTGTGACCAAATAACACTCTGCAAGCAACATTTTTCACCACTTCAAAAATGTGTTTAAAAAAAAAAAAAAAAAAAAAAAAAAAAAAAAATAATGAAAATAAATAATTTCTTACTAACAATTAACTTTTCATTTCTTAAAGTTGTTTTAATTTTTTTTCCGAATTAAGGGCCTCATTTTGTGAAATAAAAATTCATTTCGGAATTTTATATTGAAAAAAAAAAGAAAAAAAATCTAATTTATTTGTTGTTTTCAATACAAATTCAATATGAATTTTTGTTTCGTTTTACAAAATGAGACCCAAAATCAGATTTTTAACACTAAACTATTTTTATTGTAGATATTATTATAGAATATAATTACAGGTTTATGTGAGAGGCACTTCAAACTAAAGTTTCAACAAAATTACAAATTTTTCTTTTCAAAACACAAAAACAAAATATATGTGATTACATGTACTTTGTTGTTGTATGAATTAGGTTTTTGACAATTGAATCAGGTATTTTTCTCTTACATAAATATCTACTTATTAATCTATGGATGTTATGTTCTAAAAAATGAATGAAATACCTCAAGTTCAAAAAATATTTTTGTAAATGTCTACCTCTTTTGCAAGAATTCCTTATAATAATTTTTTATATTCTGAATAATAATGAAAAAGCTTTATGTATTATTCATATTTTCTTTGGATATTTTTGTATTCTGTATTATTTCTCCTGATAAAAATTTTTTAATATTTTTTAAGTTTTACAACCAATTGGGTCTGATTGGACAGACGTAAACTGGTTATATATTTTGTTGTTGTCCTGAGCAAGGAATATAAATAAACAGATACAAAATGTATTAAAAAATCCGATATCGTCTTCGCCGTCATGTAATTTGTACTTCTCTACGACAACCGAAAAAATTTGTGTCTTACAACACAGAAAAAATTATTTTGAAAAAATTTCAATAAAATTATTTATCAAAAATTCAAAATGCTTTTAATTATTTTTAATTGCATCAACAAAATTATGTGTTCAAAAGCAACATTTTCTAACATGTTCATTGGAAATTGCTCATAGGTTGAATTTCATAAAGGGCCTGTGTGAAACGATAGAAAAGTATATTTGTTAGTAAATTTTTGTTTGGTATGAGGTAAACAGAATTTTATTAGTTCATAAGGCTAGTAGAATTTTTGATAAACGTATATAAATTTTAGACGTTTAAAAAATATTTGAACACAAAACGTGACCAAAGTGTAGTTTTTCTTTCATAAAGGATTTCAAATAAAACATTTTTTATTCTCTCAATCTCATTTTTTATTTTTACGTTTACACAATCACAATTATTTAAATTTCTTTTATAATAAAAATGAAATTTGTCAATATTTTACACTTTTCATTTCATACATTATAATGAAAAGTTTGTATCACCATAGAAAAGATATCTTTTATCATAGAACTTTTCTACCATTTCACACACGCTCTAAAAAAGTAATTGAAAGCATAGTTTTCATAATTGAAATTTGATATTGTTTTTTCTTGTGAACTTTAGATGCACAGAAAGAAATATTTTCGAAAAAATTTCAATTAAATTATTAATCAGAATTTTAAAATGATTTCAAATATTTTTATAATTAAATAAATTGCTCAAAATCAAAGTATTTTCACAAATTAAATTCAGAAAAATCTAAGATCGAATTTCAATTACGAATAATAGATATTTAATTATTTTATTAATTGAAATTCAACCTATGGAAAAAAAGTGTATATTCAATTATTCAATCTGTCACATATTTTTATTTATATTTGATTAATTTTTAATTGATACAATAAGAAAAATAATTGAAAGCCGATAAATTGTTTTATGTTTAGCAGAAAATATTGGACAATTAAAAACAATAATTGAATTAGTTTTAGGCTTTGATAAATTGTTTAATAGATAATATTTTTTCTGTGTATTCGAATAAATTAGTTTAAAATTTTACATAGAAAAATATAAAATCCAAGTTAAATTCCGAATGATACATATTCAATTATTTTATTAATTAAAATTCCAGCTATTAAAAAAATGTTATATTCAATTATTCAAATTATCACTTATTTTTATTTGAATAATTTATTAATTAATAAAATATTTTATTTTTAGCAAAAAAAGAAAAAAAAAATAGAAAATTTGATCTTTGATTACTTGAATAATTGATACAATTAAAAAGTAATTGGAATAGTTTTTGTCTTTGATAAATTGTTTAATATACCATATTTTTATAAATTTTAAAAGTTCGCATTTTTTTTTTAATCTGTATTTTTTAATAGTATGTTTTTATATTAAAGGTTTGATTTGAAAATTTGTACTTTTTTAAAAGGTTATTTTTGGAAAATCAAAAAAAAAAAAAAAAAAAAAAAAAATATCGAAAATTGTCCATTAAAAGAAATTTTATCGAAAATTATCTGTTAAAAGAAAATTTATCGAAAATTTATCGGGTTTTGTCTATTAAAAGAAATTTTCACTTTTTCTATGAAATGAAAATTTATCAAGAAATTTTTAATAAAAGAAATTTTATCGTAAAATTTATAATAAACGAATTAGGGCGCTATATTCAGCTGTACCGAATCCTTTATAATCACTTTATCGACAAATAAAAAAATTTACGCCTTAAAGTATGCTTAAACATTTTCACATTTATACTTACATAAATAATCTATCTCTTTCCAAACTATAAAAGTGTAAACACAAAATTAAACTAACATCCCTGCAAGCATTTAGTGAATTCTTTTTCGAAATAGCTCACTAATTCGCCACTCTTAGAAGTGCAATAGAAGATTTCTATCAATTTTCCAACAACAAAATATATTAGTATAGGAATTGAATCTTCTAGACGTAACTTCTTTAATCACTATTAGAAGTTGTTTGGATAACAGTTACAGTTATCCAAAAACGAAAACACTATTTTTCAACACCTTTTCTAGCATTTGGAAGATTGTTGTTCACCAATCCACATAATCTGTCGAATTCGGCACTCTAAGATGATTATTAGTAGAATGTGCAAAACTTTACAAAAACAACACACATTAGGTTCGAAATTTTATCATAAAATCATTGTTTACATTTCATAATAGGGAAAAGAACAAGCAGAAAAAATATAATTTTGCGTAGTAAAAATATAAATTTTGAAGTGATTAAAATGAAAAAATATTGACTGATTAACTAAAATTATTTATGTAAGCTGATAGTTAAACAAAAAATTCATAAGTTTTACTTATAAAAGGAAAATTAAGAAAATAAGGTAAGCGTTTATCATAATATAAAAGAAATTATCAATATTTCAACTAGTTCTGGGCAAGCGAATGAATTTAGGAAAACATTTTCATTTTCTATAAAATGAGTATTTATTGTTAATACGAGTATTAACAATTTGAGGGCCAGAACATGGATAGAAAATTTTGTTTTATATAAAATTCTTAATAACTTAAACAATATTTTTTAAAAATGTGGGGGCTTGACTAATGTATGACATGCCCGCAACAAAAGTCGCTAATTTTCTGAGTAATTTTCTACAGAACAAAAAATTACGAATATATTAAAAATTCAATTTTACAAGTCTATTCTGTGGAAGGTTAAAATATGTATATATAGCAATCAAAATTTTGAGAATGCATTGCAGAGCTGAATTTTTGCACTTTAAATTTGAATTTTCAAAATTTTAAATAAAATATTTTTTTAAAGTTTGAAAAGAATTCAAACATTGTTCTTGTTATTAAATATTTTGAAGAAATTGTTTTGTTGTTGTAATGCTTGAAATGCGTAGAGTAGATTGTGGTAATTTTTGGTTAAATAGCGGTATTTATTTCTAAGTTTCAAAAATTTTAAATGTTGACAAAAATGATTAAAAAAACTTTCAGGGCCAAGATAAAATTTAAATAATGATTTAAAATAGTCATTAAAATCATCATTAAAATTGGTAATAAAGTATGGAAATGATTAAAAGATCATATAGTTTTTAATAAAGGCAATCCCCTTTATAAAAATAGAAACATTTGAAAGAGAAATTAGAGAAAATTTATTATAAATATTTTTTCAAATATTTCCAAAATTCTTAATAGCCAGCTATTTGTTCAGCGAGAAAATATGATTTTAGAAAAGTATATGGTGTTCGCCTTGTAAAAAGTGTAATACATTTGTTCTTTAATTATTTTTCTGTGGAAAAACTAGCGATTTTAGAAAAAAATTAACTTAAAAAATTTATTTATTTTAATTACATAGAAAATTCAATACAAAATTAAAATAAATAATAATGTACTCTTGTAATATTTAGAAATCGTATATTATATTACTGAAAAACATCTTGGAAACGTTGAATTACACATTTTATAATGCGAACATCATAACCTTTCTAAAACTCATATATTGTCGCCGAGCATACTAATAACTGCAGAAAATTTTGCAAATATTCTAATAGATGTTAAATGTTCATTTTAATTCAAAATTTTTTGTGCAATTAATTTCATTGTTTGTTATAATAAATACAAGGAGGAGTTATTTTTGTTATTTAAAAAATAAATTAGATTCAATAATTATTCTTATTTTATTATATATACTTTATTAAATTTGAAAAAAACAAAAATTCTTTTCTAATTTTGTACTTGAAATATTTTTTTAGTATTCTTTTTTAATTTAATTTTTTTAATGTTAATTTGAATTGAAAATATTGTTGTGTAATTAATTTTATTGCTTTCCATAATAAATATCAGAAAGAGTTAATTTTGTGATTTACAAATTTTTAATATTTTTACTTTTGATAATTTTGTTCATTCCTAATCCTTCATTTTAAAATGTAAGTATTACTGACATTACTATATTAAAAATTTTATGCAAAATAGTTTTAAACTTCTGCAAATATTTTCTATCGAAAGTGTAACTACGTCGGCACACCGGGAAGTTGATATGTTTCGCTTTTACTATTGAATTATCATATAGTTAGAGATAACATCTTTTGAGTAACGCTTTAGTGGGGATTGAAAGATTCGAATTAGGATTTTATATTAGACACTTTTTACTACGGTATAGTAGATCTTAATACGTGACGTACAAAATTTACTAAAGCGTTACGAATTCTGATCTACTTAGTAACACCGTTCGGGAAGAAATGTGCCACTAAGAGATAGTTCCTTTTGAGTAAAGCTTTAGTGGGGATTTGAAGATTCGAATTAGTGACATTCAATACTGACAAAAGCGTTACTCAAAATGAACTATCGCTTAGTGGCACAGTTCTTCCCGAACGGTGTTACTAAGTAGATCAGAATTCGATAGTAAAAGCGACACATATCAACTTCCTGGCGTGTCGATATAGTTACACTTTCGATAGAAAATGTTTGCAGGGATAGCAAGCGTTGCTTCATTAAAAAAAAAAAAAACAGCAACACTGATAGTTTCTGATGACTACTAAATTCATATACATATGTTTGTATGTGGATACATGCTTATTGAAAAAACGAGAACACTGGGTCATTGCAATGCTTCTATTTCCAACTAAAAAACGTCCAAACATACATACATATATACATAAAAAAATGATTTTGTGTATGTATATACAATTAACAACTACTGTTTGCTTATACAAAAAGTCATTGCAATGCTTTTATATATGTTTGTGTGTGTATATTTTTAATAGTTTTTTTTCAGATTTTTGCTTATAGCTCGAATATTTATGAATATTTATGACCAATCTATATAAAACCGAAATCCGTAGCGCTTAAAATAGTCAAAAATGCATTTTGTCCGACAACTCGGATATTATTGGACCGATTTAGTTCATTTCTTCCGCATAAAAGTTCAGAAAAAAATTTTCAAATCTTCCTTGATAAAACGAAGTCCCTAGCTTATATAGAAGCTTTTAAAAATGGAAAACCGGTTTAAAAAGTCTCCGCCATTTATGAACCGATTTTACTGAATTTAATAGCAAAATTCTCGAAAGAATTTCCAATCGTTTGATGTATATATTATATATGGCAGTTATTGGTGGGCTACATAAACGGACGTCCCATCAACTACATTTCTTACAAGGATCCAGAAAATATATATATTTTTTGCTCTCCGCTGAAAATTGTGCAAATTACAAACGGAATGGCAAACTTATGTATATCCTTTACACCTGTAGTGAAGAGTATAGAAAAAATTATAAAAAATTTTCAATAAAAAGAAAATTATTTAAACTTTTAACAAATTTTTCTGTTAAAAAGTTTTTTTTAAGACAAAATTTTCGACAATTTTCTCTTAAATATATATCTATTTATCAAAACTTTTTTAATAAAGAAGGAACATTATATTACCGGCAATCTTCTTATGAAGAAGTCTATTAAAAGAAAAGTTATATTTTCTAAAGAGAAAATTTATTAAAAATGGTCGAAATGTATCGAAAATTTTCTATTAAAAAAAAAAAAAAATTAATAAAAAATTTTATTTTGAAGAAAAAATATCAATCATAAAATTTCTATTAAAAGGAAATTTATTGAAAATTTTATAAACTTTTATAATAAACTAAAATACTTAAATTTTTGAATCTTTTTCAGAATCATTTTCTAACTTTAGCTATTACTTTTGGCACCAACTGTACTTGTATGAATGTCCACGAGTGTTATATTTATGGTTCGTATAAAATAAAAGTAATTTTTTTAAAATAATAATATAACGGGAGATGAAAAAATGAAGGTCGTTTGTTGTCAGCAAATAATTCATATGGCTGCAGTCAATTACTGTGACATGTTACGAATGTACATACATACATACATACATACATACATACATACATACAGATGTATCTATTTGTATATTTGTTTATATGTATGTATATAGTATATGTATGTAACTGTATATGTTGTCTGGCCAAGCGAACAAACTAATCATTAGACAGATGTTAGTGATGGCATTACAAATGTCGATGATAAATATATCATCGTCATCATCATATAAAAAAAGAAAATTACATTCATACATACACATCCATTTATTTAACTATTTTAATACAACATTCATTTCATTAATACTATATATTAATTATATTTAACTATATCTTTGTTGGTGGGTTTTGTTTTGTGGTTTCGAGTATGAGTATTTAATAAACACACAAAATGTTTAAGAGAATTTCATTTTTTCTGTTTACTACTTTTATAGGCCGGTTCCAATTTAAGATTTTCCAGAAAGACAGGTTGCATATCGGCAAACCAAGAGATTTCTTCACGTATCTTAACCGGACCATCTTTGCACGTTAGCCAGTAGGTACTCATGAGACCTTTGCCCTTAAATGATAAATGTTTAATTAGTTATTTTAATAATAAATTTAATAAATATTTTATACTAACTTTAACATCTATCAAACCACGATGTTCTGTTTTAAAACCACCCATTTTCATTAGAGCCTGATTCATTTCTTCTGTTATGTGTATTTTATGAGCTTCACCCGTTGATTCCATACGTGATGCCGTGTTTACTGTATCACCAAATAGACAGTAACGTGGCATTTTTGTACCAACAATACCAGCGACAACAGGTCCAGTATGAACGCCACAACGTATTTGCAGAGTATCTATGGAACGTGGTATTTTGAAAAAGGACGAAGCATCCAGCAAATCAAGTGCCATTGTTGCAATTTCAGTAATATGCTTGTTGCCTAAATAAAATAATAAAAAAGAAATTAAAATTAACAAGGGGTAGGAGAAAAATATAAATTAAATATATCTCCCATTTGCTGCAAGAATGTTATAACTCAAAAAATGTGATTTTGTTGAAAATGCATTCAAAGTTTTCAAATTACTATTGCTTTAATAGAAAAATTAATGACATATTCTCTTCTCAATCGGTGATCATGAAGGATATGAACACGATATTTTTACAGAAAATAAAGTATAGCGCTTATTTCTACATCATTAACTTAAAACTTTAGTTTTTTTTTGGTTTAGTTATGACATTGTTGAAGCAAATGAGCGGTATATTCAAATATATATTTTAGAAAGTTTGACAAATACAAGTTATTACAGTAACATACTGAAAATGTAATTAGATTTATTAAAAAAAAAAAAACGTAAAAATAAAAAAATGAGTTAATTTATCAAAAATTGTGTGTTAAAATGAATTTATTGGGAATTTTCCATTAAAAGAAAATTTCTGTTAAAAGAAATTTACTGGCAAATTTTCTGTTTGAAGAAAATTTATCGAAAAGAATAAGAAAATTAATCGAAATTAAATTTCTTATTAAAATAAAATTTAGCAAAATTTCTTTTATAAATGAAAATTTATTGATTTTTTAAAGAAAATTTTTTTGAAATTTCTTATTTTAAAAAAATAATAATAAAATTACACTAGTCGGCAAAAAATATATTTTCTTCTTTTAAACAGAAACTTTTACTATAGGTGTTATATTTGTCATGCCCATAAAAAAAAAAAAAAAAAATATCAGTACGTGGTAGAAGAACACTGAAAGCAGATTATTTAGCATATCAAATTCCTTCTAGTCCACTTATTTTTGTTTAAAGGAGGATTTATTTGTTGACCATAACACTGGTCAACACTGGTCGAAAATGTTCTATTAATTTTTTTTTATTAAAAAAGTTCGAAAACTATATTTAAAGAAAATTAATTAAAAATTTAGCAACATTTTCTTTATAAAACAAAATTAATTGATTTCTTTTAATTTCTCGAAATTCGTTTGTTAAAATAAAATTAATCGAAAATGTTTTAAAAAATAATATTTAAGGAATTCTTTTTTTCTCAAAAACAATTTATCGAAAATCATTTATTAAATTAAAATTTACGGCAAATTTTATAATTAAAGAAAATTAATCGAAAATTTTATTTTTAAAGCATTTGTCGAAATTATTTTACTAAAAGAACATTTAGCGGAATATCTTGCATAAAAGAAAATTTATTTATTTTCCTTTTTTTCTTTTTTAAGAAAATTTATCAAAAGTATTCTATTAAAATAAAATTTATAAATTTTTTTTTATTAAGCGAAGACTTTTTGAAATTTTTATTGAAAGAAAAATTTATCAAAAGTTTTCTATTCAAGAAAATTTATCGAAAATTTTCAATTTAGGAAAATTTTTGAAAAATTTTCTATTTTAAAAAATTTAAAGGAATTTTTTTTTATGAAAAGAAAATTAAAAGCAAATGCAAGCTTTCATTCCATGAAAGAACGTCCAAACATTTTCCTTAAGTCTTCGGATTTTGTTAATATTCGGCATACAAATGCCATTTGAATATCTTCGTTTTTATTTTTTTTAATTTAAAAAAACTCGCGGTTTTGTTCACGATTTTCATTTTTTTTTAAGTCAAACAAATTTAAAAACTATGTAACTCTAAAGACTGATATCTCAATAAGTTGTAAACGGATTTTATTAATTTAAATTTCATATAGAATATGTCCTTTTTAAACACAATAATTTAAGAATAATATTATCATTCAAAAATGCATTCATAATGCAAATGCTATTTTAGGATATATTTTTGAAAAATTTTCTGCTCTGTCAATTTTTGTCTACCTTTGATATTATAAAAATTATAATGTTTACTAAAATTGCAAGATAAATAGTTCTGGGTCAAAATGAACCACTATTAAAAAAATGTAAAATATTCCCACAGATTTTTTCATAAAAAAATAAAATATACTTATTTATTATTTATTTATTTTCTAATTAATTTTAGTCGTAACTAGTATAAAATATGCTTCTAGAAATTTAAATTTACATAATTTTAGTGCATATTGTAACTTATTTTAGCGGCTCATTTTAAATTATTTTGTTTCCCCTATTGCAAATTTAAATGTGTAACATATGGCTTATACACTTTTTTCAAAGAGAATAACAAAATATTTATGTTTAAAGAGCGCATAGATTTATTGATCTAAAATAAACCCCTAAAATATTTAAAAAAAAATTTTTAATAATTTTAATTCTTCAGGGGGTATTTTTTACATATAAATACATGTAAATCCGCGCCCTAATTATAATAAATTTTACACTACACAGTGGGTCAGAATAGAAAATATTTGGAAATAAATCTGTAACTTCTAATCGGTTGGTTGGATTTACATAAAATTTGGCGAATGCGTAACAGAGGAGTGTACAATTTAAAGTTTGGAAGGGGGACCCCACATATCTCAAAGAAGTGGTACCTCTAACATAGAACATTTTTAAACGTTTGTCTAGCAAATACTTTTTGGTTCTCGGTAATGGCAACTACTTATTAAAGAAGTTTTTTGGTAATGAGGCATCATTATTATTTGCCTTCTTTATATTACATACATAAGTACTCAATAGTATTATAGCACATTAATATTGCAATCACGTAGGTCAGTTGGCTAGAACACTGGATTAACAACCAGAAGATGGTTGGTTCAATCCCATTTAGATGCTATTAGTTTTTTTATTTAACAAAATGTCTAAGAAGATATTTTGTACTTGGAAAATTAAATGCGAGATGGTGTACTGAGTAAGACGTTAGTTAATTTCTTCAAATCTCACTGACGGCAATTTTTTTTATTTTTTTATTTTTATTTATTTTTGAATACCCCTAGAGTCAAAAATAAATGGACAACCTGAACAAAAATAACTGATTATTCAGGCAATAAATAAGTAGTTTATAGTTATTTCCAATTATAACTGCTGGCTTGCTAGGAAAGCAAAGCTTTTGCTGGGTATTTCTTGTTTCTTATTCAATTTCAAATATTTGTACATCTTCCTAAAGCCCTTAATAAGGCTTTGCTTATTTGTGCTATTTATCTCTTATAGTTTCAAATGTTAAATAAATAATTTGTTCCCGTAGCCAATGATCGAAGATGTGTTTGTGCTGGAATGCCAAAAAAAAAAAAAAAAAAAAAATGAAATTTTTCGCCACATGTTAAACTTTGTTTTGTAGTCACTATACAAAATCGATATCGATTATGGCCAAAAATCCATTCTTTTTGTCAAAAAACGATTATTTTGTAGTCGATTCTTACCAGCCAACTTTATACTGAAATCGAATTTTTCAATTAATCAAAGCCTAAAAGTGAAGTACTTTTTGGAAAAATAAATTGCAAGAATTGCAAAGGAAAATTTTAAACTTTCTAAAAAATAAATATTGGGACAAGTTTTTAAAAAGATAAAAAAATCAGCAAAAATACAATTCAAGAAATAATTGTTAATTATAATGGAAGAACTTTGAGTATTAGTTATATAAAATCTACATTCGTTCCTACAGTGTCGGACATTCACATAAATAAAGTTCCTAATCCTCAACAAAACAAGTTCTGCAGTCATCCTTTTCTTAAGTCCCTATGTGACAAATCGACCAGTTTCAGTTATATCCGTGGGCGACCAATTTCTTTCGCATTCATTCGCCATTTCGATCCCATGAATACACTGTTACCAAGACTAGGCTGAGAAGTATAGTGATTAAGTGCAGTTAAATAGGCATTACGACTTCAGAACTTACGAATTCCGTGCCTTAATTGTGGCATTACCATTCAAATTAAAGTCGATAGTCTATATCTTCCGAAACAAGTGCGCCGTGTTGCAGAAAATATTCCAGACTCGGTTCCAATGTCAGTTCTATATGTAATATTTTATATCATTGAAAATTTGGTGAAATAATTAATTTACTTCCTATGTTTTCACAAAATACATATATTTGAATTCTATGGTGCTAATTTAAGACATTTAGTTACTTTATTAGAGTGATCTGTATAAGTACGTTAATAATAAATATATCGATTCCTTTTATTACCTTTAGATCTTCTTTAAACAGTCATAAGACATTTGTATTCAATGCATTACACCCTCAAAATGGTTTAAAGATATATACATATATATATATATATATATATATATATATATATATATATATATATATATATATATATATATATATAATATATATAATATATATATGTATATATCTTTAAACCATTTTGATATATAGATTATATATAATCTAATTTAATTTTAATTATTTTTTTTTTACTAATTTTACAAATAATAATCGATTATGAGGTTTAAATGGTTATCGAAAATCGATTATTAACTTTTCATACCATTCACTAGTTCTGTAAAAGATATTGACTACAATATTTTTGTATATAATAAAGAATTAATTCAGCGATGCAATCAAATTTATTTGAAAAAATCGAATTCATACTTTTTTCGATTTTTGGAATAAAAATAATTTTTTTTAAGTTGGATTTTGGAGAAACTATAAATGTTTTACCCGAAATAAAATATAAGAGATTAATAGCACAAGGCCTTATTAAGGGCTTTAAGAAGATGTAAAAATATTTAAAATTGAATAAGTAACAAAAAATTGGCAAACGTTTAAAAATTTTCTGTGTCAGAGGTACCCTTAGCTCCGCTCCTGAGGGATATGTTGGGTCCGCCTTTTAAACTTAAAATTTTACACTCCTTTGTTGCGCCCTTATGTAATATTATGTAAATCTAACTAGCTGATTAGAAGTTACAGATTTATTTACAAAATTTTTCGATTCTGCCCACCGTGCACTGTTATTTAAACCAATAAAATATGTAGTTAAAGACTTATGAATACTTAAAGCTACATATTACTGAATATGAAAAACCAATAAAATTAAACAAGAAAAATATTATGAAAACAATTAAATTTTATATGAAAAACTGTTACACTTTTTTTTAAAAATATTAAAAATAATAGATTATCTCGTCCCAGAACAATTAATATATGCAATTTACTGCAAAGTAAAAGTAAGTAAAAGTATACTAAAAGAAAATTAAAATTAAGAAATTTGTCAAAAATTCTTTGTAAAACTGCAACTGCATTAGGAGAGCATTTTTAAATAAATATTTTTAAATTATATTTGACACTTTTTCAAAAATTAGCAATTTTTTAAAACTCTCGTGGGATGAACAATAGATATTTTTTTTTATTAAAAGAAAAATTATCGAAGTTTTTTTTTGGAAAGAAAATTTATCGGAGATTTTTTTTTTATCAAAAGGGAATTTGTCGACGTTTTTCTATTTAAGGAAATTTTATCGAAAACTTCATATTAAAAGAAAATGTATTTGAAATTTTTATTAAAATAAATTTATCAAAATTCCGTTTAAAAAGAACAGTTTTCGATAAATTTTCTCTTAAAAAAAATTTTTGATAATTTTTTTTCTTTTTTTAAATTTTTGATAAATTTTCCTCTTTTGGAAAAATTTTGATAAACTTTCTTATTTTGAAAAATATTCGTTAAATTTTTTTCTTTTAGAAGTTTCTCAATTAATTTTGTTTTTATAGAAAGTTTTATAGAATATTCTTTTTATAAAAAAGTTTTAAAAATTTTTAAATGACTATAACTTTAACATTAAGTTTCATTTATTTAATTTATGTATGTATGTATGTCTGTATGTATGTATGTATGTATGTATGTATGTATGTATGTATGTATGCATGTATGTATGTATGTATGTAAGTACAAAATTTCATTTATTATTGTTTCTACAACAATTTTAAATGCCATTCTACTTACCATTTTTAACCGGCAATCCTGAAGCAACCATATAAGAATCTCCTATAGTTTCAACTTTGTAAACATCATAACACTCAATGCGTTCATCGAATACGCGATAAATCGAATTTAAAAATGTAACCACCTTCTCAGTGCATAATACCAAGTTCCATTCAAGCAACCCACCATCCATGTACCATAATTCCATAAGAGTTGAAGAGAAAATTGTACGCCAAAACATGTTTCATTCATGTTCAAAAAAACAAAGCACGCACACAGCCATAGAAAAAAAAAAAAAAAAAAAAATAATTTATTTTTATTAACATTTTTTGTTATATTTTTACATGTTATTTTTATTTATTTTTTATTTATTGTACTATTTCTTTTATTTTTTATTTTTATTCTTTTTTTTGCATGTTAACATTAATTTCCGTTTTGTGTTGGTTTATTGTAAGTGAAAATATTAGGATCTTCAAGGAAAAAAAAAATATATATATAGTGATCAGGGGATTACAGTGAACAGGTTAAAATTTTTAAAAAATTCGGCATAACTGCTAGAGGATTGTACTATATTATTTTTTTTAATTTTATATATAAAATATTTGAATTTTTTGCTAAAAATTGCAAATATATCGGACACATTTGGATCTGGTCCAAAATTTTATTTATGTCATTAAATGCGACCTTTATTTATGTCATTAAATTGTTCCTTTGGCAGAAATATGAAAAAATATAAAAAACCCGACAAAAGACCTTTTTTTAATTTTGTTCCTGCTCACGATGGGATAATGTTGTGATGAACATTTTGGGAAACGGAATTTTAAAATGAACTAAATTTTAATTTTCATATTTTCCTCTCCATATAAACAGGGCCACCCTAATGTACATGTATAAATAGTTTTTAAATCTTAAAAAAACGTTTAAGATTTTTTTTCCTAAACCTATTAGGTTTTGCTTTCAATGACTTGTTGTACAGTGGAACCGATCGAAAAAGTTTTAATTAATCTGTATCTCCTAAACTGTATCTCCTAAACTACTGCACGGATCAAATTGAAATGTATGGGAGAGCTGTAGAGGAGGAACTAAGCTTTCCGAAAAATTATCTTGTAGTTACCCTGTAATAATACGAGATAAGCTACAGGGTGTTAAATTTGACCACCTCGAATACGAAAAAGTTTCAAAAAATCGTAACTTCTACAAAGAAAAATTACGCTTACTCAACTATGATATCTCTTATGGTAACAAATATATTTTTCGGTTGAATTCGGAAATTTAAATTTTTTTAAATTTTCGTAAAAATATCCTAAGATTTTCAATACATTTCAAAATAAAGTATTGAATTATATCAATTCAAGACTTTAAATTGTGTAAGAAAAGTTGCAGTTTTCACATTTTTTAACATTTATTTAATATAAAATATTTTTTCACATATTTCAGGAGACAATGCTTTAATAGCGGATAATAAAGATATTTCTATTTGTTTGTGATTTGCACCCTACGTCCAACATTGGTCGAAAATGTTGAAATTTTTAACAAAGTTTCAAATTTATCGGGCTTGAAGAAAAGTCACGCGAGGTTTTTAAATTTAGAAAATAATTTTAATAATTACATATTTATATATAGATTAATTTGACACTAAACTAATTTCCGCCAGCTGAAAAATTTAAGCAGAAGAGCATATTTTATGAAAATAATCAAATTTTTAGAATCATATTTAATAAGCGGGCAAAAGACATATTAAAACTATTTTTTAAATTTATTTTTAAGGTAAAGACAACAATCTTTTTATGTTAGAAAACAGATTTCCTACTCTCATGAGAAATTTTCGCAGATATGGACAAGTTTTCACCCAAAGACCTCTTTGGTCCCCAAAATTAATCTGTAAAATCATTTAAATATTCGCAAAATAATAATTTCTTGGATTCTAAACAAAATTGGAAATATCTCAACAATATTGTTGCATTGACTTTAACCAGAAAACTATACATTTGAGATAGTAGTCCATGTAAAAGGAGCAGTAATTAATACGAAGACTTTCGTCAGAGAAAATTTAAGAATAAAATTGGTGAAATGAAAAAATTTTTAAATTAATTAAAATTCAAACTGGTTACACCCTTTATTATTTAATATAATTTATATATTTTGTTCATTCAGTTTTATAAATTTTGTAGAATTTAGTTAAGTGCGTTTATAGTTATGAAAATAGAAAAATCTTTTTAATCGGAATATATTTTATTTTGATCGATTTAACATATATCCAAATTTCATTATTCTATAAATTTTTACGAAAATAGGGTGCATTATAGTTGACACATAATGAGTCCCTCTGGAGTAAATTATTATAAGAATTTGTTAAACATTGAAAGAGAGTCTGTCTCTATAACACAGGGATGGAAAAGTTTTAATTTGTTTTGATACTATTTAGTATTAAAAAATAGCGTAGTATTCCCGCCAGTAATTTGATACTCTGCTACTTGAAATTAAATTATTTCAAATGACAATGTATTTTGAAGCAAATTTAAATACATTTTTCTATTCTATGCCTTTGATTTTGATTTATCTGCTTGTAATTTGGAAGTAATTATGAAATTTGGATACACAATATCCTTGAAAAAACATATCGAATTTATATCAATTGAGTTTCAGAAAATAAAACGATTTTAGGACAAATATACTGCATTGTTCAAAATCTGTGCTCATATCAATTGTTAAAATCATAGCCAAATTAAAGCTTAAGGGATTCCTTTGAATTTTATTTTTCAATTACAGACTGTCTTTAATTTTAAAAGTTAAAAGGCCAAATATATGAAGATTTAAATATTTCATAATATTTTTTATTTCTCGATAAAAGCAAAACGAAGATTGAGTAATATAATTTTTATTAATATTTATATCCAGTACAACCATAGGTGATTGGGATATTATGCGTTTGTGCTGATGTTTGTATCGCACAAAAATTTTGTCGTACACCTAACTTTAAGTATACCAATCGACTTAGAATCACCTTCTGAATTGATTTTACAATGTTTGTCTGTCTGGTTGGTAGACTGGCTGGCTGGTTAATAGGTTTGCTAGCTATCCATGTAAACCTTGTGAACAAAGTACAGAACACAATTTTAAAGACAAGGACTATTTGAAATTTTTTATGATCGGTCCATTATTTCACCCCCATAAAAATGTCCTCCTATGGGTTTTACGATCATAAATGCCTTCAATATAGTAATATTTTAATCAAATTCGGTATAAAGAAGTTTTTTATAAGTATCAATCTTTATCTTAAATTTCATATAAACCACTCTTCCGAAGATCACTTTAACATGTATAAATCTCATACAAATGTTAGTATGAAGTTAATATTCGACACAAATAAGTTTTACATAAGATTAAATCACAGTGCCAAATTTTATGAGGATCAGTCTGCAATTTACCATGGCTCCCATATAAGGCCCACTTTTGGGAATCATCCTAGTGTGCATAAATTCGAATAAATATTAATATCAACGTAATTTTCTGTATTAGTATGTTTTATTTTACACTTAATACAAGTATCGGTCTACAATTGGTCACAGGTCAAATATAAAACATTTCCTCGAATTTTGGTGCACATACACATACACTATATCTTTCTTACTTATTAATACTGGGTATGAAATTTTAAAATATATATATATATAAGTATACATAAACGCATAATTATAAAAAAAAATAATTTAAAAAAAGTACCATTTGAATATTTTTTTGATACTGAAAAATATTTTCATTTTCCATCCCTGCTATAACAGTTTTAAGTGAATGTGTTTGTTTATTTATTTATGTTTACAAATAAGATGATGACCTACATAAATCCACCCATACACATACGAGTAAATACAAAGAATACAAACCTCTAAAGGAGTGCAACGAGCGGCAATTTCAGTGAAACCAACAATATCACTAAAATAAACTGTAGCCGATTCATATAGTTCAGCTGGTACCTGGAAAAAAACAATAGAAATATGTTATGTACGTAAATATATTGTATGTAAATAAAACAATTATAATTTAATACGTTATAAATGTTTATTGAAATGTTAATTTTAATATTATTTTCCCGTAATTATTAACTCACCTGTTGTGTCTGTTTTAATTGCATGGCCACACTGGGTGGCAACATTTGAAAGAGTAAAGAATCACTTTTACGTTTTTCTCGTTTTAATTCTTTAGCTTTTTGGGCTAAATTTAAAGCATACATCTGAAAAATGCATTAAACGATAAATAAAGAATTTCATTTATTTAATTAATATGATTTATCCCCCAACCTGTATGGTAGCTGCTGCATTTTTTACCAATATAATTATTATGGGTGATACACACAAAACCACTACTAATATTCCTATACCTACAGCTTCCTTTTTGGCAGCATCTCTTAACTGTTCATCAACGTATTCCCTTAAGAAAATAGATAAAGTTTTATTACAGCAATTTATTGATTTCGATAGTTTTGTTTTGTCTTTATTACTTACTTTATTTTACGTCTTAAATCTTTTTGTAAAACTCTTAAATCGTCAGTATAATTATGCATGGAATCATAGTATTCTATGGCACTTCGTTCATCAGATACATTTGGTTTATTCTTTAGGACAATGTTACTCCTAAAGATTAAGACATTAATTTTAATTTAATAATTCATTGAAAACTTTAGAGGAGTTTGTGTGGAAAATTAATGAATTAATTAACTATATAATTGCTTTTGAAGCATTTCCTACAGGAGATATGGATTAGAATTAAATAATATTTATGAGATTTATTAGAATCGAAAATACAATAATAACATTCTGCAATTGTTAAAAAATCATTCGATAAATTATTCGTACGTTATAGGCCTTCTTGAGGACATCATAAATCAGAGTTAAAAATTCCCCATACACGTCCAAAATTTTGAGCTAAGCTAATTTTTTTGCCCCAAAAAGTATGCACTAAATTAAATAGGAAATAAAATATTTTGTCTTAAAATTGATATACGAAGAATATATTGTGATAAAGATTAAAAAATATTTAATAACTTTTTGAGTTTTTAAGCGATTTAAAAATTGATATTTCATTTTATTCAAAACAAAACGACATTTAAAATGAAATATTAAAATATGTTGTCTTAAAAAAAATCCCAAAAAATTACATCATAGTCGAAAAAAAGGAAAATAATTTTAAAAATTTTGAATAAATCTTTACTTATTTACAGTATTTATAAAAGATCTTAATAATGTTAACAAGCTATGTTCTTCTGCTTTATAAATTGATTAGAAAATCTAAAATTTACTTAAAATTTATGGAGTGAAAACAACTTTTTAAACAAAATTTCTGAAAATTATTATGCGATGTCCTCAATAAGATTAACAGTCGAACAGTGGAACCAATCGCAAATATTTTTGATAATAAATCTGAACCTCCTCGGATCGAATTAAAATGTAAGGAAATTTTGTAGAGGAGGACTAAGCTTTCACAAAAATTATCTTATAGTAACCCTGTAATAATACGAGATAAGCTACAGGGTGTCAAATTTAACTACCTCTAGTATAAAAAAGTTAAAAAAAATCTTAAATTCTACAAATCAAGTTCGATTTCAAAGATTTTTATATTTCTGTAAAGTTTTCTTTTACAGTTAAAAATAAAGACAGAAAATAATCATTATTCTTGAAATCAGATACAAGAAACGACCGGATAAAAGTCTTAAATACAGTAATGTAATCCTCAGAACAAGTTCTATCGAAATCCGGAATGATTTTTATTTTATTTTTTTTTATTGGTTTTTATTAAAAATCAATTTTAATGATTAATTTTGAGTTTTATTTTTATTCTCAACTTTTAATGACTATTTTTGATTTAAATTAATTCACTCGCAAAATAAAACCTAAATTGTTGCGGTTTTTAGTTGGTTTTCAGTACAAAAATGTACTTTTTTTTCTCTAATTTTATGTAAACATCAGTAATTATCTAAATTTTTATTAAAAATCTAAATTTTTACTAAAAATCTAAATTTTTTCCAAAAATCCAAAATTTTAGTAAAAATTAAAACTTTTATAAAAATCGTAATTTTCTTAAGAAATCATATTTTTCACTAAAAGTCGAAACTTTTTACAAAAAATCAAATTTTTTACAAAAAATAAATTTTTTACAAAAAAAAAAAAAACGACTATCTAATTTTTAGTAAAAACTTTGATTTTTAACAAAAATTTTGATTTTTAACAAAAATTTTGATTTTTAATAAAAATTTAAACTTAAAATTTGATGAATAGTAAAATATTTGATTTGTTGTAAAAAGATTGATTTTTAGTAAAATTTTGATTTTTATTAAAAATTTAGATTTTTAGTAAAAATTTTGATTTTTAATAAAATTTTAAATTTTTAGTACAAATTTTGATTTTTAGGAAAAATCACGATTTTTGTTAAAAAGACCTGAATTTTGGTGTTAAACTTCTCCCTAAGAATTGGGAACAAGTTTTATTCTTTGAGCAATGAAATAAAAAACAAAAAATAATTATTATAAGTTGAGCGAAAAAAAATAAAAATCGAAAATAATCATTATTTGTTGAGTTTTATTTTAAAACTCAAAATCATTACGTTCGTTGGTTAAAAAGGATATTTACATGTATTAGAAATTACAGAATATTTAAAAAAATTATTTCTTTCATATACATCAGGATTTATTCCAGAAATATGAAATAAAGTCGAGGCAAAAAATTCAAATATATTTTTAACCATAAGAGATAACTTAACTTATCTCGTATTATTACAGGGATACTATAAGATGACTTTTCTAAAAGATTAGGTATTCCTCTGCAACTTTTCCATATATTTCAATTCGATCCGAATTATAGTTTAGGAGATACATATTTATTACCACAAATTTTGCGATTTGCCCCATTGTGAGCCGAAATTGTGAGTGAGTGAAAATAAAAAGTGTTATTTTGTAGCAGAGTGTAATTTAATTCATTTGAGTATGTATTTTAACAATATTTTTCATTGTTTAGAACTTCTGAAAATTGTTTTTTTTTTATCAAGAAGAACATTATTTTGCAAAAATTATACAAAAATCAATTACAAGAAAAATACTTATATAAGATTATGCAGCGTCACTTATCATATAAAATTCCTATGATTTGTATTGTTTAAATTAAAAAGTTAATATATTCTGCAGTGTCGATTTTATATTCATTTATATTCATTTTGTGATCATAAAAATTTGGCGTTTTTGGAAAAATTTCGTTTTTATTCCTAAAAATACTTTTTGTGAAAACTCTGTTCTTTGTAAAGAAATAGATGTTCCCAATAAATTTTTGTTTGGTGAAACTAAGGTCTTTTTTGGTAAAAAAAAAAAAAATATAAAAAATCGTATTTTTGGTGCAAAACAGATTTTTTTTTGTAAAAAGACGATTTAGTCGAAAAAATTCGTTATTTTGTGAAAATTTAGTCTTCAGTTAATTTTTTTTGGATATATTTTTTTTTAATTTTGATGAATATTTGTATTTTATTTCTGAAGAAAATTTGGGTTTTAGTGATTTTTTTTTTTTGAGAAAATTTTGGTAAAAGCCGGTTTTTATGAAAATTAAGCTTTTTGGTAAAAATTAGATTTTTGGTTGTTTTTTTTTGTAATTATAATTTTTTACGTTTTTTGGTGAACAGAAGAATACGAGTTTTTGGTCTTTTGGTGAACTTTCTTTTTTGAGAAAAACCCTTTTTGTTTTGAAAAGAATTAAGTTCTTGTGAATTTTCAATATTTTATTAAAAATTTGGATTTCCCCTGAATATTCGTCCATTTTTGGAAACAATTTTGGGAAATTCGTTTGTTTTTTGGAAGATTTTTTTATTTATTTTTTTTTTTTGAAAATTCGGTTTTCGGTGAAAATTATTATCTTTTTTATAATAATTCAGTAAAAACTAGTTTTAGATGTAAAAACCGTTTTTAAAGTTTTTTCTTCTTTGGTAAAAATTAATTTTAGTAAAAATTTATTTTTTTACAAGTTTCTTGTGACAATTATTTTAGTTAAAAATTCGGTTTTATGTAGAATTTTTTATTTCTTATTTTGTTATTTTTTTGTTAAACTTGTGACTTTTTTAATTATTATTTTTTTTTTAATTTAAGTTGAATAAAAAGGGTTTCGATAAACAATTTTTTGTTGTAAAAATTTTACAAAATTCGAAAATTTATGAAAACTTGTGTATTTTAGTTTTTTTTTTTTATTAGGTTTTTGATGAATATTTGGTTTTATAGCAACCATTAAATACATATTTTTGTTTTAAAATACTCTTTTGTGAAACCCATTTTTTAGAAAATATATATATTTTTTTTTTGCAAAATTCGGTGAAAAATCCGTTTTAAATAAACTATATGACAGTTGATTGTGACAAACATATTATATTAACTATAATATAGTTGCTGCAATTATATAAATCCTTGCAATGACCATAATACAATAAAATAATTTTTAAAAATGTTGAAAAATTGTCTATGTATTAAAAATGAAATTTCTTGTTTAATTGGGGCATCAAAAGTCAATATTTCCGATAAAAAAATTCGGTTTCTTCCTCATTTATGTAACGATTTCGATAATTTTCTATATTATGTATGCATATATTGATATATTACACAAGCCTCTTAGTTACCTAGGGCCTACAGAAAGCTATTTTCAACAGATAGACGGACGAATATTGTAATTTCGACTTTTCTACCAATAAATTAACTAAAAATACAACGAATTGATAAAATCATATATCTTCTTGCTACCCTTGATGAAGGATATAATAATAAAATAGAATTCCCATAAAAATCAAGCATCCTCCCAACCAATATACTCGTACTACTTACATCCTTTTCATTTTCTTATACTTTGAAGTCTTTGTTATATTTTTATACATCGAAGTCAGTCTAGGAACATAATTTAAAGTTGAATTAATAAGTTCTCGAGCCAAAAACTCATAACGTATAAATGAAACAAAACCATCAGAACTCAAATAGCCACGACCATAATATTTGATGCCAAATGATGAAGCAATATTTTGACATTCAATACTTTTCAAAAGATTCTTAAATCCCACCAAATATCTAAAAGAAAATTATTATATATAATTTATTTTAAGCTACATACATATTTTAAAAATAATACATCTTGCTTTTCAAAACTTACCTCCATACACCACTATTATCAGCCTCTTTTATTTGTTCCGACAAATGCTGTAGCAATGCCTTATTAACCGATGTATACCAATTCATAACATCTGTTATAGAATTATCCTCGGGTTCAGAACGTATTCTATCTCTATAGTTAGGGGAATGGGGGAAGGAAATTATAAAAAATACATACATACATACATACATACACACATACAAAACATAGATTTAAAAATTTACATATTAATTAATGTATATATTTAGATGGTTTGTTGATGTTAATAACTTGTTCGAAATGTATGTAACTCATTTAATGAAAATGTGTTAAACACAAACACACACACATTCACACGTTTAACATTGAATTAATAGGGATTTACCTAAACTCATTTAAACGACTTTGAAATTCAGTACGATTTAATAATACCTCGTAATCATCGTCATCGGGTGATGTGGGTACACTAACCTCACTCCAGGTGGTCATGTTGTTTAATGCCTGATCAGTGACTGCAAAACGTTGTGTCAAATTGGAACTTAAAAAACAATAAAAAAAAAAAAAATAAATAAAAAAATCTTGAATATTGAACAAACGCAGTAAGCATTAAAAAAAGCAACAAAATTATTATTTTTTAAAGAATTTTTATTATTAATTAAATGAAACAAATAAGTTAATAAATAGTAAACATAATATATAAGATTTTGTTTTAGAAAAAAAACTCCTTGTTATTTAGAGGTTATGTGATTGTTTTATGGCTTTTAAAATTTAGATGAATATTGGGCTGATTTTTGAACTTTGAAAGAATTTTATTCTAATTGGAAGGGAAAGTTAATTTGTCTGAGCACAAAAAAAAATATATGGGCCATTATCAAAAATTTTTAACCTGGCTGAAGCTGACTTTAATCTTTAATATGTTTTATGGTAATACTATTTTAAACAAACGGGTTGCAGGTCTGAACTCACAAGACTTTAAACTAATAGAGTGCAAAATTTTAGCACCATAGGTTTCATTTTATAATCATGTTTGTTGCTGTTTAAAATTCAAAAGAATTAAAAAGCAAATCCTAAAAATTACTTAACTTTTTACATTTCTTCTATGCTTTTTGTTCGCGCGCTTATACTTTTTGATGCCCTGCGATCTTAGATGAACTATTCGGACTTTGTTCGGAGTAGTCAAATTTTAAAGACAAAATTTTTTTTAATTTTTAAACTTTTTTTCTTTGGTCTTTGGGGTCTATGCGCCCCTCAATGAAATACAAATTTTAAAAAAGTGATTGTTACTTGTTGTAATTATGCGTATTTTGCGCTATATCTCGTAGATATGCCCGAAACAGTTAACGCAGTAGGTAGTTTTAAAGTTTGGAAAACAAAGAACGAAAATTTTAAAAAATTCACAGTTTCTCATGAAATACTCGTAGCATGGATTACTGCGTGAACTTAGTTTTTTATTATTTTACACAATAAAATCGAAGGAACATTAAAAATAAATTTAATTAAAAAAATTTGTATAGACTTTTTGAAAATTGCATTTTTTGCTTTTGTATTTTATATAGCAAATTGCAGTTTGTGCAAATCGTGCATATATAGCTACAGGAACGGCGATAAATATAATTAATCGGGACCATAAATTTAAGTCAAATGTCGTTGATAATGGAAAACGGTACACTTTAGTTAAAACAGATTTTGCTAAGGCACGTCGCATGGACAGAACAAAATTGAACATAATTGGCATAAATAGTTGGAGTTTGTAATGCTTAACAAAAGTGTACAGCGCATCCAAAAATTTCGAAATATAAAAGTTTTATAGACAAAAAAAAAAGCAAAAAAAAGTTTGGTTTGAAAATTTATCATAATATTAAAAAGCATTTTTTTGTAATCAAATATATCAAAATATCAAATACATGGAGAAATAACTTAGCCTCGATCTGCATTTTTCTCAAAATTTTTAAAAATCGAGATTTTCAGTATGATGAAAATTATTTTAAATTTTACAAGGAAACCATAAAATATGCCACACAAATACCATCAAAAACTGAAAATATCATACACTTTAACTAAATAGGTTTTGATATTATGCTTAATTTTTACCAGAATTAATCATAACCTTCTGGTTGGTAAAAATATTTATATATTAAACTTAAAACCGCTACAACTTTCGCGTCCCTACACGAAATAATTCTACATGCATTCAAGTCACATTTTATTTATACAAATAGATTTGTATGTATTTAAAGATTCCCTACAAGTAAAATATTACGAAAGTGATTCGAATATCTATTACTTAGAAGAAAAATTTATTGCCCTCATCGGGAGAGATTGTGCGTCACAGGCGATATATCTTAGCAATAAGAAATTAATACGCCTGGAAGAAAAATAGACAATATTGCTAGATAATCATCTAGGTGAAAAAAAGAAGATACCACCAGATAATCTTTTAGAAGATGTATTAAATATATAGAAAAATTTACACTAAATAAATCTTGAAATAATATAATAAATAAACCTATTACATCTTGTAAAGCATGCATACACATAAATCTTAACATCATAAAACACGTAAACTGAAACGCTCACGTAAAATATCCTTTTTTGGCTAAAAGACAAATTTCTTTAATATTTTTTAATTTTTGAACAATTTTTCGACAACTGAAAAAATTGTAAGTAAAAAATAAAAGTATCGCATTAATTTCTTCCAGATGATCTCAATGGGAAATCATCAATTTATTGCGGAGGTGATAATCACCTTACTGAAAAAAGGGCGAAAAAAAAATATTTTATATATTTTTTGTTGTTTGTTGCCTAACTTTCTTTAAACTGATAAAAATGCAATAATAGAAAAATATTGCTTTGATGATTTTCGTTCAAATAATTAAAAGAAGATAAATTTCTTCCAGGAACATATCTTCCAAATGTTTATAGGGTTCTAATAATAATATTTTTGTTTAAGTTTGTTGTTTAGTTTCTATAAAAGTTCTGTGAAATCTTTTTTATGTTTAAATATTAATGTAAAAAATAGAAACGGAGTTTTATTTAGTTTTTAAATGAAATGCGTCATTTTAAACTTACCGTTCTTTGCTGCCATTTGTAAAAATGTAAAATGCTACCTCCGAACGTTCTAGTTGAAGGTGTGTAACAACTTTACCTAAATCTGCCACCATAGCCACCTGAAAATATGAGAAAAAAACACAAATTCAAATATAAAAAATCAGAACAATCACAATTATGATGTAAAAAAAGGATAAAAAGGGATATTTTCATGTTAACCTTTTCAAAAATATTCATGTTTTAATAAGGGTATTTTTGAAAAGCTTTCGTAATATCCAATTCACAAAATATATTGTTTGAGTTATTATGTTATCCCAATAAACCCAAGAACGATGTGTTAGATTATAGAAAACGATATTATTAAGATATTGAAACTTCGAAAAAAATATAAACATTTGAAAAAAAACTTCAAAATAAAATTATTAAAATTAAAAAAATTTCAACAAACATACACTAGCTGGCAATAAATATAAATATATTATTAATAAACGGATTTTTAATGGTCCACGCAAAATTATTTAGGTACATAATTTCAAAAATATGTGCCTAAGGAATAATCATGTTTGCAAATATTATAATTGATATTTGCGTAAAAATATGATTGATTTGATTTTTATTTAGAATTTTTAATTGCAAAAAACATAATTTTTGTTATCAAGTAAATAGCGTTCAGAACAAAATGTGGTTTATAACAATTTTACTGTTTTTTGAAAATTACGATACCGTCAGAATTTTATGGAAAAATTATATCATAAGTAAGGGTCACTTTAGTACGTAAAAATCTATCGTTTTGGATCCGAAAATAATTATCATATGTGATAAATTGTATCACATAAATAATATCGTTTCGATATCGCTATAATATCGTTTGGTTTATTGGGATATGTTATTTGAAGTAATACATTATTTAACATTTTTTGAAACTTAAATGGAAATTGAAATTAACATTAAAACATTGTGAAATCTATATTTATGAATTTTATGAAAAATTATTTTCGGATTTCTTAAAAAAAAATTAATTTTTCATTCAGAACATAAATTTTTTACAAAAATTTTCTCCGAAAATCAGTTCCTTTTTTACCAGAAATCCAAATTTTCAGTAAAAGTCCAAATTTTCAGTAAAAGTCCAAATTTTCAGTAAAAATCCGATACTTCACCATAAATTTAAATATTCACAAAAAATTTTTTACTAAAAATTCGCTTTTTCATTTAAATTAAAATTTTCATAATTTTTCACTAAAAATCGATTTTCAACAAAAATTTGAATTTTCACCAAAAATTATATTTTGACTAAAAATTAGATTTTCACCAAAAATCCTTGCTTTTATCAAAAATCTTAATTTTCGCAAAAAAGAAATTTCACCAAATTTTCAAATATTCACAAAAAATTCCATTTTTACACCGAAAAATCTTTTTTTTTGAACTAAAAAAAAAAAAAAAAAATTACAAAAAAAAATTATTAAAAATTCGATTTTTTCGATTTTTACCCAAAGTCCAATTTAAAAAAAAAAAGTTTTTCTTGCCAGAAATTGGATAAACATACTAAATAATTGGGAAGACTAGACTATACGTGTTATAAACAGGGTTTATAAATGCGATTTTCAGTATTGTACTAAATTTAATAAAAAGTTGTACTTTTTGGTACGCAATAGTACTAAATTATAAGATTTTTCTCCAAAATATTTATGGAAAATGTCCCCAAATTAGCTGCAGAATCAAAACTAATAAATAAACTGTTTTTTAAACTTTTGAAATTATTTAAATTTGAAAGTTGTAAAATTGGCAAAACTGTATGTTTACAAATTGAACGGATTATTTAATAAAGTCCTAAAGATTGGGATTACACCGGTACTGGGTTCCTGAAAAAGAACTAATCCAAAACAAAAAAGAGTACATTTTCTAATACATATTTAGTTCCAATTTAAATCTACAGCTGGGAAAGTTTCACTGAAAGTTAAAGTAAGCTCGTATAAAAATTGAAATGATCGAGAATACACAGGTTTATGTAGATTTTTCACAGTTTCCTGATTAGATATTTTTTAAAAGGGATTGTCAAGGAAATGTTTCACTGAATTTTTTAACATAAACCTAATAAACGCATATACAAGAGTGTTTTCAAATATTGAGGAATCGACGTCGAAACATATCTCTTTGCGGTCTATTTACATTTAATAAAGCGCATAGTTTAGGCAATATCCAAGTGAATTTTTTAACATAAACTTAATAAACGCACATCCAAGAGTGTTTTCAAAAGTGACTGCATTCGTGTCTGAGAATGTAAAAGTTTCTAAATTTTTATACACATTTTTCAAAAATAGTCTAAAGAACTTTATTTTCAAAGCATTTTATTAACAGTGAAAAATTTAATAATTGTACTTAATCAGTCACTGGAGTACTGCTGAACTTCTGAATTTATCATCCCTGGTTATAAATAACACATATTACTCATACGTCACATTATCAAAGAGTTATACAAATGTTAATGAGACATAATCATAATTTTGATTTGAATAAATATTTCTTATATATGTATGTATTTATTTCTCAATTAAAAAATTTAGCTTAAATAAATTTTCTTTTCGTAATTCGTAAGACTTTTGAAGATTTCAAAAATTTAATGTCAAAATTCTTTAAAAAATTACAAAGAGAAGAAACTAATTTCAAATGTTTTTTTTCTTACCATGGTTATACTAAATTCTTTAAAAATATATTTAACAGTCATTTAATGTAAATTTTTCATTCACTTTTATATTTCAATGAATATATTGTTATTTTTTCTCTTTGTTCTATGTTGAATAAAAACATAAATAATAAATTGCTACTAGAGCTTAAAAGGATTTAATATGAATATATTATGATGGTTTTTGTAAGCACAATTATACACACTTTAACACCAAATAGCAGACATTGGCAGCATTAAAAACAATAAAAGCAACTAAATTAAGATGAAAAGTAAGCACGTGACTAATAATAAATAAAATATGATACGCAACCTCACTAATGTGGTTACAAGTGGTCAATTTAAGTACAATGGGAATGTTTTATAATTTTATACTCCAAAAAATTTGCTTAACATACATATATGAAAAATTAATATTGATATACATACAGATTCGCTATAGATTTATAAGTTTTTATAAGTTTTATTAAAGATGGAAAGTTTGTCATTAATTTTTTACAACCCAATAAAATACATACATGTAGGTAATATTAAGGTAATATTAAGGAAAAACTTTGCTAAATCTTTTTAAAAAAATAGTCTAATAGATTTTTCGTTAATTATTCAAATCTACACCATTTTTAGTCAAATCAAAAAAGTTCCTTCAAATCAACTAAAAAAATGAAGTTAAAATATTTTTTAATAAAAGTTGTAGATTAAAAAAAAAATGTAAAAAAAAATTAATGAAAAAACTATTAAGTGAATGAAAATTTAGTTAAAATAGTAGTTACTCATCCTAAGTAAAACAACACACAATTTTATTTAATTTAACGTCACTAAGAAATGTTGATTTGATAAAATTTTTGTTGATTTGACAAAAATTTTTATAGCTTTTAAAATTACTTAATACAGTTTAGTTAGATTAAATAAAATTTATCAATTTCAATAAATATCTTCAAATTGAATAAAGGCATGTAAAATTGAAGAAATTTTGTTAATAAAAATATTACACAATAATAAAATCAGTCATGCAATAACATAGAAAAATCTTATTAAAATAGATAGATAGAGAAGGTTGATGTGATACCAGAAAGTACCACATCTCCACCCAGAGACCGATCTCGGTCCATTGTGAGTCCCTTCGTTGAAAGAGCTGTGAAATATAGAATACAGAAAATAGGAGAGTATGAGTAGAAGAGAAAAGAGTAGGAATGAGAACGAATCATATAGGGGGATTAGCAATGTTACCAATCACCCTAGAGTTACACCCCTGATTCTCCCTTAAATAGTCGATTCCCATGACGAAGCCTATGACGTCTACAAGATCTGCATCCCGAACGTCACTTAGCCCGCCGAGGAATTGGCTACCCAGCCATTTCATCCTACGATGCTGTAATCGTGGACAATGGCGCACAATGTGCTCAATAGACTCGGTCTCGTCGACGTCTCCAAACATTGCTAGCGTCCCATCTAGACCTCATCTTCCCTATCAAACAGTGACCCGTTATGGCCCCTATCATGATCCTTAAGCTCTTCCTATTCAAGCCCAGGAGATTGCTAGTGCCTGCATTGTCCAATGATGGCCATATCGCCCTCGACACTCTACAGTCCTCTCTACTCTCCCAAGCCGAATTGGTTCTGACCAAGATCCAATCATTGATCTTCCCATAGAAGAAACTTAGTGGTGGTTTCATATAGGTTTCCCTCTCCGAGACATTCTTTGCTGCGCCTTGCCTTGCCAGTTCATCAGCCAGTTCATTGCCTGAAATATTGCAGTGGCCAGGCACTCAGCAGAGTCTCACCATGTAGTCCTCCATCAGCTCTCTCAGTGTCTTCTTACATGCAGCAACCTGGATTTCACCAAATGTGTCCCCAAGGCCTTCAGAGACGCCTGACTGTCCACATAGAGAGTGACTTCGGTACCCCTCGCAACGTTCTGCCTGATTATTTCTGCGGATTTCAGGATGCCGAGAATCTTAGCTTGAAAAACGCTGCACTCATCAGGGAGTCTAAAAGAGCCTTTCAGATCCGTGCCCATAATATAGACCCCCGCACCAGTACCTATGTTCATCTTTGATCCGTCCGTGAACACTGCACAACCTTCATATAGTCTCTCAGTGCCGGACCAGATCTCCCTATCAGGTATCACCACGACAGGATTTACCCCAAAGTCTGATTCAGCGGTCATGTAATCTGATGCCCCCATGGAGTTCAGATTAGCCTCACCGTAGCTGCTCTCGTATATGACCCTAGAGTGACCTGCTCTTGATGAACCTAATAGTCCTAATTCCTTAAGTCTCAGCAGACTCCTTGCTGCCATACCCCTCACAAACTCTTCAATGGGTAGGAGATGAAGTATGACATCCAGAGCCGCCTGTGGTGTGCTTCTCATTGCACCTGTAATGCCAATCGAAGCACACCTCTGTGCCTTCGACAAAAGGTTCCTATTACTCTTGCGTTCCAGTGCCAAAAAAATCTTATTAAATTTGATTAAAATTTCGTAAAATTAACCACCTTTTAAATAACTAAAAGTGGTTTATCGAAAAAACAACGACATTTTTTCGATTTGTCTAATTTAGGAAAACTGAAAAAATTAACTAAAAAAATTTGTTGTTTTGACTAACGATTTTGTTGATTGTATATTAATCTACTTTTCATCAATTCTACACCCCATTTTAGCGTATTTATTAGTATTTTTTCGTTTTCAAAATTTTTCAAATTATAGAAATTTTGTATCAAATATTTATATGTTTGCGATACTCGAGGGAAGCTTTTATAAGGACCTATTCTTCCGTCTCCAATTATAAGGCCGCTAAAAACTCATCTAATTTTCTGAAAATGATCACAGTTTTGAAGTGGTCGATACAATTATTTGATCTAATTAGTACAGAAAATATATTTGGAATTATATGGAGAATTGTAGATCGCGAAATAACACGCGTATTATTATAAAACTAAGGACGAAATTTTCCACCTAGTGGAAACAGCAAGGAATGAAATGATGAGGTTTTTCAAATTTAAGTGTCTCTATGCCACGTAGATGTTTGAAAGTTTTAAAAAAATTAAGTCTTTGGTACTAAATATTAATACAATTAATATTTGCATTTAATAAATGGAAAATGTGTTTTAGTAAAAAATATATATTTCAAAATTCATTGGTTAAATATAGAAATTTCATTCTTTCTGTTTGTTTTAGAGAATTAATAAATTAACAAAAACAACTAAAATCAAAATGAGTTTTCCATCGTTATTCACCTATATTTTAATAAGTGCTAAACCGTGCGTTAGTTTTGTTCACCACTGTATATATTAAAATACTGTTAGATTCAAATACTTTTAGCCGAATATTAGTTTTGGTTCAGTTTCGGTCGGTTTTTAGAAATTTCCCTAAAATCCTTTTTAATCAAAAGACTAAATGAAAAAAAACGACATTAAACCAAAAAAATAATTTAAATAAAAATTCACGAAAAAAAACGAATTTTTTTTCATTAAAAAACAAAAATTTTGCTAAAAAGCTCAATTTTTACCAAAAAAAAATCTACATTTTCACCAAAACAACAAAATTAAACAAACAAAATTTGAACAAAAGGAAAAGAAAATCGGAATTCAATACAAAATAATTTCGAGAAGAAATAATTTTTACTTAAAAAAAGCGCATAAAAAAATTAGTTAATAAAAAAAAAAAAAAAAAAAAAAAAAAAACAAAAAAGTAAAATAAATTTTCATTCAAAAATTAAATTTTAACCAAAAAGACTTTAAGAATTAAATAATAATAAATTATCACATTAAATTTTGCAAAAAAAAGTTAAAAAATTTTTATAAAAAAAGACGAATTTTCAATAAATATAATAAATCAAAGGAATTAAAAGATTATTTTGCAATATATATATATATATATATATATATATATATATATACATATTTACAAAAAAATCAAATATTTACAAAAAAAAAAAAAAAAGGAATTTTCACAAAAAGAGATAGATTTTTCAGTCAAAAACCAATCCTAATATACGTTTATGCTGATGCACAGAAAAAAAACTTCCGACCCCTAAAGTATATGCCGTTCGACTCAGAATCACTTTTTTGAGTCGATTTAATATCGGTCCGTCCGTTCGGCTGGCTGTCCATGTAAACCTTGAAAACAAAGTACAAGTGGCAATTTTGCAGATATCTTCATGAAATTTTGCATAAATAATTATTTGGATAAAAGGGTGAATCCATTTAAATTGGTTGTGGTCGCACCATTATTTCAGCTAGCCCGCATACAAGTGTCTTCCAGGAATAGATGTGTAACGTTCATAAATATCTTTAAATATTGCGATATTTTAATGAAATTCGGCACAAATAAGTTTTATATATAGGTTAAGTCCTTATGCCAAATTTCGTGAAGATCGGTCCATAATTAACCATAGCTTTCATATAAACCGCCCTTTCGAAAAAAAATATTAATATGCATAAATACCATACAATTGTTAGTAATAAGATTATATTTGACACAGAACAGTTTTATATTAGTAGAAAGCATGATACCAATATTTTATTAGGTTCGGTCCATAATTTACCATAGTTCCCACATAAGGCTCCCACTTCCTTGAATTACATTAAATTTACAAATCCCACATAAATTTTAGTTTTATAGAAATAAAAATAATGCTTATTACATGAGCCGATCCACAATTGTCCTAAAGTCCCATATAAGAAAGACCCTCTCCGAAGATCACTTTAACACGCATAACTAATGTTATATCTCTCTTAATTGTTGCCTTCATGACGAGAAAACTTTTTTAAGTTAAAAATAATGTACATTTTTACCATTTTTTTTTATCGATTGTTCCTACTGTGTATTAATACATGTTTCGATACGCCATGACAAATTAAATAAATCGA
This sequence comes from Protocalliphora azurea, assembly GCA_932274085.1. Classification (NCBI taxonomy): domain Eukaryota; kingdom Metazoa; phylum Arthropoda; class Insecta; order Diptera; family Calliphoridae; genus Protocalliphora; species Protocalliphora azurea. The sequence goes on along the minus strand of OW026521.1, from coordinate 151,751,166 downwards.
TTGTTATAGCAGCAATTGAATCAAACAAAATAAATTAAAAAAAAATACTTTCATTGAACAAAGACTTTAATTGAACATATGTAGTAACGTATAAAATGGTCCAATTGTTTTCTTTTACAGTTGCTGTTGGATTATAGAAGATTGATATTAAAGGAAAGTTTTAAATTAATTTGAGTGACGGAAATTTAAAGCGAACTAAAAAAATTTAGAGTCTAACATCGTAATTCCTAAAAAAAATTAAATTTAAATTTTGTAGAATAAAACAAGTTAGAGTGTTATATTCGGCTGTACCTTCTATTGGGTTTTTAATTAAAATAGAATTAAGATTTTATAAACTTATATATATATATATATATATATATATATGTATGTATATACAGATACATATATACACGCACAGATATATATATAGTGACACACAGATAGTACCAGTGCCAGAGGTAGTTATAGGCTTTGTTAGACCTCGTTTGGAAGTCGCCCACTTTTTACAAATAGTGCTACCACCATAGAATATTATAGGTTACGTTGGATCTTTCAAACGGATAAACCAATTAGCATAAAATCGAAGCAGGGAGTGTAGTACTCCTCCCATATAAAGCGAATATTAATTATGGCATATCTAAGGAACCATTACAGTGAAAGCTCTCAAATTTCGTGGGAACCTTTAATCTGTCATATCATACAGGCGGAGAGGTAGCCTCCACGCAAAGGAAATATAAATTTTCTCATCTAAAGGTCTATTACAGTGAAAGTCTTAAAAAAATGTAAAAGTAATTTTCATATCAAATTTCTAATAGGGTAAATAAGTCCAGAGGAAGTAGTAGTTCCTATATAAAGTAAATATTAGGCTAGCGAAGAGCACCGGTAAAAGCTAGTAAATAACAAATTTAATACTTTGGAATTTTATAAAAGTTCGCACATATTTAAAGAAGATATAATTCCTTCGGTGCAGAACAAATATTTTATAAATGTTAAATTAAAAAAGGTATGATGGAAAATTTATGAACCAATTTGACTGATTTAAAAACCCCAAAATCGAAAAAAATATTTGTGATAGATTTATTCAAAAAAATCTAATAAAGCATTTTGGCCTACAACTCAGTTAATACTGGATCTACTTAGTTCATTCTTAAAAAAATTCCGATTTTTCTGTGGAAGAACGAACTTTCTAGCTTACATAGGTGCTTCAAAAATTTTAAAAAACCAAATATGCCTTAGTTTATTGTTGTTGTTGTTTTTCGGTACCCATAAAAACAACAACTATAAGGGAAGCAGACATTAAACAGATTTACCAATAACTGGGTTGTTTATAAACCGATTTGGTTGATTTAAAAAACCGAAATTCAAGAAAAATATTTGTGATCCATCTATATGCCTTATGGCCGATATCTCAGTAACTAACAGACCAACTGAGTTTATTTCTTCAGCGAAAAAATTCAGAAAATATTTTTAGAGTTTGTGTTGCAAAAACAAAGTCCCTTGCTTATTTTGGGGGACTTTCAGAAAATCGAAAATCTTTTTGAAGAACCGTATTTTTAATATCTCTATTATTTTTGAACCGGGGTTTTCCCAGTTTCAGTAGAAAAGTTCTGGAAAATTTTCTGATCTTTTGATATATCATATATCTATGAGGCTACAAATCCTCTTTTTATGCCTTTTTTAAAAATTCAAAAAACCGTTTTTTACACATATGTATTTATGAATCGATTTTCATTAGTAAAATTCTCGAATGGATTTGCGATCGTTTGATATATATATATATATATATATATATATATATATATATAATAGAAACATTAACATTGGCATTCATACAAAAATTTCTGAAATAATACCAAAATACAATCATTAGATAAATAAATTGTGTGCCGGTCGTAAATGTTATTGTCATTTAATATAACATTTACAGCTGACAGACATTTATAATAAAATTACTTTCTATTTTATTTATTTCCAATTTTTTTTTATATGAAAATATTTTCATCACGTTGTAACACATCGAGTGATACGAAAAATTGATAGAATAAATAAACTAATAGAAAAACGAATAAGTTAGAAATTACATCAATATACTAAGGATACATGATACCATTTACATTTCCCATTCTCTACATTATTTATTTATGGAAACGATAATGTTATTGACCTTTTAACCCCACATACATATTGCAATTCCTAAATATTTACATACTTATGTATAGATATATAGTATAAATGTGTAATAGATTTATAAGAAATTATTTTTTACAAGTCATCACAATAGTAAACATTTAAATAAACTAAAACATACAGATAAATTCTGTTAGACTTTGAAATGAATTTGTTACACTTTTATAACCATAATAATATCTAAAAGTTAAGCTGTTTTGAAAGAAATGTGTTATTTTAACCTGTGACTTTTTCATAATACGTTAGTTTTTTTTTATTTGTGTGCAGTGCTTGATACTTTGCACATTGGGGTAAAATGGGTCGAAAATGGCGCTTAATTTCGGGAAAGGTGATATTAATATTTTAATATTTAAGTTTTGTTTTTATATTGATTAATAAGTAAAAAATGTCTTTTTGGAATTTTAGGATTTTTTTTAAGAGAATTCTGATGTCCGTCCGTACGTCTGTTTTTTAATTTTAATTATATAAATGGATCGATATATGCGAAATATTAAAGCTTAAAGTGGCATAGTTTTTGTTCTGTAAAAGATATTGACTTTAATTTTTTTGTATATTATTAAAAATTACTTCAGCTAGATAGAATTTAGAATTTATTTAAAAAAAATTGAGTCCATAGTTTTTCTGATTATTGGAATTAAAGTAAAATTATTGTGATGAATTGGTTTTTGGGGAAAGTATAAAATATTGTATCTGTAATAAAATCCTTGTTAGTTAAGATATTTTAATTCAAATTTCAGTGATTGTTGACTTTATAGTTTAAAATAATAAAGTATAAAAACATTTAGAAGGAATTCAGAAATTCCCAAAAATCCCAAAATGTGATTTATTAAATTTTTCCTATTAATTCCACATTTGTTGCAGGTCTAGAAAAAGCCATTGGCAAACTTTTTAGAACACATCAAGGTTTCATAAACTGCATTCTGTTTGCAGATCCATGCTTTGGGATTTTAGAATATATGGACTAAAGTGTTTTGATTAAAAATAGGTAAAATTTTTTAGGTTCTGTACTTATTCCTATTGGGTAATTGGACTCGTTTATAATCTTGAAATTATCTTCGTTATCTTTTATTCTTAAGGAAAATTTTATTTTAGAGAAAAAAATGTGTACACACTAAAAAAGACAATTGATAATATTATATTCAGTTTGGCCGAATCTATATACCCATCATCTGCAACTTTTTTGAAATTTTTTCTTTTATAATGCGCACCACGCCTATTTTTTGTTTTTGAGTTTACATTGGTCTTTGAGCTATTTGTGCAAAGTTTCGTTGATAATTCACTTTATATGGGAATATAGATTGATTCTTGAACTATTTGTGAAAAATTTCGTTGATTTACATGTTTCTTTGTAAAAGATATCGACCGAAAAGTATAACACACCCTATTTTTATAGTATTTAGTCCATCTTTTTTATTTATGAATCGATTTTGCTCATTTTTAATACCGAATAAACCTTATATAAGAAAAATATTTGAGAAAAATTTCGAACCCCTAGGATTTCTGCTCCGAGCTCTATCCTGCTTTCAACTGACGGGCAGACGGACAAATTTTCACGAAGACCCAGAATATATATACCTTATGGGGTCTTAGATGATTATTTCGACATGTTACGCATGGAATGATAAACCCAATATATCCCCCATCATTTTTGATGGTGGGTATAAACCCACAAAAAGTCCAAATTTTTGCAATTTGGAAATTTAAAATTGTATATTTTTGGATTCAATAAATATGTCGACTTAAAATTTCCTTTATTCGATAGATAATTTTGTTCTTTACTAATTAGAAAAATCTTTGAAATAGCATAAGAAACAAAAATTTGGTTAGTGGTTAAAAATGTTCTATGTCAGAGGTAGTCTACTTTGAGCCCCCATAACTCCTTTCCAAAGATGTACGTAGGGTTCTCCTTCCACACTTAAAATTGTAATCTCTTCTGCTTTGCCGATGTGAAATTACAGATTTATTTTCAAAAAATTTCTGTTTGATAAAATAATAAATAAAAAAGTCTGCACTTAAGATGTTTTTTGTTTGAGAGCAACTGGAATTTTTCACAAAAATTTTAATTTCTAAAATCCGGCTATATATGCGCACGATTTTTTTCAGAATATTAAAAAGGACAATATATATTTCTTTCTGCAAAATATCAGAACAAACAAACCGTAACATTTTAAGTTCCATTTCATCAAAGTTCAAAATTAGTGTATTTTAGGACAATTAAAATAATAATAATAATAATAATAATAATAATAATAATAATAATAATATTTGGAAGAAACTAAATTTCCAAATACTTGAGGAAAAACACACTAAAATGCCTGAAGTTGATTGTTCCATTTTAAAAGTTTGCTTTAAGGAATTTTTAATTATAAAAAAAGTAAAATTGTTAATTTCAACAGCTCAGTATAAAAAACAAAGCAACCTAGACCAACGATTTTTATTGTCATTAATACATAATTTTGTCTATTTTTATTTTGTACCCACTTTTATTATAAAGTTAATTTTCAAAATTCAATTAATCACCAATTTTAACAAAATTTACCCCAAAGTGCTTTGTAACCATCTAATGCCTGCTGTCTTTTATTGAACAAACGTGTTTAAATTGTTCTTTTTTTTACTTTCTCTTTCATTTCTTTACTTTTCTTGGCCATTTTGTGCACATTTATAGACAATCTATGAAGTTTTTTTTTACCTGTTTAATATTTACTTACTTACAGACGGGGGATAGAGATACAAAATGAACAATTACCAGTCAGCAAACCATTAGATACTTCGAACGAGTCTTAAAGAAGTAGTTAAAGAAAAGAGCAAGAAGATATTTATATGTATTAAGCTTTTCCAGTGACACGTAAGGCGTATGTTGAACATGATTGAATTGTTGCGGTAAATTTTAATTACCATATAACTAACAACAACAATAAAAACTATCACAACAAAAGGTCACCAGAAATGTGCAAAATATTGGGCTTCTAATGAACGAAACTGTTAGTTATTTATCCGATCCAGAAAATTTTAAGAATTTTGGCATCGATTTGTTAAAGCATATTTTTGCATTTTTTGATCTTAACAGCATATCTTTGTATGCTTTGAGCTTAGCGGCATATTTTGTCATATATGCATAGAAAATCCTTAATTTTTCAAATGCGTTTTTCTAATAATTTTCTTCTTTTTAATTGATAGAAATTTTGTAATTTTCTGATGGTGTTAAATGCAAAAAGAAAATATTTTAAAAATAAAAATAAAATAAAATGAAGTTATTTTTAGCATTAATAGTAAATAATTTAAAATTTAGTTAAAAAAAAATAATATTTTAAGAGCATATTTTTGAATTTTAAGGGCATATTTTCCGATTTTAAGAGCATTTTTTTATGTGCATAAAAGCATATTTTTAATTGCCCACTTGAAAATTAAATACGAAATTAGTTAATGTTCGCAATTACAATAAATTTTCGAAACAAAGAAGTTCGAGAAAATATCGAAAATTACAGAAAATATAAATGTTCAAAACATCGCGCCTTATTCGATTATTTCGTGCTAGTAAGTATTCGATAAAATTTCGAGAAATTTCAAAATATTTATTATCGCAAAGTTTAAGTTTTTGTTTTTTAATAAAATCTCGAAAGTAAATGTTTCGACAAATCATCTATTCTTTTTAATTTCCCAAGCTTTTGTTACTTTAATCAAAAAGCAACGTATTTTCTTGTTTGTCCATGCAAACATGGTATCATTTTTCAGTCATAGTTCATATCATATTGCATTTTTGAAAATTATTACGTTAATTAAGTTTAAACTAAATAAAAATAATAATAGAAAAAGAGATAAGTAATGTTGATACTTGTTTAAAAATATCTTCAAAATAGGATATTTTTATAATTGATCTCTGTTTTTCTTGCAGTTTAATTCAGAAAACTTTGCCCTAAAGAATAGGCAAACTAATATTTTCGAGAGAAAAAAATTGATAGCTTCCTCTGGAACCATCAATATGTAGCACCTGTTTATGATAGAAAAAGCTATATTCTTCAAATATTATCACTTTTATGTACGAACTTTTATTAATTTAATTGTTAATTATTAAATTAACATCTTAGAAATATAATTTACTAAGTTTTATCTAATTTTTTAATATTTATTTTTACATATTGTGATAAGTTTAAAATAAAACATAACTTTAAAAATGAAATCAGATTCTAAATTAAAATTGGAAATGAAATGAAAATTAATCAAAATAGAAAACTATTGCTTTCGAACTAATATCGTTAGCAATATCAATAACGATTTTCTCGATATCGAAAATGAAACTCTAACGAACATTTTCTCGTTTCGCTATCGATATCGCTAAAGATTCGATACTGATATCATATCGACAGGTGAGCTCTACGAGTTCATTTTCGAAACGCTTTCGAAGGTTTTGTTAGAGAAAATTTTGCGAATTATTCGAAGATGTTATCGCTATCGAAATTTGTGGTCAAGCAGGTACATACGTATGTATGTGTATACGTAGTATATGAATTGATTACAAAGCTCTTTATTGTTATTAAAGAGAAGAGTATACAAATGATAATAATACAAATAAACAAAAACATAATTGTACTTTTAATGTTGTTGTTAAATTGAGTTTATTAAGTAACATGTGACAGGAGCAATTTTCCAAGAATATGCAATATTGAAGTAAAGGAATAGATAATATCTTGGCAAATTGTATTAATTTTCTAATTTAATTTCAAAATTTCTAGTTTCGAACTTTTAGTACTGGGGAATATTTCATTAAACTATAATTCTACAAGTTTACAAGTAACAATCACAAGTCTAACTCTTGGTATCTACTGTTTGCTATGGTTTGATTCGCTTCTTTTTCATTATCGGAGTCGCTAGGATCTCTAATTCTGAAGTTTTCATCTTCCTCAGTGATTGAAAAATTACAAAGAGTGACCGTACAATTAAAAACGTCGCTGGCCATTTCGGGGCTCACCCGCAAATAATTTAAAACTGGAAATTTTTCCTTTAAAATACCAATTGCAATTTACACAATCCTTCTTGTTAATTTGTGTGCATTGAGGAATCTTCTGTTTTCTTTTAGCGGATATGCTGAATCACCTAAAATGATTCCGGTCTTAATTGTACGCCAGCCGTTTTCCATTCTGCAGAATAAACAACTATTACGCAAGACGCGAGAGTCGTGAGTACTACCAGGCCAATTTGCATAGGAGTAATAGAATTGGAGATCGGGTCCACAAACCACCATAAAGGAAATAGAGTGATTACCATGCCCATCAATTTAAGCTTCTTCATTCTCTATGGGTGCATCTAATTTTATGAACGTGCCTTCCAAACAGACGCAAACTAACGGCATGCCTCTCATTTTGACACCACTTGATCCATGTTTTCTGGCCAGCTTACATACGTTGCAAACAAAGCGGTATTAACTGCAGTTACTACGTTTTTTACTACTCTGCATACAGTGGCTTTGATTACACTATGCAAGTTACCTATTGCTTGGTATGTGGTTCCTGTACCTAGCCCCAGCAGCTGCTATTGCACCCTGAGAGAATGGCTTCTATTTGTCTCTCCATTATTGAAGATAACAATTTTAATAACAAAAGAAATTTGTTCCGTTTTAGCTTCAGACGCTCATTATACTCTAACGTGGATTCCAGGAATTCATATTCCAGACGTGGTCTAAAGAGTCTTCTTCTTCTTAATGCGATTTCATTATCGCTTTCATTACTGGAATCGTATAAAAAGTTCATTTTGCACTAAAAAAAACATATATATATAGTTTCAATCATAGCTATTTGTATAGTCCTAAGTTAGCATACATTTTAGGTTTATATAAGCTCCAATTTTACCTTCAATCACAAAATTTTATATGACACTATTTTTGGTTTCAAACATAGGTCTTTATAAAGTCTAAGATAATCATTATTTCCGGATCTATATAAAGTCCAATATTAAATTTAATATAAGCTTCAATATAATCTAAGATTGACTTCAACCAAAGGAGATTTATTTAGAACAAAAAAAAAAAAAAAAAAAAAAAAAAAAATAAATAATTTTCGATAAATTTTCTTTTTAATAAATATTTTAGATAACTTTTCTCTTTAAAGAAAATTTTCTATACATTTTCTTTTTAAAGGAAATTTTTAATAAATTTTCTTTTAAAATTTCTATAAATTTTCTTTTTGAATAAAATTTTCGATAAATTTTATAGAATCAATTTTCTGTGTAAGAAAAAATCCGATAAATTTTCTGTTTAAAGAAATTTTTATAAATTTTCTATAAAGAAAATAAATTTTTAATTTCAATTTTATATATATGTATATATATATATATATATATATATATATAAATACGTATATATATATATATATATATATATATATATATATATATATATATATATATATATATTAAAATTATCGATAAATATTCTATAAAAAGAAAATTTGTAAATTTTTGAAAAATTTCTATAAAACGGAAATTAATCAAATATTATCTATAAAAAAGAAATTAATCAATATATATTGATATATTATCTATATATATATATATATATATATATATATATATTTATTTTTTTAGAAAATTTGTGATAGATTTTCTGTTTATAGAAATTGTACCTTAAATTTTTGAAGAAAAATTATTGATAGATTTTTATTTATAGAACTCATTCATTCTATTTATAGAAAATTTTTGTAAAATTTTCCTTTTTGTACAAAATTTCCATAATACTTCGTTTTATAAGGAATTTTCGATAAATTTTCTTTTTATAGAAAATTTTTGATTAATTTCCTTTTTATAGGAAATATTTCATTAATTTCCTTATTACAGAAATTTTTCAAAAATTTACTTTTTATATAAAATTTCGTTAGTATTTCATATTTAAATTTTCTTTTTGTAGAAAATTTTCGACAAATTTTCTTTTTATAGAATATTTATCGATAATTTTAATTTCTTAGAAAATAGTCTTTTTATTAAAAAAGTTTCCTTTTTAGAGAAAATTTTATTTTTATAGAAAATTTTCGATTAATTTTCTTTTTAATGAAAATATTCTAAAAATGTTGTTTTCACAGAAAAATTGTTTTTATAGAAACATTTCTTAAATTTGGAAAATTTGCGATAAGATCGTTTTATACATGATTTTCAATAATTTTGTTTTTTTTTTATAGCGAATTTTTATAATTATAATTTTTTATAGAAAATTCTCAATATGCTCGTATTTTAGGTTTCTTTCAAGTTTTCGATAATTTGTTTTATTAAATTTTCATTAAATTTTCTATTTATAGGAAATTTTTGATAAATTATCTCTTTCTTTCTCTTTCTTGTTCTCATAATATTTATGAGTGAAAAGAGAAAGATTGTAGGTTAAAAAAAAAGTTTTATTTGTGATTGCTATTTACCTGTGTTTCAATATCGGCCACTTCCGCTCTATAGTCGAGAATTTCCTGTAGTATAACAGATGTTTGTACTATTAATGCCAATATCGGTATAAAAGGTAAAATTATCATCTGAAATAAAATATTAAAACAAATAAATGTTGAGAAAATTTTATTAAATTAACTACATATACATACATACATATATATAATTTGACTAATTTGTTTAATAATTTATAATCCAGTTAAATAAGGACTCGAACTCGGGATTTGATAGAGGGAAGCGAATTTTGGCATATAACTTCTAACATCAGTTTCGATGGCATGAAAAATTGCTCTTAACTCAGGAAATGATAAAAATAATTTACTTTATTTTTGTTTTATTACCCAACAAACCAAACGATAATATAACGATATCGAAACTATATCACCTATGTGATAAAAATTATCACTAGTGATAATCGTTTTCGAATCTAAAACGATAATTTTTATGGTCTAAATATCGTTTTTCCATAATTTCCAAATAACGATATTAAAATCTGAATGGTCCACATTTTATTCTGAATGCTATTTAATACCAAAAATTATGTTTTTGCATTTTAATATATTGAATATAATAATAAAGAGCCATAATCAGCTAAAATAACAAAAAAGTCCTAAATAAATATAAAATATATAAAAATCATTATACATGACATACTTTTATGCAAATATTATCAATCATAGTATTTAGAAGCATGATTTTTCTTTACGGATATATTTTTGCAATTACGTACCTAAAAAGTTTGGTTTTAGTATTAAAAACTTGTTAACAAATGATGACTGTTAACAGCATGTATAAAATATCAAAGCGAAGCTACATATATGCCAAATATCGCTGCCCTCCATCAAATTCTGAGGTTGAGCCATTTTGTTGCTTAATTTTAATGGATTATTAGAAAAACATATTAAAAATATTCTATTGTAAACAAATTTGATTTGTCATTTCCTAGCTGAAGATTAACCAAAAAATTTTAAAAATAAGTTTTTGAAAAATTGCCTATATAAAGTAAATGACATCACTTCTTTATGCCAGTCTCTCAATTGACTTACAATTGTTACAAATACTACGTATGCATAGTTATTTGCATAATGTCTTTATGATTCTAGGAAAAACAGTGCAATAATTACCTGCATTAATTGTATGCGACGTCCAGTTTTTATGGCTGGATTACGTGCTGCGGCACTGCAACATTTGCCACCAACTGTTGTCGATATATCCTCTGAACTAATCGAATGAACAGACATTTTATCTAGTTGACAATGTTGGTGATGTTGCTGCTGAGGCAATTGCAGGTGTTGGTGTGGCAATTGTAGATGTTGATGGTGTTGATAATGATGGTGATGATTTCGTGTTATTGTTGTTGTTGTTGCTGACATATTAATTTCATTTTGTTGTATCATATCCTTGCAGTTATTTGCATTAGAGACTTTAGTATTTGCTGTCATATTATTACATTTAGTATGTGAATCATTCGATTTATTTATATTTTCTCCACGCTTTTTCATTGTTGTTGTTGTTGTTGTTGTTGTTGTTGCTTGTGTTGGCGTCGAGCCTGTTGTAGACGTTGATGACGTAGTTTTTATCGTTGATGTTTTCATTGTCAATGTAAATGATGTTAATGGATCAGCTGTCAAATCATTTAACAAACATTATCGATAACAATTAAATTATTATATATAAAGTACATTCTATATATATAAAAAATTGGAACTTGTCATAATTATTTATTCGATCATTAAGCACATAATATGTACATATATATTTAGTATATGAGTAATTCTATTTTAAATTTAAAAAATTAAAAAAAAATTTTTGACCACTCTGAAACTGAAACCAATAAGAGCTTATACCAAAAAAATTTAAAAAAGTTATAGATGGAGTTTTTTAAATATAGGTCTCTAAAGATGATTTTAAGAAAAACAAATATGTTTAAAAAAGTATTTTTTTTTTATTTTTATATACCGCCTGCAAAAAAAGAAAAAAAAAACTATTTTGATATATATATTTATAGCCATTTAAAAACTATATTAATCACTTTCAAAACCATAGAGTTGCCATATTTTCCAAAATAAAAATAAAAAAAATTTATTTTACATGCTTGTGTATCCTCCTCTACATATGCACCAAATTTTATCCAAATCGGTAACCAAGGGTCAAAATTTTTTAAATTTAAAATGGAATTACTCATATGGACATTTTGTAAAATTAAAATGTTAAGACATATTGTATGTAAATTATGGTAAATTAATTTTTATTATATGATATTACTATATTACGTATACGTACATGGATACAAGTAATATTTAATTGATATTTAAGTAATAATAATTGAGTTTAAACTTGCATTAAGAGGCCAATATTTAGAATTCATATCTGAAGTAGCAGGTAAAAAATTTGATTGATCGATTGATTTAAAAAACATTCGCCAAATATTTTTTTATATATTCTTTTAAAAGCCATTGTGTTTATATATGAAGTTAAAAAAAAAAAAAAATAAGTTTATAATATCAAATTCAAATCCAGTATCTGGAATCTTTCATGACCTTCGATTGTAGTTCATTTTGGACTATATAAAATCTGTATAAATTGATGCATATTTGGGAAAAAAATGACCTAATAAGATTGAAATCATAAATTAGCATAAATAAAAAATTTAAAACCTTATCACTAATGATGAAACCCATAATTACTAACAATTTCCATATGACCTGGATCCTTTTTAAAATCGTATGTTTACAAATGTGCATGTGTATCCAGCAAACAAAAATACAAGCGTTTAAAAGGTTTTTTTTATTCCCAATAAAAACCAAAGAAAATTTAAAAGACAAATTTTCGAAAGCTTTTTATAAACTAAAAATTTATCATAAAAAAATCAAAATTTTCTAAAAACAGAAAACAGCGAAAGTTTTCTATAATAGAAAAACTTATTCAAATTTTTTTAATAATAGGAAATTAATGGAAATTTATTTTAAATAGGAAATTCTTCTTATAAAAAAATATATAGAAATATTTTTTATAAATAGAAAATTAATAAAAATTATTTTATGAAACAGAAATTTAGTGAAAATTTCTTATAAATAAAAACTATATCGAAAATTTTCCAAAAAAAGATTTATCAAAAATTTCGTAAGAAAATTTCGTATAAATTAAAATGTTAAGGAAATTATTTTGAACATTTTATATCAACATGAAATCGGAAAATTGTAAAAAGGATATTCATCGAAATTTTTCTTTAAATAGGAAATATTGCAAATTTTTTATAAATAGAAAATGTATGGATTTTTTTTATAAAAATAAAATTTATTGAAATTACCATATAACTTACAAAATTTATTAAAATTTTCTGAGTTCAAAATTTTCTAAAAATCTAAAATTTTGGTTATAAAAAAACTTTTATAAAAATATAATTTATCGAACATTTTCTATAAAACAAAAATATCGAAAATTTTCTACAAACAGAAAAATTAACGAACATTTTCTAAAAATGAGAAAATTTTATGAAAAATTTTCTAAAAGAAAAACAAAATTTTTATCGAACAATTTTTTTCGCAAATTTCCAAAAAAAGAAAATTTATTGAGAATTTTCTACAAAAAGAAAATTTATTGAGAATTTCCTACAAAAAGAAAATTTGGCGAAAATTTTCTACAAAAAAAAATTTATCGAGAATTTTCCACAAAAAGAAAAGTTATCGAAAATTTTATATAAAAAGAAAATTTTCTGTAAAAAGAAAATTTATTGAAAATATTCCATAACAAGAAAATTTATCTAAAATATTCCATAAAAAGAAAATTTATCTAAAATTTTCTATGAAAAGAAAATTTATCGAGAATTTTCTACAAAAGTACAATTTACCAAAAGTTTTGTATAAAAAGAAAATTTATAGAAAATTTTGTATAAAAAGAAAATTTATTGAAAATTTCATATAAAAACAAAATTTATCGAGAATCTTCTATTAAAAGAAAATTTACCGAGAATTTTCAACAAAAAGAAAATTTATCGAAAGTTTTCTATAAAAGGAAAATTTATCGAAAATTTTGTATAAAAAGAAAATTTGTCGAAAATTTTGTATAAAAAGAAAATTTATCGAAAATTTTGTATAAAAAGAAAATTTATCGAAAATTTTGTATAAAAAGAAAATTTATCGAAAATATTCCATAAACGGAAAATTTATCGAAAATTTTGTATAAAAAGATAATTTTTCGAAAATTTTGCATAAAAAGAAAATTTATTAAAAATTTTATATAAAAAGAAAATTTATCGAAAATTTTGCATAAAAAGAAAATTTATTAAAAATTTTATATGAAAAGAAAATTTATGGAAAACTTTTGTATAAAAAGAAAATTTATCGAAAATTTAAAAATTTAAAGAAAATTTCTCGAAAGTTTTATATTAAAAGAAAATTTATCGAAAATTTTGCATAAAAAGAAAATTTATTAAAAATTTTATATAAAAAGAACATTTATGGAAAATTTTGTATAAAAAGAAAATTTTATTGAAAAGAAAATTTATCGAGAATTTTCTATAATAAGAAAATTTATAAAGATAAAAAGAAAGTTTCTTTTGTATAAAAGAAAATTTTGCAAAAAAATTATGAAGAATATTTAATAAATAGAATCTTTTTCGGTCTTTTTAAAAAATTTTATTGAAAAGAAAATTTATCGAGAATTTTCTATAATAAGAAAATTTATAAAGATAAAAAGAAAGTTTCTTTTGTATAAAAGAAAATTTTGCGAAAATTTTGCAAAAAAATTATGAAGAATATTTAATAAATAGAACCTTTTTCGGTCTTTTTAAAACTTTTCAATAGAAAATTTATCCAAAATTTCTCTTAAATTTTTTTTCATTTTACCGAAAATACTTCATAAATAAAAAGTTTATGATTAAAAAAATTCTCTATCAATCAAAAATGTATGAAAATTTTATCGAATCAAATACTTGTATGACATTATATTTAAAGATTAATTTTAATTATTTTCAATATCATACCTAAATGTTTGTTGGGTTTTTACTGCTGTAACATATATATGTACATATGTATGTAAACAAAGTCATCAATGTGTTCCAAAGAACAATTTGGCGGGGACAATAACAATGATTGCAAAAGCGCACATATGTGTTATTACAATTGAAGTGCAAAATACACAGTGAATATTAATACATTAAGTACTTATGAGACAAAATTAGTTTTCGATGTTTTATTACATATCGAACATAGAAACAACTGTTAATTCTTTTTTATTATTATTCTTTTAATTTACTTATTTGTTTACCCACAAGTGACAAAACAAATCTATTGCTTAGTTCATTAAAATTTTCCAAAATAATTGTCTAACAATGCAAAATATTGCAAATAAAGAATTATGTTCCTTTTTACTAATAATAATGATGTTTCGTTTTTATTTATTTTTATTAAGGCGTCTAGGCCATAAATATTCATTTTCTAATTAACTTAGTTCATTGACATTTTCCTTTTAATTTTAAATATTATCGTACTTGTGTAAGTTTTGTTTACTTTGTACTCATTTTTTATGGTCTTAAGAGTAAATTTTGAGCTTAATAAGATAAATATTTAAGGGCTAAATGTCAATGATCCTATAATGACAGGTGTTTACATATAGAGGGCTATTTTATTGTTATTGTTATTCAATAACAATATTAACAATATCACGTGCGAATAATCTTTAATACATATTTGTATATATTAAATAATTGTAACTTAATACATTTATACATTTTTTTGTTACCGTGTACAGGAAAATTACGCAAGTTCTTGGAGTAATTTTTCTTTACGATACGTATGTGGTATGTTGGTCAAAGTTGGGTGTGTAAATATTTACGTTTTATGTGTTTGTGCTGATATTTGTAATGCACATAAAAAATTACCCAACACCCACCTTAAAGTATACGGTTCGACTCAGAATCACTTTATGAAACGATTTAACGATATCTGCCTTGCTGGCTGTCCATGTAAAACTTGTCGCAATTTTGAAGATAATTTGGTGACATTTGTTATATATCATTTTTTTTTAAACAAATTGAAACTGGTTATCAGTCGGACCATTATATAACGGTCCCCATACAAATTTCATCCCGAAATAAGGATTTAACGATTATAAATGCCTTAATTCAACACAAATAATTTTTATATAAGCACAAATCTTTGAATATCATGATGATCGGTCCATAATTTATCACATAAGGCCCCCTTCCGGCAACCATTCTAGAGAGCATAAATCCCAAGTAAATGTTAGTATCAGCATAATATCAAGATACGTATGTTAATATTATGCTCGCATTACACTTAATGCAAGCGTTAGTTCACAATTGAATTTTAAAGCATATGTGAAATAGTGTAGGGTATCATATGGTCGGGCTTGATCGTTTTTACTTGTTTTTTGTTATTTTATTGTATGTTTCCTGTTTATTTTTCTGTCCTTATTGATTAAAAATTAAATTGCTTTGACAAATTGCCATCAAGTATATGAAGTGCAAAAAATATTGTTTGTTGACTTTTTAATATAAATAAAATAAAACATATAATTTAACAATCATTTTTTTTGTCATCACATCATATCAGATCACAAAGAATAACCATGTACGACAAAAAAAAAAAAAAAAAAAAAATGACACATAAAAAAAAAAATTCTAAATAATTTCTTTTTACAAATAACATGTTTATTATACGGGTAAAAATTTAGCTTGGTAGACAATTTTATAATTCTAAAGCTTTAGTCAGACTAGGCAAATATTTGACTAAAAAGTGAAGAAAAATATATTAAGTTTTATTTAATTTGGAAAAGTTTTAGTTATTTATTAGTTCCATTAAATACATTAGAGTTTTTCACGGGACATCCTGGGACGGGAATTCCCGAGAATTCTGCAAAATATTTAATCCTGTAATCCCGAGAAATTATATGGGAATAGCCGGGATTTCTTGTATATGCAAAATAATTATATTTTCTAGCTCATATTTGATTATGTTAACATTTAATGTCTTTTTACACATGGTTTTATATATTTTGTTTTGTTGCAAATTATTTTTAATATAAATATGTAAATAAATTAAATGTGTTCTTTGTCTTAATAAAGCACCAATAAAAAGGCTCCAATGAAAAAGTGGGTATCTAAATTAGCAATTGTTGACGTCCTTTGCATTAGATCAGTACTAAAAACTGAACATGGTATATACAAATTTATATTTTAGGTTTTTCTTAGCTATGGACCAATCAATAGTTTAGCATAAAAATAGAAGGGGCTTGATTAACTTTTTGTGTGTGATAAACTATTGTTCTTATGATTTATAGGCATGGAAAGAATAGAGCTACTGAAATCTATAAACATGTTTTGTTATACGAGTATATTCTTAATAATATAAGAATATATTTAATTATTGTAGTTCTTATAGAAAAATTTATAGAAAGTGAATCGAATACGAAGTTTGAATTTAAAGGAAAGCTTTCTGTTGAGAGTTTCAATCTTCTTTCTTTTTCAACAAATTTTATTAATGTTATAAATTTATCTTCATTAATCTTTATTTATTATAATATAGGAAGAAAACAAAAATGTTCGTGCATCCGATAAACCTCACCATTTATGATTTTGATGAAATTCGGTATACATATTCATTCATAGATTTATTAAGCATCAATTGAGAAAGTTCGTTTAAATCGGACAAATAAGCCCTAAGATATATGGATATAACGAATTTGAAGATTTTGAAGACCTTTAAATTTTGTACTGATTAAATAATTAAATAATTCTTATTATTAATGATTATAGTAATGCTTTATGATCTGTCCACCCAGCTCATTTTTATTTTGAAATTTATAGTTTTCCATTATAGTGGCTTTAACCACGTTCTTCAGTTACGCGATATTTAATATGTGTATAATTTATAATTTATTTATTTATTTATTTATTTATTTATTTTTTATGTTAATTTTTACGCTTATTGGTATTTTGTTTTGTAAAAATATTCAAAAATATGTGGCGTGCTTTGTACAAAGAAAAATTTTAAATTTCGGAATATCAAACTGTTTCAACCAATGTTTTATTTTATTTCAATACTGATAGAATATGACTCCATTTCATATTTTTGTGGCACGATTTTCTTTCTACAAATTCGTAGATGATTCAATTATTTCTTCCGTTTCTTAACAAGTTTTAATATAAACAAAAAAAATTTAATTCAATTACGAAATTGTTTATATTAAATAAATATGTAATTGATTCTGCTCCAGTCACCAAAATGATAATAATAATTAACTGAGAATAGTTGTTTTTGGTTTAAACTTGAATTAATTTTTTAATCAAATTAATTAGAATTTTGTTTAAATATTTGCCTAAAATAAAAAAAAAAAATATTTATTTAAAACTGCAGTTAATTTCCTTTCATAATTAAAAACACATGGTTTTTATTATAATAATTTATTAAATTATTAAAAATATTAAATAATGCAATACAGGTAATATTAAATGAAAGAAATAATAAAACTATAAATTTGATTGTGGGAAATGAAACTTGATACATAGTTTCATCTTGGCGTCTTATACATCTTGTTAAAATCATTGATAGTTACTTATAAATAAGATCATTTCATATAATTCTATCACAGAGCCTTTACGACCTAGGATGAAATGCCAATAAAAACATATAAGAATATGACAGATGTCTGAACAAATCATCAGAAACAATCAACATGATCTGACTTTTTACAGACAAATAAGTTTCCATAGAATAGCTTTAACACAAACATGAATCTCGAAATTAAGTAACCCATCATATATTTAAATTTCATATTGACCAGATGATTTTATACAGGGTTCAAAAATTTTTTCAAGTCTTATTTTGCAATTTGGAGCAAAGTTTCATCCCCAAAAATCCTCCCTAAAGTAATACCATTATTTTAAGGAGACACATTACCATTTGGGTAGGTAAATTTACCTGAATATTCAATATTGAAAAATAAATTTTCCTGTATATTTAAAAAAACGCTTTTGTGGAAATCAGTTTCAATAGAGTATCAACTGCTCAAATATTACCCTCTCAGCCAATCTGTAAAATAATGATCCTGTTCCAGAGATTGGAACTAATTTTTTAAATTTATGATATTATATTCAGTATATCAGTTATTTTTTATTATCTTCATTGCAGTATTGTTGGATAAATAAATAGGTTTATCTTACTAAAAAATTTTATATTAGAAGGAATATTGGGTTTCTTTTTTATTATTCCACATTAAAGAAAATATAATAAAATAACAATACTAAAAAAAATCCCTAAAATATGAAATTCATCCCCAACAAGTCCCTTAATCTCCAAACCAAATTTTTCATTTCCATTTCCCAAAAGAAATCCCTAATTTTGGTATAAATCGCTTAATATGACAACACTGATTATACCTATATTAAACGTGTAGTTTATCATAAGAGTAACTCCTACCAAGTTTGAACATTCCCACTATAACAGTTCATAAGATATGCGATATTAAACATTGGCGTCCTATGGGGGGTACCACTCCCCCTGCAGCTATCTTACTTCAATTTCGGTGCTACGAAGATCCCACTACAAAAAATTCAAGAAAATGGGTGCAGCGGCTCTTAAGATATTCGATACTTAATATTGGTATCTTATGGGGGGTACCACTTCCCCTGCGTCTATCGAAAAAATAAGTAGCCTATTTTATTTTCGTGGCTCATGTGATGTTATTGTAAAAATTTCAGAAAATCGGTTCAGTCGTTTAGGAGTCTATAAGCCAACAGACATACAGACAAACATATTTTATTTTAACATATATAGATAATGTCATTCTTGAGTGTACCTTTCAGAAAGCAACCTGATCATTTTAAAATTATAAGTGATATCCGAAATTATATTTATTTATTTATTTAATAGCCAATGAAATTACAATTTCTTACAGGCTAGCATATATATTATTCTTAAAGCTATTAACAATAAAATATTTTCATAATTATTCAATAACAAAAACTTATTATTTAACTAAGTTAAAAATATTCCTATTAATGCGGATTGGATTTAATGAGAAATCAATATATGGATAGTAACTGTTGAATTGATTGCATATACGTCTCATGGGATCAAAGTTGGCATAATTGGTTCGAAAATATTTTATTTTTAAAGGAGTATAATTTCTAGTTGGACGATTTGGGATTACGAATTCGATCTTACAAAGCAGGAACTCAGAATTAATTGAACCGTTTACTAAATTAATTACAAATGAAATATTCATATATTTTCTCCTACTTTCAAGAGTAGGGAGATCAATAAGCTGTAATCGACTTTCATATGATGGTAAATTAATATTAGGATTCCATGGAAGATTACGAAGACAAAATAAGAGAAATTGTTTCTGGACCGATTCAATTTTCTTTATATGAACTTCGTATTGAGGATCCCAGACCACGGAAGCATATTCCAGGATTGGTCTTACAAGAGATATGAATAATTGCTTGGAAACATAAGGATCATTAAACTCTCTTCCCCAGCGCTTGAGGAAACCTAGAACTCCTTTTGCCTTATTAACGATTTGTGAAACGTGGGAGTTAAAGGATAGTTTACAATCAAGCAACACACCCAGATCAAGAAATTCTTCGACTAGATCAAGTTGATATTCATTTATTGTGTATCTACAGAGTACTGGACTTCTTCTATAGAACATCATGTGTTTACACTTTTTTAAATTCAGATCCATTAGATTCATCATACACCAATTATAAAGATTGTCAAGATCTGATTGGAGTAAGGAACATTGATAGGAATAGTTAAAGCTATGGAACAGCTTTACATCATCAGCATACATTAATATTTTAGAATTCCTAATGCAAGCTGGTAGATCATTTATAAATATTAGGAATAGTAAGGGGCCGAGATGACTACCTTGTGGAACACCAGATAAAACAGGAATGGTTTTTGATGTACATTCTCTGAATAATACACATTGGCATCTATTTTTAAGATATGTGGAGATCCATTTAAGGAAAACAGGAGAAAATCCGAGCTTATCCAATTTGAACAGTAGGAGATCGTGATTTACTTTATCGAAGGCTTTACTGAAATCTGTGTATATTACGTCTGTCTGTAAACCGGAATCAAATGCGGTTATAACTGAGGTTGTGAACTCCAAAAGGTTAGTAGTAATGGAACATCCTTTTTTAACTCCATGCTGAAATGGCGAAAGATAACATACAACTTGATGCGAAAGGATTTCAGTAACTATCTTTTCGAAAAGTTTTGGAATAACACTTAATTTAGCAATACCTCTATAATTGGAAATGTTGGATCTGCTACCGGATTTAAACAAAGGTATAATATAAGATTTCCTCCAAACTTCAGGAAAGTAACCACTAAATATTGATATGTTGAATAAGTATGTTATTGGAGATATAAGAGAATGTAAACATTTTATAAGAACACAGCTTGGAACACCATCAGGTCCACATTTATCAGAATATTTTAGATTCTGTACAGCTCTCAGTACCATCGATTTATCTAATGTTGGACAATTTATAAGGGTTGCAGCTGGAATTGGATATGGATAATTGGAAAGTTCATGTGAATCTTTATCAGAATAGGCGGATGAGAAGAAAGCAGCAAACATATCGCAAATATCTGCATCGTTTGAGGATTCTTTATCTCCAAATTTCATCATGGACGGATATTCAGAAACTCGACGCTTAGAATTTACGAACTGGTAAAAATATTTTGGATTATTTTTAAAGTTTCTTTTCACCCTAAAAAGATAATTATTGTAACATTTGATATTTTCCGAATTGTAAACTGATCTTGATATGGAGTACCTCATGTAATCAATAGGTAAACCGGATTTTTTGTATTTTCTATAATGTTTGTTTTTCAAATTTTTTAAGCCATTGAGCTGTTTTGTAGTCCAAGGCGGTCCATGTGCAATTTTTTTTCTCGTCATTGGTATTGATTTCTTAAAACATTTAAATAAGCCATCATAGAATTTATTCAAAATGATGTCAATATTACGAGGGCATACTTTATTGTAAGGAATATATTCAAACCAGTTTTCAGAATAAAGTAGGTGATTTAATTTGGAATAATCAGCTTTACTAAAATCAAAAACCATCTCATTATTTACATTGGATTGTAATGATATTTTTGTTTCAACGTTTACGCTTATTTCAAGAGTGGGGTGATACGCATCTTCGGGTGTTAATAATGGATTAATGCGAAGAATATTAATTTCTTCAGGTTGATCAACAAATACAAGATCAAGTATTTTGCTAAGCTTGTTTACTATGTTGTTTATTTGGAATAGTCCCAAATCAGCAATAGCATCCAGTAATTCAATAGATGTTTCCGATCTTATTGATGGGCTTAAAAAGCATGAATCAGGAGTTTCGCACCATTTAATATTTGGAATATTAAAGTCACCAAGAACAATTATGGAGTCTCCAGGTTTGGATTGATTAGCTACAAATTTTATCGCGTTTGCATGTTGTTCATAAATTTGAATGTTTGACGCAGGAGGAAAATAAGAGCAAGTTATAAAAATTGTTCTAAATTTAGCTTTAACACATACGGCGATAAATTCAATATTTTGATCATTGTTAAAAAATATTTCTTCTGAAGGAAAAAGAGTTGAGACAGAAATCAAAACTCCCCCACCTTCTTTGCCCACTCTATCACGTCTATAGATTTGAAATTTACTGCACATTATTTCAGAATTATGAATTTCTTTATCAGATTTATTTCGGAGCCACGTTTCAGTGAGTACAATGATATTATGCTCAATATCAAAGCTCTCTAAATAAAGGGATTTTAACTTTGTGTTCATACCTCTAACATTTTGGTATGCGATGGAGATAGCTGAGAAGTTGTAATCATTTTCTGGACAAATATTAATATTTAACGGATTATTTAATTCAATTAGTTTTTTGGATTTGGATCAGAAGCCCTGGGAAGAATTACGTTGTTATCATCACGATAAATAAATTGTCGAACAATTGTATTTTTTGGCCAAAATTGTGGATTAACAAGACGATCAAAAATACTTTCTGGGACAATTATTTTAAATGAAGCTCTATTGCGCGCATTTATCTTATAAATTTGGACATTATTATAATCTTCGATGCCAAGGTTCGTTTTAATATAGAATTCAATATCATTTATTGTTGTATCTACTGAAAAACGGCTAGCAAATATGGTTTTCCTTGGAGCAATAATTTTTAGAGGCTTTGGAGTTACTGTTGTAAGAGGATTGTTGACCACATTTAAATTAGTTGGGATGTTTGACGATGAGGGAGTTAATAAAATAAGCTCTGGAGGCTTACTGGTAGCAAGATTTGAAATCATGGGCAAGATCGACGAATTAGATACCGTAGGAGTAACTGAAGTCGACTCTGACGGAATTATATTATAATTGGAAGCATTTGAAGTATGATGAGGCGGAATAAAATTATTTGTATTAGGAGTTACAACAGCAGCAGGACAACTACTTGTATTTGCGGTTGGTAACGGAATAGAATCATTATTAGTAGTAATAACCCCTGTATTTTTAGGAATATAAGGAGGTGTTGATGATGACTTAGCAGTTCTTTTACGTTTTGGTCTCGGGGAAGCAGCAAAACTATCTAAAAATATTATTACGATATAATTTGGTTCATTAGGTGGTTATATAATAAAATAGTTTCCTTTTATTTTAAAATGTCTATTTTTTTTTAAGAAACTGAATTAGTTTATTGTTTTCTGTTTTTAAAACAATTAATTACTTTATTTTAATGTTTTTAATCCTTCATTTAATTAAATTATTTCATACACATATTACAATTTTCAATTATTTGGGAAATTTTAAAATCAATCCTGATTTCCCGAAAATGAAAAAAGATAAGATTTATGAAAGAAAAAAGTAAAAACAAATTTCAATTTTATTTAATTTGTTTAGAGATAATGTTTATCGGTTATTAAGTTTTCAAAGGACTGCATCGTAATATGGCTTTGAAATACATTTTTATATGAATGATAAAAAATTTTAATCTAAAGTCAAGCCATTTTTGTTGAAGTTATTTTCACAATTCAATAAAAAATTGATTGATTTTATTAAGACTTTATTGATTTTATTAAGACTTTTTTCTTTTAAAAAATTTAATTAAAAAAAAAAAATAAATTTTTAATTAATACATTAGCTCTGTTCCAGTATTTTTAAAATTTGCAGGTTTTAGTTAAAATTAGTCAGAAATTATCAGAAAAACAACAGCATACACATGAATTCTTATTACCGGAACGCTTTCCTATAAATTCTGACTAAAACTTGCAAGTTTGACAAGACGAAAAAGTTTGTTAAGAATATTGTTAAAAAAAAAAATTAATTTTGATTTAATTTTTTTTATTCTGTCATCATTATTGTAATCTCTCTATTTATATTTATACAAAAAAAAAAGGGTTTAATGATTGATTTTTCTTGTTATCATTAATCTCAACTGCTTTCATCAATCAAATTTGAAGCTTTTTTTTAAACTTAATTTTTTTTGCAGGTTATGTAAAGGTACTTGAAATGTCTGTATACAAATACATATATGTAGACATATGTATTTATATTAGAGTACTTCGAGGAAATGCTTTTTTGTGATTTCATTGTAGGAGGAACCTTTAATTATTAATGAGCTGAATATGGAAAAAATATAATTTTTTTTTTTAATCATTTGGTCTGGTACAGTTTGGCAAAAAAAAAAAAATCCAGCTTTATTTCGAAATTGGTTTAAATAATTCGTAATTTAGAGCTTGTTATGGAAAAAATACTTTTTAAATTATTTCCCATGGCATTTTGGTTTTTCAGAGGACTTTTTAGTGCATTTTTTGAACAGTCATACAAAAGTATAAAATTTTTATATATTTTGCATTAAATTATATTGAAACTTTATTCCCATGATTTGATAAAATAACCGTTTATGGACCGAATTTCTTTTTTTAAAGGTACTAGATCCGTAAGAAATTGAAGATTAATTTTTAAAATTTTATTTTTAATTTTTGAATGGTCCTCCTACAAATTTTTTTTCAACGGGACACTCTAATGTACATACATACATATGTACATATAATATATGTTCTCTTCACCAAAATTGGCAAGGCAATATATATAACTTTACTATTCCGTTTGAAATTTATAGATTAATCATCTTGGACTCCATAAGTTCTGATAGACAGAGCAGTCAAAATAATTTTACATAAATTTTTTATAAATAAAAAATTTTACGATTTTTTTTTCATATGTACATTAGACCACCCATGAAATGTATGGGATTTACAAAAGTTTTAAATTTCCTTGCTCCACCGGCAGTTTCTGATAGATGGGGCTAAAATAACAATATGTGCACAAAAATTGGGTCTTAAAAGTAACTAAAATTTTTAATGTGCTATTACTCTTTAATATAACATTTTGCGAAAAAAAACTTTATAAGCTTTTTTATTCGAAATAAAAAGCAGAAATTTGTTAAATATAATTTATTAGTCTACTGTGGCTTGTAGTGATATCATATCATTGTGCTATAACTCTTTAATATAATATTTTGCGAAAAAAAAACTTTATGAGCTTTTTTATTCAGAATAAAAAGCAGAAATTTGTTAAATATAATTTTTTAGCCTACTATGACTTGAAATGATGTCATAAGCAATCAAAGTAAAAATTTATACATGGACTTTGTTTAAAAAGGCCTTTGTTTTAATATGAAGCCTGTTATAGTAAAGAGTAGAGTAAGATAAATATATTTTGCTACATACGC
Source organism: Protocalliphora azurea (assembly GCA_932274085.1). NCBI lineage: Eukaryota > Metazoa > Arthropoda > Insecta > Diptera > Calliphoridae > Protocalliphora > Protocalliphora azurea. The sequence continues at coordinate 151,725,821 of OW026521.1, read as the reverse complement.
AAACCATTCCAGCGCAGATAAATCAAAATTCGACTTTTAGGTATCGATTTTTTACTTTTTACACAAATACTGCTATAAAATTTAGGGTATAGCATGACTTTTTGGACCATTATAGCGAATATTTTTAAATTATTGTTAAAGCAAACATTAGCTCAAAATTTAAGTGTTGCCGATCAACTGAAAATTATAAAAGTTGACATGTTAATATTTTATAGATAAACACTTTTTCACTTCTTTTACTTTAAAAATCGAAGTGATATTTTGAAAACAAACAACATATTTCATAATAGCTTGCAAATAATGAAATAAAAGTATATTTGTAAAATAACTAGGAAATTCGTTTATATGAGTAAAATTCATTGAAAAACGAATGTTTGTTTTTTTTTCCTATTGTTTTAGTATACTTTCAAAAAAGAATATATTTGTAATTTATTTATTTAATCTTTTACCTCTAAGGCCAGTTTATGATTTTATAAAGGTAAATTAAAAGTAAAATATTTTATTTCCATAATGACGTGCTTTGAACACTTAAAATGTATTTTTTTTTTCATCCTCGATTGAGCATCCTTATCAAGAAAGCTATTGCATTTATTTATTCAAATACTAAAATTCTGAAATAAGTTTCTTCTGTTCTACACCTAATACGTCTTAATCTTACATTACACTTGCTGTTTTAGTTTTATTTTTTTACGAATATTTAAGAAAAATGATTAATATTGCACATGTTTATTCATTTTCGAGCTATTGTAAAAACAAGTTTTCTGTTTTCAATATATCTCGCTGAATTTTAAGGTAAAACAGTTTTATATGCTAACAGCCTAGGTCCATATTACAGCGAGGGCCTTTTTAAAAAAAGTACATGTATAAATTTTTATTTCGATTGCTTATATCATCACAACAGCTAGGCTAACAAATTATATTTAAAAAAGTTCTGCTTTTTATTCTGGTTAAAGAAGCTTATACAGTTTTTTTTCGCAAAATTTTAAATTAAAAATTTTAGTTACTTTTAGAACCGATTTAATACCGATCGATCTAATTTTTGCACACATATTATTTTTTTTAGCCCCATATACCAGAAAATGTCAGTACTGCAAGCTATATCAAAAATTTTGTATTCCATAGAAAGAAAATTTATCAAAATTTTCAATAAGAAGAAAATTTATGGAAAGTTTTTATAAAAACAAACTTTATCGAAAATTTTTATAAAAAGGAAAATATTCGGAGATTTTATTTAACCAAAATTATCAAAAATTTTTATATATAAATTTTATTGACTTTTTTTTGAATTAATTTCTATAAACTTTTCTACATAAAGAAATAAATTTTTTTTACCTTTTCTCTAAAAAGAAATTTATGGAAATTTTTTTATGTCAAAATTAAGCAAAAATTTACAGATATTTTTTATGGGTGTTATGGGTTTATGCTGATGTTTGTAACGCTCAGATAAAAACTTCGGACCCCCATCTTTCATCGTGCGACTCAGTATAATTTTCTGATTCGATTTAATTATATCCATCCGTCTGGCTGGCTGTCCATGTAAATCCTGTGAATTAAGTAGAGGTCACAATTTTAAAGATATCTTGATGAACTTTGGCATAAACAATTATTTTAATACAGATCGGAAGCTATATAAATGTCCTCCCGGAACTGGGATTTAATGCTCATAAGCGCCTCAAATATAGTAATATTCTAAAATATATTCAGCACAAAAAGTTAAAAATAAAAATTTAAAACAGAAAAAAACCTTATGCCAAATTCCGTGAAGATCGCTCTATAACTCCCAAATAAACTACTATTCCGAAAAACATTTTAGCGTGCATTAATTCGTTATAAATGTTAGACTATATTGCGACTATATTTGACACAAACAAGCTTTAATAAAATAAAAATCAAAGTTCCAATTTTTATAAGCATCGGTCCATAATTGACCATAGTTCCCATATAGGCCCACTTCCGGAAAGCACCTTAAAGTGCCTAAATACCATATAAATTTGAATACTAATGCATAAATTCAGCATAAATAATTAAAAATAAATAGGTAATATAGAAAAATAATTAAAAAATCGTATGCCAAATTTCGTGAAGATCGGTGTATAACTCCCAAATAAACTCATATTCCGAAAATCATTTTAGCGTGCATTAATTCGTTATAAATGTTAGACTATATTGAGACTATATTTGACTCAAACAAGCTTTAAAGAAATAAAAAGCAGAGTTCCAATTTTTATAAGCATCAGTCGATAATTGACCATAGTTCCCATATAGGCCCACTTCCGGAAAGCACCTTAAAGTGCCTAAATACCATATAAATTTGAATACTAATGCATAAATTCAGCAAAAATAATTAAAAATAAATAGGTAAAATAGAAAAATAATTAAAAAATCTTATGCCAAATTTCGTGAAGTTCGTTCTATAACTCCCAAATAAACTCCTATTCCGAAAATCATTTTAGCGTGCATTGATTCGTTATAAATGTTAGTATTGAGACTATATTTGACCCAAACAAGCTGTAATAAAATAAAAAGCAAAGTTCCAATTTTTATAAGCATCGGTACACAGTTCCCATATAAAGCTCGCTTCCGGAAAACAACTTAAGGCGACTAAATATATATTTTTAATGGTAACATAATATGTATACGTATATTTTATAGAAGTATAAATCACGCTTTCTTATATATGATCCTCCCCGAAAATCTCTTTTGGCTCAATAAAAAATGGTGTAGTGTATCTTATGCTGGGCCATAAGTCGACCATAACTTTCTTAATTGTTTATAAATAGAAAATTTATTATACATTTTGTATCAACAAAAATATTATCAAAAATTTTCTATAAAAATTTAATTTATCAAAAATTTTCTATAAATTAAAAAATTATTTAAATAAAAAATTTATCGAAAACTATCCATAAATACAAAAATTATTTAAAATTATTTATAAATAAAGTAAAGTAAATTCAAATAATTTATCTTTCATAACTATATTTTATCCATTTTTATTAAATTTATATTGCAATGCACTATTTCATTGCGAATACATGTAAAATAAAAATAATTGATGTATATTATAATAAATATACATATGTATCCAACAGATACTTAAATAATTACAATGAAGATTTTATTTTCCCTTAACATTTTTATAGCACTTTATTATTATTTGTGACAAGTGTCATAAAATATGATCATACTAAAAGCAACAAACTAACAAACAAACTGTTATAAATTATTCAAATTAAACATAAATAATTTTCGTAAATAACACATTAGCTAAATTAAATTATTTTAATTTTACCACATGACAGTCTTATGCCATAAAGAAAAGAAATTGAAATTTAAATGAAACAAAAGATTGTAGTAAAAAAAAAAAACATTAGAAAAAGGATTTTTATAAGAAGAATGGCAAGGAGACAATTTTACGAGAACGTTAAATAAATATTAAACTTATTCTTTTTTAACATATGCGAAAAATCTAATTTGGTGATTATTAATTAAAGTTATGTAAGTAAACAAATTGTCTTAATATACCTACATACATACATACATACAGGCATAGATACATAACATAGTGTCTACATTAGAGATTTTTTTATCATGACAAACGTCAAACTTAACACGAATTTGTGTGAGGTGGGAACAGTTGCAAAAACAACAATATGGCGTATTCATTATTGTTTTTTATATATGTAGTTTGGCAACTGTAACAACCAAAATAATAATTCGCACTGATTTTGACGTTTGTTTTGATAAAAATTTGTCTAATGTAGACACTAAGTAAATAAGCGTTTTCTTAATTTTTTCATATCTTGTTGGTCACAAAAGCGTCTTTACCTAGTGTCTACATTAGGCAAATTTTTATCAAAACAAACGTCAAAACCTTAGTTAAACAGCTGATTATTATTTTGGTTGTTACAGCTGTAAAACTGCATATATGAAAAACATTAATGAATACGCCATAATGTTGTTTTTGTGCAACTGTTGCCACTTTCCACAAATTCGCGTTAAGTTTGACGTTTGTCTTGATAAAAAATCTCTAATGTGAGCACTATGTTAGTCTTTCTTTTCTAAATAAAAGTTCTCTTAACATAGTGTCTACATTAGACAATTTTTTATCAAAACAAACGTTAATTTGTGTAAGGTGGCAACAGTTACACAAAAACAACAATATGGCGTACTCATTATTATTTTTTATATATGCAGTTTGGCAACTGTAACAACCAAAATAATTATCAGCTGTTTAACTTAGGTTACCTTGAATATATACGCACTGATTTTGACGTTTGTTTTGATAAAAACTTGCCTAACAGTCCGTCTAGACGTAACATAATATGTAAGATTTTTCTGTTAGAGAATATCAAATTCGCTCTCTGAGAGAATTATTTCACGTGTAGATTCAAATATTAGTATTATAAGATGTATTATGAGACTGTTGTGATGACATTTCTCTACACAACCATCTTATAAGATGAACTGCCAAAAAAATACACACACAGGGAAGTTTGTATGTGTGTGTGCTTATATATTTTGGAAATTACTAAAAAAAAACAATGTTTTTTTGTAAAATTACTTTCTTTTAATGATTGTTTTACATTTAAAAAATATTTTTATAAAAATTGTGTTAAAAACGTGCGATTTTTTTAAATAAAAAGTACATGTTTATTCTGTGACTGATTGAAAATAATGATATCTTATAGGATTTATTAGAGTACGTGTACCCCTTATTTAAGATTAAACATAATATAAACAAAATGGTTACTCTCTTCTGCTTGCGTTGTCTCACATATTATATCAACGTTAATCTCAGTTGTGGACCTGAGGTAATGTAGACACTAGGTAAAGAACGTATATAATATTTCACTTATCTATCAGTGATGGAAAATTCAGTACTATTGTACTCTTTTAATAGTTTTTAAACATAAAAATACCTCAGTATGACATATTTAGTACTTGTGTTTTGTTTAAAAATGTGAAAATATTTGGGCGATTCACAAGATGTGCTATCATGTCATATTGTCATAATGTTCTAAAATTATCCAATGGTTTAAAAATATTGTTGTTGCTTTTCAAAAAAAGATAAATAACTTTTAAATTTGAATTATAAAATAGAAGAAAAGAAACCCCAATTTAAAATTATCAGCTTATATATAATAATATTGGAATAGTACAATTTAGGGCTCCATGAAATAACTCCCCAAAGTAAAAATGAAATAAGTCCCCAAAATTTTGTATAGAGTGCAGCAACAACGTTAATTGGGGCGTTATTTCATTTTTTTGGCGACTTAATTCATTTTTATTTTTGGGGAGTTATTTCATAACGAAATAAATTCCCAAATATTAAGAACGAAATAAATCTCCAAAAACATTTTTTGGGGAGTTATTTCATATTCAATAAACTTGAAATTTGGAAAAATGCATGTTATATACCATTATATTTACTCCTTATATTGTTCATTCATAAATAAAAATTGTTACTAAGTAATTAGTTTGTAACAGAACGTCGAGTATTTAAGATCGGTGAATAATTTAAGAATAATGAATTTTGAAGTGATAAGTGGATACCTGGAAAAATAGTCAATTACTGTATGTAATTGATCAGAAAATATTATATATAAAAAAATCAGTTTACAATAATACTGAAAAATATGAGTGCAGAAATAAATCTTGCAAATCTAGGGTCAATCTTCTTCCGATAGGCATATAACAAAATAAAATGGGGATTTATTGCATTCTTAAAATGGAGATTTAGTTCATAATGTAATAAGACCCCAAAAATGGGGAGTAATTTCATTTTTGTTTGGGGAGTTACTTTATATCGTTGGGGTTTTATTTCAATTTAAAAAATGGGGCATTATTGCATAACGAAATAACTCTCCAAAATTGGGGACCTATTTCATTTTTAGTTTGGGGAGTTATTTCGTGGAGAGACATGGAGCTACAATTTACTAATTTAAAATATGGTAGTAGTTGGAGTATCCTTGCTTCGATTTTGAAAAAAAAAATGTATTAAGGAAGTAGCCCATAATTCTTATGTGTAGAGTGACAGAATAGTCATTAATTTTCGACAGTTATCTCCTTTTTTTGTTAAACAATAAATATTCAAATCGATTTTAAAAATTGATTTAATAGGTTATATTTGAAATTTTTTCAAGCCTTAAGTATTATTAATTTTATAACACGGTACATTTTTTAAATTTTCGATATACCCCCAAAATCGGGAGTTACATTTAAAAAATGGATTTTCCGGACATCGCGACTTTAAAAATTTTCGTCTTAAATAACTATTAACCCATTTAAGTTTTTTGAAAGGCATTAGAAAGAAAAGACCTTACCCTTTTCAAAAAGTATATGGGCTATTATCAAAAATTGTTAACCTGGTTGAAACTGACTTAAATCCTTAATAAGTTTTGTGATAATACTATATTAAACAAACGGGTTACACATATGAATTTACAAGACTTGAAACTAATAGAGTGCAAAATTTTAGCACCATAGGTTTCATTTTATGATCATGATTGGTGTTAAAAGTTTAAAAATGACTTAAGTTTTTCCCATTCTTCTACACTTTTTGTTCGCTCGTTTATACTTTTTGATCTTATTCGATCTTATATAAATTAATGAGACTTTGTGGATAAGATATAGAACCTTCTCTGTTGTTCTGCAGACCTTCAACAGTTACATACAGGGAAATAAAATTTTGGTGACAAAATTTTAAAATTTTTTAAACTTTTTGGTTTTTTGGGCGGGGTCTTTGCGCCCCTCAACGAAATAAACATTTTAAAGCAGGGATTGTTACTTGTTGTAATTGTGCTTATTTTGCATTATATCTCGTTGATGTGCTAACGTAATAGATAGTTTCAAAGTTTGGAAATTAACAGCGAAAATTTTTCAAAGTCAGTTTTTCGCGATGTACATTCACAGTTTCATATAGAATAGCATGAATTACTGCGTGAACTTAGGTTTTTGTTATTTTACACAACAAAATCGGAGGACTTTTATGAACTTTTTGAAAACTACAGAAAAGTTTCACTTTTATACTTTTTTTTTTATATAGAAAATTGCAATTTGCACAAAGCTTGTATATATAGATAAAAGAACGGCGATGAATATAATTGATCGGGACCATTAATTTAAGTCAAATGTCGTTTATAGTTAAAAACGGTAAATTTTTGTCAAAATAGATTTTGCTAAGACATATCGCACAGTGGTTCCAAAATGCTTTTTTTTTGGAAATAATTCTGTAACTTGTGATCCGTTAAAGATATCTGAAGAAAATTTGTCATGGCTAGATGGCTATAATTCTGTAACTTGTGATCCGTTAAAGATATCTGAAGAAAATTTGTCATGGCTAGAGCTGAGGTGTTTTCTAGTTGATTTGGAGTGGACTTCCAAAGTTGGTCATCAGGGATATGTCATTAAAAAAAAAAAGAAAATATTTCATTTATGATTTTTTTTGTAAAGAAATTTTAAACATAGATAGTCCTTATAAATCTCTACAAAAATCCGCTTTGGTTTGAGAGATATTTAGGTCGGAATAAATTTTTCCCATCATTTTTGGCCTCGTTTTTTTATATTCTAAGTATTAGAAAAAAATAAGAAAAAGAAGGGTCAAAGGTGGCTGAAAAATACAAAAAATAAGAACAAAACATAAAAATTTGAGTTTGTGTACTTAACATTTTACACAGGTTTGCTATGAACATTAATGGGTATATAATTTTTTAAAATGATATCAAAAAGCTGATGCCATAAATTGTCAATGTAACTACAACTGTCATGAATTTTAAATAGAATTTTTTCTTTAGTATATTTACCCTTTTTATTTCTAGCCTTTGAAAGTTACTTTTTTACAAATTATTTTTTATTGTTATTTTTTTTATAAAAAGATATAAAAGCAGTTATTGGTATTATTTGGAAACTGTTTCAATCACTACAGATCGCTTATTGTTTTCTAGTATCACAATACTTGAGACTTGTTGTTGTGTTTTTTATTAGCAAATAATTATTACGTTTATACGCACGATTATTGCAAATAAAAATAACTTGCAAGTAAATAACTCACTGTTTATAAAAAAATTGCATAAATTGCATGGAAAAAATACAACTACTATCATAGAAATTTCTATGAACATAAAGGGAAGTGGCAACGCCGTACGCTTTATTTGCAATTAGTTTCACTATTTACTATTATTTTTCGTGCAAATAAAATATTATACAGCAAAATTTTCATATCGCAATATTTTTAATTGCTCATACAAATGATTTAAAAAAAAAAATCGAAAATCGAAAAAATATTTGTGATAGATTTATGTAAGAATGAGAATAAGAACCAAGCCAGTAGCTTATTTAGGACTTGGATATCCGTCAAAAATTCGTTTTGGCCGATATCTCTGTAACTAATTCACTGAATTCATTTCTTTAGCAGAAAAATTCAGAAAGGATTTTCTGATTTTGTATTGCAAAAACAAAGTCCCTAGCTTATTTTGGGGGATTTGCAGAAAATAGGAAATCGGTTTGAATATATATATGAACTATCAGCTGTTATTTTTGAAATTTAAAGGATTGCAGTTTTTTATTTTTTATTTAAATAAGTGTTAAAGAGCGATTTAAAAGGAATAAACAATTTGGGGGATATATTACTGACAATCAGCGTTACCGTTTGGCGACTTTAGCCACTTCTTTAGTCCCCTTTTTAAAGTGGAGCTACTTTTTAACACTATGTGCTAAATGAAGAGAATCTAAGATGTTTGAAATATCTCGATTAAATTCCAACGAAGATGAGAGTCCGAGTTAAGACTACGTACAAAAATACCGAAGTTTAATTAATGAAAAGAGAATTTTATGTTAGCTAACTTTATAAATAAATCCTTATTTTTGCAATAATAAAAATGACTATAAATAAACTATTTTGTTTATAATAATTTGGTAGTTTTTCTTAAAATATAATATTTTTTATTTTTATTTTTATCAAATAAACGAAATTAAAACACTGCTGACAATATCAGCAAATTGATTGAGAATTTTCACTCTTTGCGAAAAGTTTTCGTATTTCCGTGCCCTGTGATCTAGTTCTTTCTCGTGGCCGATGGGGCGATAGCGTCCTGAATATCCTACAAGTGGTGATTGAAGACCACCTGGCTGTCACTTTGCTAGCTGCCCATTCATCGAGAGTATTAGATACAGATACGAAGGTAGTGGGAATGCCTTCGAGAGCTGCAATTTCGTCCAAAGACGATGCATTAACTGTGAATTCGTCGGCCCTTTCGTTGCCATGAATGCTCGTGTGGCCTGGAACCTATATTAGCTCGACCTGATGATATACATTTTGACTTTATCATTGTTTGCAGCAAGACTGTCCACATATATGTCAATATTCAAGGCACTGAAATGAAATTTCTGAATTCGATTTGCTGTCACGCCTAGAAAGCTGCACACGAATTTAGTAATCTGAGATGTCTAAGTCATCAGAAAAAATACCTGAGTCAGTGCCATTTTGCGTTTTCGATCCATCAGTAAAAATTGAGATAGCATATTCCCTGAACACAGAATCTGACGCCCATTCTACTCTAGATGGGATTCTTTTATTAAAGGTCCTATCAGAGTTTATTCTTTGTATTAAATAAACGTTTCCCGGTGTAGAGGTTGGTCTGCCTATCTTTTTTAATATAGTGCCATATATAACCAACATAGTTTTCAAACTGGCTTGAGAAGTAAAACGCATCATGCCAGTGATTGAGAGACAACATAATCTCTGTACTTTGCTCAGAGTAGAGATATGTGCTTTCGTGTCTACTACCTTCCACTAGACAAGTGCACCGTAGATAAAAATGGGTCTAATAACTGCAGTACACTCCCAATGGACGATATACGGTTTTAGACCCTATCTTTTCCCGAAAGTCTTCTTTCATGTGTAGAATGCACATAGAGCTTTGAGTCCAGAATTACGCCAAGATACTTGTTTTTCTTCGAAAGTTCCAAGGTGATACCATCAAGGGGTGGTAGCTTGAAATCTGGAAGATGCCTAAAGCTGACTCCATGGGTTCATTTATCGCTGAGAGAAATTTTCCCCTGATGAGGAGTACAACGTCATCAGCGTATGCGACAACTTTGGTGCCTTTGTCGCTGAGTTTGAGAAGGAATTTGTTTACAATAAGCTTTGACAAGAGTAGAGATATAACTGCTCCCTGCGGAGTGCCTCTTGTCACAACCTTCCTTGAACTACTTATGCCTATGGCCCTTCTTTTCAGTTCTCTTTCCAATTTATTATCCGATCAACCCCTATGTTATCTACTGCCCCTTAAATCGAATATATGTTTATTTTATTGAAAGTGCCTTCCATATCTAGAAAGGATGCCATCACATATCCTTCTTGTCAAGTTTATACTCAATAGTGCTGACCACGTCATGCAGTACCGTTTCCACTGTAGGCATGTTGGGACCTGCAAAAATTAACCGGTAAGAGGATAGACTCTGACATACTATTTCCAGAGTTTTTAACAAAAACGATGGCAGACTAATTGACCTATAATTCTTTGCAGTACTGGGGTTTATTTTTTCCGCTTTAGGAATTACCACTCTAATTCGAGACTACTCCTAAAGATCAGAATCAGTCATGGCATTACGATCGATAAAGATTTCTGTAAAAGCGTCGGAAAGATACCATCCTGCCCCGGATAACTGGAAGATAATTTTAGTCGGCATCTATTGGAATTTTATTTATATAAATTGTACAAAACTTTCTCGAGATTCTAATGTGAATATAGTATATCTGAATACTCAGTATTTCTTTTCTGATCTTACTGCATCAAGAAAAGGATTTTAAAATTTTAAAGAAATTAAAAAACCGGTTTCGAATAAGGTTTTGCGTAAAAAAACCGGTTAACATGTTTTTATTAAAAATACAAATATTTAAAAAATTATTATTTTTTTACTATAAAAAGCACACTTATAATACATATCATTTCTGCAGCTAAAGGATAATGCAGAAAAATGTTGCATTTTTTGAATTGAATTCTGATAATGCTTCTTCTGATCCAACTTTAATTATATACCTATTTATTTATTCTTGTGGCAAACGATAAAACTAAAATTTACTTCTTACCTAGATTCTGTTAATAAAAATGTACAAATGTTAGTCCTTAGTACAAATGGTGCTACTCAAATCTCATAATGAAAATGAAAAATACTTTTAAATAATTAAGGGTCTGATTCAGTACAACAAGAGAATTGTTTAAAAATAATTTTTTTATGTAAACTACTCAAAAAATTTTAAATTTTCATATAAATTTTATTTTTAAACAATTTGATACTTTTAGTGCATGAGGACATAAATAAGGTTCAATTAGCAAATGTAAAAAAATATACTTGCCATTTTAATTTAGTTAGTTTAGATTTAGGTTAGTTAGGTTAAATTTAGGTTAGTTTAGTAAACAAAAATGAAAGAAGGAGCATTTCATAAAAAACCGTTTAACCGACAGTTTTTGCTCTCCAGAAAAATGACTCAATGTTTTGACGTGATTTTTCGTCAAATTCCAAATTTTTAGGTGATATTTTGCTTTTATAAGATTTTTTTCTAAATTATATTCATAGATATTTTCTGTGGTTAATGAAGTTTATTAAAAAATAATTACCTATAATAATTAATCAATTGATTAATTAATTAATTAATTAATTAAGTCCATAAAATTAGTTAAGTTATATCTGATTAGGAGATTGGAGTGCCGTAGGCAAAAATTTTATTTAAATATAAATAATCTCGATTATTCTTGTGCAAATTAATACACAAAAAATGCTTAAATGGATGATTCTGTAAAAAAAATGTAAAAGCAAATAAGAAATTATTTCCGTCTTGGCTGAAATACTAAAATTTTAGCCTTTTTAAGGCAATTTTAAGAATCAAAAATGGCTAAAAAAGCTAAAAGCTATAACGAAAATTTTGAGACTAAGAGCAAAATAAAAAGGCTAGATTTATCCTTAAAAAGGCTGAACATGGGCACAAACCAACCATCTGTTTCTAAATACTAACGTCTTACTCAGTACACCATCTCACACTTAATTTACTAAGCGATAAAACTCTTTTAGTATATAAATATCTTTTTAGACATAAAAAAACTAATAGCATCACACTGGGATTGAACCGACAATCTTCTGATTGTCAATATAACGCTCTGGCCAACCGATCCACGTGATTCCAGTATTACTATGCTATTATACTATTGAGTACTTATTTATGTAATATAGAGTAGGCAAACAATAATGACGCCTCATTACCAAAAAAAAAAAAAAAAACTACTCAAATAAGTAGTTGTTATTACCGAAAACCAATAAGTTTTCAGAATTTCTATTGTCACAAGTTTAAGTTTATTACAGTCATGTCGTATTTTATTAAACATTCTATCCTAACAAAAAAGAACATCCATAGAAGTCAATAAAATTATGATCTTGTGATCCAGAAGTAGCACAAATTCGGGTCATTTCAAATGAATTTAACATTGGATTGTTTTTGGAAGATTTTATATCTTTGATACCTATTCGCTGAGAAAAAAGTCTGGCAAAATTGCAATGAACAACCAAAGTCTTGTTTATCGGCGCAAGGTAATTAATTTTAATTTTTATAGAAACCAACATATTTTTAAATGAAGAAATATGTATAACATTATTTTTTCATTTGCTTAAAATACTTCTTTTTAGTAACAAGTATTCGTAAAAATAACAAGCGAATCTCAACATCTTATTGCAATTAATTTGAATAAAGTCTATTGATACTTTAAAAGTGATAAAAAGTATTTCCCTAAAAATGTATTTTTTGCTGGGATATAACATTTTAAAAACAGATGTAGTTTATCTTTAAAATAAAAAAAAAAAAAAATTTCTATATTTATAACTCTAAGAAATTAAACTCGTTTATTCGACACAAATTTTTCTGTTTATTCGTTATTCGAAAATAGACAATTTTAAATTATTCAAACAGTTAAGCGACCAAAATTAATCGGATAACCGAATACGTTTAATCGAATGGATACCCTAATTAATACTGAATAATTATCACTAATACTTCACTAAAACAGGTGCGGTAACAAAATTTAAGTATATTATGGACTAAGTAATGTCAGTCTTCAAAATATATATTTTTTTTAATAAATTTATTAAAATTTGTCAAGGATATAAAAGAATGGATATGTTCCCTTTCATTTGATAACCATATTACTAAAAAGATATGATGTAGAAATAATTAAATTAATTTCTGAAAAATGTATATCCTTAAAACTTTGAAGTTCTTTAAAAACGGGAAAAGATCAGAAAATGAAAAACTGAGTACGCAATATTGCTACATTTAATTCATAGTTTCACATGTATATGGTTTCGTTTAAGTGCAAGAGAAAAAGTCCAAATTTGTAACTCAGTCTTATTTTTTAATTTGAAATCAAATTGAATTTCACAAAAATTTTTGAACTTATAATAGAAAACCTTAGTTTTAAATAGTTACATATTTACATACTTTTATTTTAAATTTTGTATTTTACTTTTTAGTTAGAAATGTTTTACATATTTATTTCCCAGAAACATTTATGGAAAATTTTTATTTGTTTTTTATCAGCCAATAGAATTTTAATTACTTTAAATTGTAACACCGGTCATTAGCAACTCAGCAACTTGTATTTATTTATTTTTTGTTTTTCAATTTAGCACTCCTTGTTCAATTTAGCCAAATACATGTGTATATAAAAACATATTTAAATTTTATTTATTTATTTATTTATTACGCTTTATTTTCATTTAGTTAGTATTTAAATTTAAAGTGTTGTTTATTTTGTTCCCTTTATTTTATGTGAAATTTTATCACTTATTTTTTTAAGATTAATGGCTGTCGATAATTTTGTTAAATTTGATTACAGATCAATGGTTTACTTGTATAAATGATTTGTTTTTATCTACTTTGAGCAATACATTCATTCATTGTTATTCATTAAATGTTCACTTTTTTATATTTTATTTACTCTTGAACTTGGCACTTTAAGTTTAATTTAAGAAAAAATATAATGTTCAAAAATAAATATAAAGTTAAATTTATATTTAAGTTTTTTTTTTTCCAATTTTGAAACGTTCACGTTTAGCGCTTTCAACAAACTGAGCCTGAACCTGTTGAGTTTCCAATGTTTATAGAGAAAATAGCAAAAAAAAAAAAAAACAAAACATAAGAAAAATAAATGCGAACACTTGACAATCGGAGATATACGAAAGATATTCGAAAATTCTCACCAAAGGATATGAATGGAAAGGATACACACATTCATATAATTGAACAAACACAATTTGACAAATAGATACATATACGAGCGTACGCATACATTTACAAATCTTAGCATAATAAAATAACATTAGACAAACACTTACGTTAAGGATAACATCACGTACTAATACATTTAAAAGTATAGGATACATTCCCTTCAAACATTTGAAAGATAAATTTAATGCCAATCTTTCAGACGTCACTATTTAGTGACTTCTACAAAATTATCGGAAGATTGTTCGGAAATTACAAAAACAAAATACATTACTATTGCACATTAATCGTCCATACGTCACTTCTTAGTGACTTTTAGATGATTGTCAGAAGTTTGTACGAAATTTATAAAAATAAAATACATTACTATCACTTCTGGAAAATATTATGACGACAATTTGAATTTAACAAAAACAAAATACATTACTATTGCGCATTGATCTTCTTAACGAGTGTTAGGAAGATTGTCAGTTATTTTTTATAAATATAAAACAACACAATAAAGAAGCAAGTTAAATCATGTATTTCACTATTAGCTTAACTTCGTTTGGCTGTAATATTAAATATAAGAAGGATAATTTTCCTAATAACTAAGTGCTTTAGAATCAGCAAAGGATATTAAAAAAAAAGTAAGCAAATCTTAACATAACATTTTATTTAGTAAAAATATACTTTTCTCACAATTTAAAATTATTTTAGGAAGTACTCCATTAAACATTATAAACATTATTAATATCTTTTTTCTTCTTTTAAAGGTATCGGAATTTTGCAAAAGTTTCTAATAAGAATTTTATTTGTAGTTCCCTAATTACAAAATTTATTTTTATTTGAATTGTTTCTTTTGCATATGTGAAATGAAAATAATTATGAAATATTAAAAAAAAGTTTTTATTATAAATACGGAAATAGCAGAAGTGCAAAATCAACTTCTAGAAGATACTAAGACGACACTTCTGTGAACATCGTCCGTGTATCGTTCGGACTTTTTCGACACTTCTAGAATTGTTCTTTTGGAGACTTCTAGAAGACTCTTCTCTGAAGAACAGTTCTTCCCGACGGAAGATGATTTTAATGATACTTCGGCAATAGTTTTGTCGTTGAATTTCAACTTTTGGAAGACTCTAACTTCCGCAACAGAAAATGTTTTCAGGGTTGTGACATATGTATATCCACATACAAACTCTTACATTCGCAGTAAGTAAGTTTATAGGAATGTTTTTATTTTTGTATGGATATAGACTAGATATATATAATAGGGTGAAACCCTATGGAGTTGGAATACTTACTTAGTGGTTGTTAACTTAAAATTACTTTATTTTGTATTGGCGCCAAATATGGTTAAGCTCAAACAGTTTCCTTAGAAAACATTAATTACGATTTTTCTTTTTGGGTCCTTGCAACCGATATCACCCTAATATTTGCACATATCTATGAAATATACATTTATTTACTCACTCACTCACTCACTCACGGAAAAGCCATTGCAGTAACTCATGTTAGATTTAAATAAAAGTGTCGTAAAAGTAACAAAATCACAAAATATTTATTTTGTTCGTTACCTTTGTTGATGATAGACTGTAAGGAGACAATGTTCTGATTTTCTTTTAATATCTAATATTTCAGTAAAACTTTATTTATAAAGCTATAGTAGAGTGTAAATAAAATTTGTTGTTAATAAAATATAGAATTTGAATTTGCGATCCAAAAAATGAAATGAAAATAATTATGCAATTTCGGAACGGCTGGTCCGATTTTAATGATATTTCATATAGTGATAGTAGAGGTGTAGACGAGTTTAAGTTTTTACTATATAGACTTACCAGGGCCGAGTCCACAGGGTTCCAAAGTTGCACACCTTGGGTATAACATTTTTTTTAAAACGATCCTGATTCTTAATATCTGAATCGATTTGAGAGGTTTTTATATGAAGGGATTCTTCTGGTCGAGATCTACAAAAACACGAATCTTAACACTTTAAGTTTATTTGATATTTGGCTTCAAAGATTAAAATTTTTCACCCAATTTTTTTATTTTTTTATTTTAATAACAAATAGCAAAATCGTCTAAAGAAAGAAAAAAAGAAAAATTATTTAGGGAGTCAAAAGTTATAGGCATATAAATTTTATCTTTAAAAATGTTGATTTTTTGCCGTTTTGTTTTGCCAAAAAAGTGGTCACTTTATTTTCTGTTACATACAAATTTTCTTAAATGGGAGAGATTGTGCATCACAGGCGAAATATCTAAGAATAAGAAATCAATACGCCTGGCAGAAAAATAGGCAATATCGCTAGATAATCATCCAGGTGAAAAAAGAGAATACCGTAAGATAATCTTCTGGAAGACGTTACATTACTAAATAAATCTTGATATAATAAGCAAAATTTTTACATCTTGTAAATCTTAACATCATAAAGTACGAAAACTAAAAAGCTCACACAAAATACCCATTTTTTTCTAAAAGACAAACAAATTTCTCCAATATTTTTTTTTCATTTTTGAACAATTTTACGACAATTGGAAAAATTTAGGCTGAAACATAAAAGTATTGCATTAATTTCATCTAGATGTTCTCAATGGGATATCATCAATTTATTACGGAGATGATAGTCACCTTACTGAAAAAAGCGATATTTTGAGGATAAAAATAATACAAAAAATTTAAATTTTATATATTTTTTGTTGTTTGTTGCCTAAGTTTCTTTAAACTGATAAAAATGCAATAATAGAAAAATATTGCTTTGATGATTTTCGTCCAAATAATAAAAAGAAGATATTGCGTAAATTTCTTCTTCCTTTAAAATACAAAATATTTTAAAGGAAAAAAAAATTAAAACAAATTGATTCCTGCGAGAACCTGGTTTTCTCATATTTTTCCATTAAATTTCCAATTTTTGGCGTAATTTCTCAAATAGCAAAGCTAGAATCAAAATAAGTTTCAAATATGCATATATATATATGTTATTAACTTTTAATTGTGCCATAAAATTTTTTTCACCGGATATTTTTTAATGAAATTTCACACCTGAAAAGATTTTTTGATGCCTAATTTCAAGTATTAGATTTGTCAACAGAAATCTCGCAATTCCCAAAAATCTTTCAAAAATGGGATTTTTACTTTTTTTTGCTATATCTTCCCAATCGATATCGGGGAGCAAAAATTTCTATTACCAAAAATATTGTTGGCAGAATCTCATATAAAAATCTTCCAAACCGGTCCAGATATAACGAATCAGGATCGTTTTAAAAAATTTTAATACCCGAGGTATTCAACTTTGGGACCCTGTGCTCCCACCCCTAGTAGGTGTACATGGTCCAAAATCAAAACTTAAACTCGCCTCTGCTATCACTATTTCATTGAAATCGGATGAGCCGTTAAGTAACTGTATAACTATTTCCGTTTTATTTTTTGGATCGCACACTGTGCACTTTTTACATTTACAAAATAATAATACATATTTACATTTACACATATGGGAGGTAAAATAATATTGACACGTTTCTTATTTGAAAAAATTTTTAAGATTAAGAAAGGTTTAACATACCTACTTGTCATTAAAATTTGACCAAAGTTGAGTCATTTACACATCAAATACTGCTCTAATGATATTTTATGGATGTTATATATATTGTTAAGTTTTACCCCATTGTGCATATTTATGTATTTTAACTATATTGTAAAAACTATAAATATGGTGTCACTGTTTATAAATATAAATGCTCTGGCATTCTGGTCACTCTCTAAAAGATATTACATGGTGTCAGAAGTGTAGAAGCGGCAGTGTAAAATTACGAAAATAGTAAGAAAAAATATAACATGGCGACCAAAGATGAAGCTGTGCATATAAAAGAGCCAGGTGTTCAACTATTTGCGTCCACATTGCCGCAAATCAATCTTAAGGCGACAAATATGTCCAGGGAGTGGAAGTTGTGATTTACACAATTCAAAATATTTGTCAGAGCGTCTAACTTAGAAGAAGCTTCGGATCAACGAAAAGTTGCTTTTTTACTTCATCATATGGTTGGCGAAGCTTTAGATATTTTCAATGAGAACGTGGATTCAATAAAATAAGAGGATCTGGTATCCAAATTCGACTCATATTTTATTCCAAAAATGAATGTTACCATGGAAAGGCACAAGTTTTTTACGTGTCAACAACAGTCATAACAGTCAATTGAGGAGTATGTAACTCTTTTAAAAAGCTTAAGCCTGAGCTGTGAATTTGGTTCCCTGCGTGAAAGCTTGGTTAGAGACGTCTTCACATGTGATTTATCAGCTAAAATGAGTAATGTAAGTGAAAGTCTGTTGTCGAAAGAAGGTATTACCCTTGATATAGCTATAGATATTGCTAAAAATATGGCAATAGCAAAGGAAAATGCAAAAACTTTCCAAGATGAGGAGAATATGCAGAGCAGCTGTAAAAAATGCGGTCAAATTCATCTAAACAGCAATGGGAGAAAAGTACCATAATTGTGGAAAACCCGATCATTTTCAAAAAAATTTACTTTTCGAAAAGATGTATGTTAATGATGGGAAAAACATAGACAAGGAAGAGGAGGAAGAAAACCTGTTTATTGGCGCGCTCGCGAAAAAAAACAACACTCTTCTAGCAGAATGGAATGTCGAGGTAATAATAAACAACAATAAAATTGTATGTCAAGTAGACACAGGAGCACAAGCTAACATTATCTCTCTTAAAACAATAACATAATTAAATGTTAAACATTTAATTAAAGGGAGTAATGTCAAAATGTTTAACATAAAATTTTATATTGTTGACATAAGTTGCAAAAATATTATTGGACTTGAGTGTGCTTAAAGTTAATTAAAAATATAAATTTGATATCGGTGAATAAACTGATTGAAAAATATTTCAAAGTTTTTAATGGCCTTGGACTTTTGCAAAGTAAATGCCATTTAAAAGTATGTGAGAATGTTTTGCCCATTACAGATCCACCTCGCAAGATTCCTTTTAAATTACATGACAAATTAAAAGCCGAATTTAAAAGAATGTCTGTTTTAAAAGTTATTAAATACGTCAGTGAACCAACAGAGTGGGTAAGTTCCATCGTTATAAAATTGAAACCAAACGGAAGTATAAGACAAGCTATAATACGTCCCCGATTCCCATTTCCAAACAATGAAAATTGCAAGACCCAATTGAATTGTTCCAACTATTTCTCGCCACTAGACGCCAATAGTAGGTTTTGGATGATTCCCCTAGATGAAAAATCCTCAAAGTTGAGTACCTTTAATACGCCATTTGGTCGTTATCGATTTTTAAGTTTGCCTTTTGGTATAAATGCGGCATTATTTAGGGAAATTTCAGGAATAGTCATTAATATAGACGATTTTTTTAATTCATTCTTCTACAAAAGAAGAACATTTCGAAATTTTTGAAAAAAGGTGTTTCAAAGAGCTAAAGATGTCGGTTTGAAATTTAATAAATCTAAATGCAAATTGCTGCAAACAGAGATTAAGTTGTTGGGGCATATTTTTGGTGAATATAGTATTAGGCCTGATGAGGGGAAAATAGAGTCAATTGTTAAAATGCCGAAACCGTAAAATGTAAAGGAGTTACAATGTTTCTTGGGCATGGTAAACTATCTAGGTTCGTTTATAGAAAACTTATCATCAAAAAATAAAAATTTGAGAGAGATTCAGTGTCATTGGTCATCTAACTATGAGAGAGAAATTAGGAACCTCAAGGAAGAGATTAATAAATCCTCAGTTTTAATGCATTTTGATAATAATAGGGAATTAACTTTGTCAGTTGACAAAGTCAAAGTCAGTTGGTTGCTACAATCATGCATGATTGACATCCCATTGCATATCCGTGTCGTTAACGGATACTCAGCAAAAACATGCACAAATAGAAAAAGAGTTATTTGCAACACTCGTTGGATGTACACGTTTTCATAAATTTGTTTATGGGTCGAGGGTTCTGGTAGAAACTGACCATAAGCCCCTAATTAGTCTATTTGACAAGTCTCTTTTCAAAATTCCTGCCCGTTTACAACGCTTTATGCTTCGACTACAGTGCTATAATTCATCAGTTGTCTATAAAGATTTCTAAATTGCTGATACTCTCTCAAGAGCTCCTTTACCGGAAATTTATTTTATGGAAATGTATAATGAAGTTTCACTTCACTGTAATTTTATAGCTTCACACTTTGAAACGCCCTTCTCAAATATAGATGATGTAAGGGAGTATAGTGTACTATTTTTATAAAAATGTTTAGCATGTGTGGCCAAAAAATAAGAAGAAAGTTGATCAGGATGTAATGCCGTATTTCAAAACTAAAGATGAGATTTCTATTTTGAATAATATTTTGTTAAGGAATAATCAAATTTTAATTCCGAAGAGTTTACGCAAATCTATGTTAAATAAGATTCATGAAGATCATTTAGGAGTGCAGTGATACAAAGATATAAAAGTCTGTATGCGTCATCAAAATTCAAATCCAAAGCAGGAATTATCACCTCATACCATGGTTCAAAGTAGGTAGTAATTTGTTTGAATTTAGAAAACGAATGTTTATACTTGTAGCTGATTATTATTCAAAGTATATTGAAATTGAAATCATTAAGTTCTGGTTATAGTAGCTCTCAAGTTATTCTCAAATTAAAATCAATTTTCGCAAGACATGTTATTCCATATATTTTAATAGCAGGCAATAGCCCTCCATTCAGTTCAAAAGACTTTAAAGCATTTTGTAATAACTGGGGAATTGATCAAAAGACATTGAGCCCATACTTGGTAATATCAAATGGCTTAGAGGAACGCTCAATTCGAACAAATTAAGAAATTACTGATGAAAACTTATGAAAGTAAATCTGACCCTTATATAGCATTGCTGCAATACAGGGCTACCCTTACCGAATCCTGCAGAGCTGCTTTTTTCGATGTCCCTTAAAATGAAAATTCCGAAAAATTTTCGACCAAAAGTCGTTAATCACGATAATTACAAATGGAAATTAAATACAAATATTAAAAAATTTACTGAATGTTACAATCGAAGTTCGAGAAAAGTTAAACCTGTTAAAAGGGGAGATAAAGTAATGTATCAGAAAACACTTACAAGTTGTTGGTTCTCTGGACGAATAGTAGAAAATTGCAAAACAATGATTGTGAATCATCCAATACCGATAAATTAATTATTGAATTGTTAAAAGATATAAATGTAAAAATTCCAAATGTAATAAATGTTAAAATTCTAAGTGAATCAAATGTAGAAATTCCTAAAAACACAAATATTGAAGCCCAAGAAAATTTTAATATTACTAAAAAAGGAAGAATTGTAAAACAACTGGAAAATTAAATTTATAATTATATATTTCTACAAAAACAATATTGTAATTATAATTTAATTTTACAAATAAGTATTTTCATGTAATTTTATATTAAATAATAATTTAATCTTAAAAAGGGAGATGTTATATATATTGTTACGTTTTACCCCATTGTACATATTTATGTATTTTAACTATAATGCAAAAACTATAAATATGGTATCACTCTTAAAAAAAATGAAATAGAAATGTTCTGGCATTCTAGTCACTCTCTAAAAGATTTTACAATGGAAATAGTTATTTTTTTGTCTTTTAATTATTATTATTATTATTTTTTTAATTGTATATTTTTGAAAGATAAAATATCGATTTTTTTACATTTTGAAGTGTACTACTCTTTTCAATTTTTTTAATTACACATTTTCTTTTATTTTCTTTATTTATTTTTTGTAAAAATTGTCACTTTAAAATTTGTACTCTTACCTTTTCTTTGAATATTGGTACTTTTTAAAAATTTCGTACTTTACTACAATTTGGATTTTTCTTTAAATTGTTTTCTTTTTTTTAATTGGTACTTTTTAGAATAATGGTAATTTTTCAAAATTTTTACTTTTTTTAAAGTTTTATATTTATATTTATAACTTATATTTATTTTTTTTTTGAAATTTGGTACTTGTTTCGAAAATTCGAAATTTTGTACTTTTTTAATCGATACTAATTTTGAAAACTAGCACTTTTTAATACCTAAATATATCAAGACATAATACTTTAATCCATAAAATCCTGCTTGAATGATTATTTGTGGAAAAGATACTCTCTGTCTTTTATTTTTTTTTTCTCTATTTTTTTAAACTAAAAAACTATCAATTTTTATATTTTTGAAAAATTGCTACTTTTTTTTTAAGCGAATTTTATACTTTTTTTAATTTTGGTGCTTTTTTGGAAATTGCTTCTTTGAAAAACGAAACTTTATTTTAAAAATTGATACTTTATTTTAAAACTTAGTACATTTTTAAATATTGTTACTTTTTTAAAAAACTGGTACGTTTTTTGACCATTTTTACTTTTTTTAAAATTTAATTTAGATTTTGTTTAAAATTTTTTTTAGAATATTGGTTATTACATTTTTCAAAATGAAAATTTGGTGATTATTTGAAAATAATTATTTTTTTAAATGTGTACTTTTTTAAAATTTTTTTTTTCAATCTTGAACATTTTTTTTTTTTTTGAAATATGAAAATTGTTCTTTTTTTAATAGTGAATTTTAAAAAATCGGTAATTTATCTTTTAAAAATTGTATTAATTGGTATTATTTTAAAAAAATAAGTATTTAATGAATTTAACTCTTTTTGAAAATTAAAGCTTTTTGAAAATAATTTTTGTTTTATTTTTAATTTAAAAATCTATTTAAAAAGCTTAATTTTCTTAAGTATTTTTTTCAATTGGTATTTTTAGTTATTCTTTGTAAAATAACTAATTTAAAAATACAGTTTTTGATTTTTTTCTTCTTGTAAATTGGTACTTTTTTAAAATTTTTACAAATTTGTTGCTTTTTTAAAATTTGCTATTTATTTTTGAAAATTATAATTTTTTTAAAGTTTTTTCTTTGTTTGGTATTTTGTTAAAACTGATACGTAATTATTTTTTATAAATTTGTACCTATTTTTATTTTATTTATATATTTTTTTTTTAATTTTCATTATTAATATTATTATTTTAGATTTTATATTTATTTAATTTTTTCTTTTAAGAATTATTATTATCATTATTATTCTTATTTTGAAAAATTTAATCTTTTTTGAAAATTCATACTTCTACTATATATATATATATATATATATATATATATATATACTCATTTATTTCAAATTTAATTTTTCAGAAAAAGTAAAAGTTCACGAAGTCGTTTCAGATTAAAATTTATGCGTAAATATTTTCAAATTGTGTAAATAATTTTTCAAATAAATTTTGGAAAATTTTTACGACAGTTTATGATATTTGATTGAGTGAAAACCAATAATGTAACTAATAAGGTAGATTAATCAGATAACGACATTTAAACAGATGAAAATTTTTTAATTTTTGGTTGCAATATGGCGGCTTGTATTCTAAAATCTGTAGTGTCAAATAGTTGTTTATGTTTACAATCTTTGTTCGCATTTTTTGCTTACTTTTGTATTTTTTTACTACGTGAAATGTGAAATTTCGTAAACAAACATGTGAAATATCAAAATTAAAGTTGACACAGGAGATTTCAATACAAAAACAATATACATGGAGTTTTGTTGGTGTTCTAATTGTTGTAGGGTTGTCTTTACCTTACTTCTTATATCATGTTAACTAAAAGAAAATTGTTTTATAATTAAATTTTTTTATTATTGCTTTTAAAGCAAAACAATCTTTGAACAAAAACAATTCACCACCAAATAACGTTTCCTCCAATTCACCTTGAAAACGTTCAATATTCATAAATGGCAATTCTAAACGCAATCTTGTATTTATATTTAAATATGGCAATACTCTATTAAAATGAAATATATGAGCTGCTCTGGAATGGAAAAGTTGATATGATTGCACTTTTTTGAACATCCAAAAGTACCTTAATACACCTGCGACTAATTATACATCCCAATCGAAATTTTTTAATTTCATTACTCAGTAGTTTGACGTTAAAGAGAATATTCTCGATTTTCAGGAGCATTCAATATCGTTAAAATGAAAAACCATTTTAAGTTTCCATCTCTGTCTAAACAGCAACTTGTTGCTATGCCATAGGTCCAAGTTGACTAAAAGCCGCCATGACGGCGACAAAGACTACTTTTTAGAAAAAAAACATTGCCCAATATTCTGCAAATTTCGGCTAATATTCTTATAACAGTTATTTCTTTTTCTCCACGAATATCGATTTATTTTTCGTAGCATGTTTCTATTTTTATATTAAAGTAATTTTTTACATTAAAAAATATTTTTCCTTTTAAATAACATCGGCTTTATACTCCCTAAAGCCGTCGCTTTAATAATTTTGGTAGGCCGCCGCTAGTTATTTTCAATGACATTGTTCTTTGCTGCATTTTTACAATTTTTGTACCAGTTAAATTTAGGAAACTTCGCACAACTATTAACTAAAAAATGCGTAAAATATTAGTGACTGGCGGCACCGGCTTAGTGGGAAAAGCTTTGGAAGCCGTCATCAAGGAAGAAAACCCCAGTAATGAGGAATGGTTTTTTGCCGGTTCCAAAGATGCCGACTTGACGTGAGTTTTTATGTTTACACAAATTCATTATAAATTTATTTTTTTTCTTTTAATTCCATGTACAGAAATTTGGAAGCAACTAAGGCATTATTTGATAAAGTCCAGCCAACCCATGTTATACATTTGGCTGCCATGGTGGGTGGTTTGTTTCACAATATGAACAACAATTTGGACTTTTTGGTAAGTGAGCAGGAAGTTTTCGCATATCTTATCGTTTGTTTGTATGTTGGTAAAATTTTAGCGCATTAATTTACAAATTAATGACAATGTATTACAAACTGCCCATAAACATGGTTGCGTTAAAGTTGTCTCTTGTCTCAGTACTTGTATATTCCCCGATAAAACTTCTTACCCTATTGACGAAACTATGGTACACAATGGTCCCCCACATCCCTCTAACTATGGCTACTCGTATGCGAAACGTTTAATTGACATACAAAATCATGCTTACCATGAGAAATGCGGTGCTATGTTCACCTCTGTTATACCCTGCAATATATTCGGACCGCACGACAACTATAAACCCGAAGTGAGTCATGTTATACCCGGCATGATTTATCGCATGCATAAGCTATTGAATGACAATAAAGTCCTAGCGGAGACAGAAAAAGTATTTACCGTTTATGGCTCTGGTAAACCAATGAGACAATTTATTTACTCTTTAGACTTGGCCAAATTGATGATTTGGGTGTTGCGTGATTACAACAGTGTTGAACCCATTATCTTGAGTGTTGATGAGGCGCAAGAAGTAACCATTTATCAAGTGGCCGAAGCTATAGCTAAGGCTTTCGGTTTTAAAGGTAAACTAGAATGTGATACGACAAAGGCGGATGGTCAATATAAGAAAACTGCTTCCAATAAAAAATTACGTTCTTTGTTGCCGAATTTTGTATTTACAAACTTTGACGAGGCCATCGAAACATCGGTGCGATGGTTTATTAATCATTATGAAGAAGCTAGGAAGTAACTGAAAGCAAAAAAGGTATGCTATTTTTTAAGTAGTTCAATATTGACGGCTAATTTATACACATTCCTTGATTGTGGGAGATTTTGGTTTTAATGTTATAATTCCAAGATTTAAGGAAAAGAAAATTTACGAAAATAATAAAATAAATTGTAAAAAATTAAAAAAGAGAACATTTTATTTATAATTAAAATTTCTTAAAGTTGTAGAGAATTTTTAACAACTTTGGACCTAAATATTAAACTATAGGTAATATTATTGCACCCATATCAAATGTGATTGTGGTATATATTTGGTATTTTGATATACTATTTGTAATACAAAATTTGCCAAAAGTTTACTTCTTTTTTTTTTTTAAGAGGAAAACTTTTTTTAAATAATCTTGTTGTTGACCTGATAAAATACATCGACTTCTATTTCAAAATTAAAAAACCATGATATAAAACGAAATTACTTACATATATTTTCTTTTAAATCATTATTTTTTCCGAAAGTGCTCTGATATGATTGAACCAATTCTCAAAGCAGTTGTTTTTTTCTTGCGAGCTACATTTAAACGTACCTAAAATTATTTATTTAGTTTTAGTTAATCTATTTTGAAAGTTATAGGAAATCATTTCATGAAAAATTTTTATTGTACAATTCTTATTTATATATATATATATAAAATTCTCGTATCACGGTGTTTGTAATTGAACTCCTCCGAAACGGCTTCACCGATTTTTATGAAGTTTTGTGAGTGTATTTCTTAGGTATGGGAATAGGTCGTAAAGTATGTTTCATATCGCTAGAGGGCGTAAAACAGGCCAAAAAGGGTAAAAGCTCCCCCACCCTATATCTTCCTAACTAATCAACCGATTTTCTTGAAATGTGGGAGGCAAATAGTGTAACATCTGGAAGGAATTATATCCAATAATTTTTATTATTTGGGACGGGAAATAGGACAATAGGGGTAAAAGCTCCCTCTCCTTATATACCTTCTTAACTAATCAACCGTTTTTCTTAAAATTTGGCATTCAGACACTGTAACAAGTAAAAGGAATTTAGAGATACACATTTTTTAGAATTTCCAACATTTAGAGCGCAAAATAGGTGAAAAAGGGTAAAAGCTCCCTCTACCCATGTCTTCTTAATTAATTATCCAATGATATTTTCATGTCTTGAAGGAACTAAAGGCTATAAATTTTAACATTTAGGGCGTAAAATAAAGCAAAAAGGCTAAAAGCACAGCACACCTACAACACATTCGTTATTTTTTAATTAAAAAGCAAAATATTCACTAAAAATAAGCTATATGGCAAAGCAACGTTTGGGGTTAGCTAGTACATATATATATATATATATATATATATATATATATATATATATATATATATATATATATATATATATATATATACATATATATTTTTTTTGTACTAATTTAAAAGAGCTTCTATTTTCAATAAAGTACTAATTTTCAGGAAAAGTACCAATTAATTAAATTTTCTAAAATAAGTACCTTTATTTAAAAAATAAACATTTTCTACAAAGATCTTAATTTTGGAAAACGATTCCAATTTAAAAAATATATAAAATTTTCAAAACAAAAATGCAAAATCTGAAATAGATTCCTGTGATTGCGGCTTTTAGTGTATTTGTCTAATTCTTCTAATATAAGCTACAAACACTTGTGGAAATAGGCCAAATTATGTATAATCAGTGTGTTGTGGCCCAGTGAAAAATTATATTGTGGAGAAGTGGTGAAACCAAAATTTTCAAAATTTTTAATTTTTACAGTTTTTTTGATTACGATTAGGGCGCTGTTTTGAGTATTGCACAATTAAAAATGGAGGTTGATATCTCTGGTGCATCGTTTGATGAGATATCTCACGCCCTCAATTGAAATGCTATATGAGGTGTCCAAACTTGGGGTGTCTTTTTGACGAGGCACATTCATAACTTAAAGTCGGTTCGAACTTACAATTTAAAATCTTTGTGACGTCATATAGTATTATTTTGCAAACATTTTATAACACGTTAAAGACGATCTAAAATTTAGCGTATTTTTATTCGAATTTTTTTCGCATTATATGTGAATTTAATTCTATAATATGTACATCGGTTCAGTTTTAGTTAAGCGAAAAATGGGAATCAACAAAAAATTGCGTCGAAAGTTCTCACGACCTGGGGTCGCAGTGTATTTAACATTTCATAAATCGTCGAGGCATACCCAATGCACTAATTGAAATTGGTGAAAATTTTTATCAATATGTAGCTTAAAATAACATTTTATATCAAAAGTACGACCGTACTTAAACCAAAGAAAAAAAAAAACTGTTTTAAAACCGTTTGGAAATCCGAGTCGATCATACTAGTGTGTAAACAAAAAACCACTGCTCCTTATACAAAAAACAACAAAGCACTGATAGTCATTCCAATGCTTCAGTTTATATAAATGTTTGTGTGTGCTTATTTTTAATAATTTTTTTCAGTTCCTTTTCTTTTCTCTGTTATTTGTACACCGATTTGGTTGATTCAAAACACTGAAATTTTGGAAAAACTTTCGTGACCGATCTGTAAAAGAACGAAGTCGATATCTTAAATATTTATGGACTATTATTCATTTTTATAAAAACTGCTTTTTTTTCTTGGAGATATCTCAGTCATTTTTAATATATTTGGCTGAATTTCAATAGCAAAGTATTACCGATCGTTTGATACATATGTATATCATATATCTACGATATATGATGTCTTCATAAACGACATTTTAATCGACAAATGGACGGACGGGCATGGTCTTATCGATATCGTTTCTTATAAGGATCCAGAAAATAAAAACGTTTTTGCTATCCGACGAAAATTGTGGAAATTACAAATGGAATGGCAAACTTATATATACCCTTTACACCTGTGGTGAAGGGTATAAAAAGAATAAAGTGTGCGTTAAAACATAACACAAAATTTTAGTAATAACTCTTACTGCCGTTAATTTTAAATATCTTTCTTAATAAAAATATCTTCTAGATACATGTTAGATTTAACAGAATTCCGGTCATTTGTCCGCATGCAGATGGTACTCAAAGAAAAATTCACAAAATAAAATTTGATTTTTTTTCTTACTAGGAAATGTTGATTGAGTAAATTTTGTCAAAGGTATTTTAGGGTAACGAAAAAGCTTAACAAGGACCTAAAGTATGAAATGAAACTTGTTTCAGAAAAGCAAAGTTATAAGAGTGAATTCCAAATTCAAAAATTAGGAAAGCTCCTAAGTGCTATGCCAAACATGTTCGGCCGAGTAATGCCATATTAAAGCTATGCTTAAGCTTTAGTCAATTAAAGATAAAAACTTTTAAATAACAAAGCTGAGAAGAAATCTGAAGCAAAGAGAGATCAAAGCTCCTCAACAATAAAAAAATATATATTTTCAATACTCTTTATTAGCCTGATTTTTCTTACGTTCCATAATACAAGTTTTGTATACCGAAAAATCGAGAAAATGGTCTGGAATAGTACCGGACTAAAAGCAATAAAAATTTACAAAACAATTTGTCGTATAACAAGTTTTGTCGTTACAGTAGAAGCACAGAATAATAGTTATTTAAACTACCCAGAATTTTGGCAATCGTTAAGGAATTGGATGCAAGTTAAAAACTAATCTAGGAAAACCCCAGCAGTGCTCAATTGTGATTATTAATTTTAAATTCTTTCGTAAAAGTACTTAAACATTTTTTTTCAGAAGTCATATCTAAAAAAATTAAAAATAATCTAGTTAGCAATTAATTTTTACATAAAATGATATATCAGAAAAATCTGTAGAAGAAATGCTACAAGTAGTTGATTTAATTTTAATCCTAACTTATTCGTTCATCTTTTATTAAAAAAAGCATGTTATGTTTTATTTAAAAAAAGTACCAACTTACAATCTTCCATAAATGAAACTCGCTAATTTTTAAATTTGTTTATTTAAAAATATACTTTATTAAAAAAAAATTAAAATTAAATTAGAATCTTAATTTAGAAAGTTTTTTTTTTTTTTACTTTTATACAACATTTTCAATAAGACATAAATAATTATATAATGTTTTTTTTTATTTTTTTATACAATTTTATAGTATTTTTTAATGTATTTATGATGACATTATGAAATTATAGTCAATGTTTTTAATTTAAAACAAAATAAAATAATAAAAGAAATAAAAGAAGTACATAAAATAAAAAATAATAAGTACAAGATAAAAAAGAACTTAAACTAAGAACAAACAATAATCTCAATTCTTTTATATAATTGCAATAAAAAAATTTATTATTTTTATATATATTTTAAGCTAATTTTATTTTCATTAAGATCTTTGTTTAAGGTTCATTTTCATATTTTGTTATATATTTTAATAAATTGAGTGAACAGTAGAGAACTAATTAAACGATCTTAACTTATTTTGTAACTAAATAATAAATTTTCAAAGGAAATCCTTTTCAAAAAGAGGGCAGGAAAACAAAGATCTAAGGCAGATTTGTGTTGTTTTTTTTTACATTTTTTAAGTGATATTAAATATAAAGACAAAAGTTGGCTAAAGGAGAAAATGTTGTGTGAGAATTTATATGTGTGTGGGTGTAGTAGATATTTTGTGTATGAAACATTTAATAATTTAGCTGTGAGTTTTGAGTGAAAAAGGAAAATTACGAAAAAAAAACTAAATTCTATATGCTGATATTTTTGTTTTGTTGTTTGTAGCACTTAACACTTTTTTCAGACTGGTTTAGTTTTTGTGGCTTTTTAAATGTGTTATGTTAAGAAAATTTTACACTCTTAATAGAAGAGGTTTACTTCTTTCCAAAAATTGCTTATTAACCCAGGCAACATCAGGTTTAATAAAGCGTACAGCTTGGCCCTCACCGCAAGCATTTTCAACACTATAAATACCCTTGAGTAAAACACTAGAACCAGTACCACAAGCTAAAGCACTACCGGAATCAAATTGACAAGCATCAAAGTTGGTAGTACTGCAGACACCGCTGGCATCAGCACCACAATCACTGCGGGATACGGGATTAGTGGTGGTAACATGCATAATAGCGCCTTCTTCATGAACTGCAATATTTTGGAGAAAATTTGAATATTTTAAACTTTAATTTATATTTTCGAAATAAAAATACTTACTGGCTAAAGCCTGTTTGCCCCAACCAGTTGTAATACAGGTTTCTGTGGGACTAGGATCCTTATCACTAATGCAAATGGGTTGTATGTGAGAGGCGAATTGTAAACGTTCGTTTAAATGTAAAACAGCCATGTCATTTGAACCAGTATTAGCATCAAAACTGGGATGTACAGCGACATTCTTAACACCCACCAATTGGAAGTTCAAAGGTTCATTAGTGCTACCCAATTCCCATTCACCAGCCTTAACACGGATATCATTAATAGCAACGCTATAAGGATTTGAAGGAAATCATTTATGAAGAATATTTTTGGCATTATGTGTATTTATAAAAAAAACTTACTTTTGTACACAAGAGGCAGTAGTTAAAACAACACCATCTCCAATTATGGCACCACCACACAACAATGACTTGCTAGATTCTTTAAGAACCATAGCTTGCCATGGAATTTCAGCAAAGTTCGCATCAATATCTTTAATACCTTGAGGTTTGGTATTCTAAAAAATAAGAAAATTTAATCAAAACCAAAATATTTTAAGTGTTAAAACTAATCTCACCTTATTTCTGGTGGCACATACACCAGCCAAATTAACGGGCCAAGGATCAACATAGTTGGGATCACGGCAACACTTACCAGGGGCACCAGTTCCTTCAATGATACAATCGGTCATAGGTACACGGAAGGGTGTAATTTCCACAGGAGTTTCACTAATCACACCAATCGAACTACAGTAATTTTCGGCAGTACAAACCAAAGCAGAAGCACATTTAGCTGGAGCAGGAGCAGCCTGTTCTTGGGGTGTATATTTGGCGTGAGGGAAGATTTGTGGCGACAATTCATTTTCACCCCGTATGGGTTTTTGTTGATAAACTTGTCTTTCTTGATTGGATGATTGTACATCACGGTCTCCGGTATATTTAGGTTGGTTAGGTTGCACAGGTGGCAAGTATTTGGGTGGTGAAATTGAGGGAATTCTGCCTGATGGTTGGGTAAATGTTGGTCTAGTAGCTGAAGGTTGTGGTTGTCTAACAGGAGCTTGTGGAGAAGGTTGTGGTGCTGGGGGCAAATATTGAGGTCTGGCTGGTTGTTGTTGTGTAGGTTGAGGAGCTGGTGGTGTATATTGAGGTCTGGCTGGTTGTTGTTGTGTAGGTTGAGGAGCTGGTGGTGTATATTGGGGTCTGACTGGTTGTTGTTGTGTAGGTTGAGGAGCTGGTGGTGTATATTGAGGTCTGGCCGGTTGTTGTTGTGTAGGTTGAGGAGCTGGTGGTGTATATTGAGGTCTGGGTGATTGTTGTTGTGTGAGTTGAGGAGCTGGTGGATTGTATTGTGGTCTAGTTGGTTGTGTAGGTTGAGGGGCTGATGGATTGTATTGAGCTCTGGTTGGTTGAGGTGCAGGTGGCAAATATTGGGGTCCAGTTGAAGGTGCTTGAGGAGTTGGTACAGGAGCTTGTGGTCTTGGTTGAGGTTGTGGTCTCGGCTGAGGTTGGGGTTGTTGCGGTTGAGGTTGTGGTGGTCTACGTACTGGTGTAGCTGGCTGAGGTGGCAAGTAGTCTTTGTTAACAGGTGTTGTAGGACTGTTAGGAGATGTTTGAGGATAGGTAAATGGACTAGGTGGTGTCTTTAAAACATAACCGTCTAATGTTAACATAGTTGAGGGAATACCGCAGCATACACTAGGTTCATAGCATTTTTTAATCTGCAATTAAAAAATAAAAAAAAATTGTAATACGAACTGCTTAAATGGTAAATGTTTTATTTTTTTATTTTTTTCTTTTATTATGATCGGTAACTCTTTTTAAGACTTTAGTCTTTAGCAAAATGTTGCCCCTTTTAATTGTATAAAGTATAATTACAAATTTCGTAATATGGGGACAAATTGTTAAATTTTCGTTCTGAAAATGAAAATAGATTTTTTTTATTTCGTTAAGAATCAATATTGATCAATATTGTGTTCACACTTTATTAATTAGAAATATGAATCGTATAGCGTATTCGTTTATATTAGCTAAAGATAAACCTTTAATTAAAAAAGTAATTTTTAGCTACTGATGTTTCTTTTTGTTTATTTAAAATTGCTTTTTTGTTGTTTTAAATAATCTGTATATAATTTTTAAAATGCTCGCTGAAAATTAATTATTGTGAGTTTTATGCAAAACATTTAACCCATGGTTTTTGTATTTGTTTAATTTAACTATTAATTATATACTGACATTAACTCTGACCGACTAAGAACCATTAAACATGTCAGTTCTTTACATGGCACCCCTGTTGTTGCTTATGACTAATTTAAGATCATTAATGATCGCGTACATGTGTACGTTCATATAATATACGTAATTACATAAATTAATTAAATATTTGAATATTTTATTTTGTACATTGTATGAGTGTATTCAAAGTGGTATGAGGTGTAGTTATTGGATAATCTTAATGTGCTGTTTTGAGGTACAACAAAATTTGGTAATGATCGCAATTATGATGATGTTTAATATGAAAAATCTATTTCCTTTGAGTAAAACAATTTATTTCTTTTAATAATATTATCGAAATTTTCTGAAAAAAAAGTTTATTGAAAATTAAGGAAATTTTAATTTTTTTAAATAAAAAATTGCATCGGCATTTTGTTTTTTAAAGAAAATTTATCGTAATTTTTTCCAATAAAAAAACATTATCACAAATATTCTGTAAATAGAATATTTATCGATATTTTTTATATAGAAAATTTATCGAACATTTTTATTGAATTTTATAGATTTTTTTTATAGGATATTCCAAATTTTTCATCGAAATTTTTATTTTTAAATCGAAATATTTTTCGGAAATTTATCGATAATATTCTATAAATAAAAAATTTATCGAAAATTTGCTTAAAGTAGAAAATTTAGTAAACATTTTCTTTTAGTAGAAAGTTATCAACCATTTTATTTTTAAATAGAAAAGCAAAAATTTTCTTTGAATACAAAATTTATCAATCCCTTTCTTTTAAGAAAAATATTGGAAATTTTCTTCTATTAATAAAAGAAATTACCGAGATTTTTTTAAATAAAAAAATGATTTTTTATATAAAAAATTTATCGATGATTTTCTCTTAATTTTTTTTTTTTAATTTCTTAAAATAAATTGATTAAAAATATTGTTTAAATATTAAATTTGTCGAAATTTTCTATGAAGAAAAAATTTATCGAAAATTTTTGGTTTAAATAAAAAATTTATTGATAATATTCTTAAAATAAAAAATATATCAAAAATTTTCCTGATGAAAAATTTATCAACAATTACCTTTTTATTAAAAATTTATCGAAGATTTTCTTTAAATAAATGAAATTTGAATTGTTTTTTAGATAACAAATTTATCAATGATTAATTTTTAAATAAAAATTTATCGAAAAAAAATTTTTAACAAAAATTTATTAATTTTTTTTAACATTAAATTTTTCGAAATTTTTTGTGAAGAAAAAAATTATCCATAATTTGGTTTAAATATAAAATTTGTCGATAATATTTTTAAATAAAAATGTGTTGAAAATTTTCCTGAAATAGAAAATTTATAAAAAATTTTCATTTAATAAAAAATTTATCGATTTTCTTTTTTTAATAAAAATTTATCGAAGATTTTCTTTAATACAAGATGTATTGAAATTTTTCTAAACAAAATAATTTATCGATAATTTTTTCTAAATAAAAAATTTATAGAAAAATTTCTTTAAACAATTTTTTTTTTTTAATATTAAATTTTTCGAAATTTTTTGTGAAGAAAAAAATTATCGATAATTTGGTTTAAATAGAAAATTTGTCGATAATATTCTTTAAATAAAAAATGTATCGAAAATGTTCTTGAAACAGAAAATTATTTCTTGTTAAATATTTATCGATAATTTTTTGTTTAAGAAAAGATGTTATTTTTTTAATACAAAAATTATGGAAAACGTCTTTTGATTAGAAAATTTATAAACATTTTTTTAAATAAAACATATTTCGATAATTTCGTGTAAATTAAAAATTTATCGGTAATCTTCTTTAAATAAAAAATGTATTAAAAACTTTGTTGAAATAGAAATCTTTAAAATGTATTAATCTTTTTTGTAATAAAGGATTTTAAATACAAAAGTTATTCAACATTTTTTTGAAAAGAAATTTATAAAAGATTGTCTATACACAGAAAATTTATCGACAACTTTTAATAGGATTTTTTGTTTTTTAATAGAAATTTTATTGATTTTATTTAATTAAAAAAAAAGAATCGAATATTTTCCTTAAACATAAAATTTTTCTATAATTTTCTTTAAATTGACCATTTATTAATGAAAATTTATAATTGTTAAAAAAATATTTTTTCAACATTTTCTTTATATATAAAATTTATAAAAATCAAAATAAAAAATAATTTTCTTTAAATACAAAAATTATCGACAATTTCTTTTGAATAGAAAATTTATCAAAATTTTCTAAAAATATTAAATAAAAAATATTAAATAATCGAAATTTTTTTGTTTAAATATAAAATTTATTGAGAATTATTTATAGAAGTAAAAAATTTATAGAATTTTTTAATCGAAAATTTCTTTAAAAGAGTGGAATTCTGGAAAATTTTCTTTATATAAAAAATTAATCACAAATTTTCTTTAAATAGAAAATATTTTGAAAATTTCTTTTAAATGTAAAATTTTCTTTATCGAAATTTTGTTAAAATAGAAAATATTTTCTTTAAATAGAAAATATATCGATTTTTGAGATAAAAATTTATCGTAAATTATTCTTCTAATTATTTATATAAAAATTCTTTACTATTTTTTTCAATCTAAACCACTGTGCTTATACACATATCAATTTCATAGAGCCTTGTTTCTTTTTATATTATTTGATTGCAAAATTTAATTTATTGACAAATATTTTAATGTAAAATTCTTTTTTATACAAAAACCACAACAACACAATGTTGTTTTGCTGTTTTGGAATCTTGATAACATTTTTTTCTGTTGTTATTATAGTTTACACTACAAATATGTAATGTAATTGTAAATATTCTGTAACCAAAAAATTATCTGAAAAATTATTTATTTTTTTTTGAAGAAAAAAAAAAAAAAAAAATATATATATAATAAAATCTGTTTTTCATTGAAGCATCTTTATTAGTAATGTGGCAAATGGTTCAAGATGGTGATGATACCTGATGCCGGTCACAATAATAACAGAAACAACAACAATGATACCAACAACATGTTTATTTGTACATGTTGATGTTGCCTTTTAAACTTTTAGTCAACGTTTTGTCACATTTGTCTTGGAATTGTCTTGCTTATAGTATTTTTGTGATTTTTATTATTTTGTTTTGTTTTTTTTTTAGTTTCTGCATTTGTAGTACTCGTATAATAAATTTCAACATTTTGTTACAATATGAAGAGGGTTTATTTGTTATTCTGTTTGGACAGACATTTTGGTTATTTAATGGCCTTGTATTGTATGATTCGCACAATTTGTTATTTTTGTCGTTTTCTTGAATTTGGTTGTAAGAAATGTAGGTTTTTAAACAAAAACAAATTTATGCCACTTGATGCGTTTGTCTGTCAGCCCCAAAAAATTAAAAGAAAGAAATATATATATATATATATATATATATATATATATATATATATATATATATATATATATATATATATTTTAACGGCATCTTATTGTTTGTGTGAGATTTTTCCGTGTTAATAACCAGGTCTGTTTTTATTGTTGGTAGTAACAATAACAGCAACAAAAGAAGAAGATGCTACTGTTTTTGTTGCTGTTAGCCTGATGTTTAAGACAATGGAAGATGATGACAATGTTGTTGTTGTGGTTAAACTCTAAGATGAGGTTGGTTTATTGTTGTTTTTATTTACTTATTTTTATTTATGTTTTTTTTTGTTGCCTCTGTGCTACTGCAAACGCACATTGTTGTCTGTCACATTCCCGTTGTGTATATTTAAAAGTCAATAATAGCAATTTAAATGTTTTTACGTGTGACAAATAAATCATAATTACATTCAAGCACACAAATCAACTTAATAATGGAGACAGACCATAAAAGCTAATGAAAGGCAAAAAGACAAAAAAAGGCGTATAATCAACATAATTTGTTTTTTTTTTGAGGGAGCTTACATTTTTTTAGTCTTTATTATTAATAATATAATTTATTTTAAATGAGAGAGATCCTATTTAAATACCCAGATTTAAAATAATTGCTAATGTATTCAGTTTGAAAGTATTTCTTTCTTGGATTATAAAGTTGATTTATCAAGTCTTTTGATTTTGTAGTTAATGGTAAATTACACTTGGTAACTAATGTTGGTTTTATAATCGAGTTCAATAGGTTTCGTTGTGCCAAATTAATTATATAAAAAATATAAAAATTGCTGCACTTTGTGTACAATATTTGCTGCCATCCACACAGACAGATGCACAGACATCGTTAAATCGTATCAGATATTGATTTTAATTCGATCGGTCGACAGCTTAAAGGCTGGTTTACCACCTTTTTTTGCAGACAGACGGATATTGTTTAACCATATAATTAGTCCATATACATAAAGTTGAGTTCTTAATGGTTGATGTGCAATCTTTTTTTTTTAGACGGAAGGATAGACATTGTTATCTCCTATCAGAAATTGATTCTAATTCTATGGCTCAATAAGCTTAAGGGTGGGTATGTGATTTGCGGACGAACTTTGTTAAATCATCGGATATTTATTAAAATTCGATCGGTAGATAAACTTAAAGATGGGTGTGTGACATTTTTTTCCAGGTGGACGGATTGATGGATATCCTAAAACAGACGGTGGGTGTGCGAACTTTTTTCCAGACGGAAGAACGGATATCGTTATCTCGTAATTTATTTTAATTTGATCAGTCGGTACCCACAAAAAAAAAAGAAATAATAAATAAATAAAAATAAATAAATAATAAAAGAACTGAAAAAGAGCTGAATAAGTCATACTTTTAACATTATGTTGTCATTGGAAGGAAGTTCTTAGTGCTGAAAAGGAGCTGCAGAACTTCTTTTTTTAGCCCATGTTTGTCATTGGTAGCAAGTTCTTTTATATTTCTTGTTCATTCATTTTGAAGTACTTCTCTTAAAACTATGTTTATACATTTTTTTATAAAAATTCTGTTTTTGCCTTATTGAAAGTAAAAAAAGAAATAGTTTAAAATTTTAGAAATTTTAAATTGCTAAAAATACATTTGTTTTCACTTTTTTGGAAGCAATTATTAATAACAAAATATGATCTTAGTTCTACTTTTGAAATGGTGAAAAAGTTCTTTTTTGGAAGCACTTGATCATTTTTTTTGCTGGGTAAGCTTAGAAGTGGGTGTGCGACCTTGTTTTCTATACAAACGGATAGATATTGTTTAATTGTATCAGAAATTGATTTTAGTTCGATCAGTCGGTATGCTTTACCAGACAAACTTATGGACTTCTTTAAATCGTATAAGAAATTGATTTTAATTCGTTTGGTCAATATGTTTAGAGGTTGGCATGTGACCTTTTTTTTCCAGGCGGATGAATGGATATCATTAAATTGTAGTAGTAATTGACTCCAATTCAATCGGTAATTGATCGATGGGTCGATATGCTTTTATGTCATGTCTGATCTTTTTTCCTAGACAACGAATGGACATCGTTAAATTGTATTAGAAATTGTTTAAAGTGCTTAAATATGGATATGCCAACTTTATTTCAAAGACGGACGGACGTATGGACGAACATTGCTAAACCGTATAAGAAAGTGTTTCTAATTTGATCTAATTTGGATAATTATTCAGCGTTACGAACATCAGTTACAACAACTGTTCGTTTTTGTTAAAACCATTAAAATCACAATTTAAAAAAAAAGATAAACAAATTTCAAACCATAATTTTTATATTAGTTATTTTTATATAATTTTTTTATAATAAAAAAACTCTTGTAACACTTGTTTTTTAAAAACTTAACTCATTTACTTAAATCAACATGCTATAAACTTAATAACCTCTTAGGGCCACTTTTTGTTATGGCCCTTATTAAATTAATGGCAAGCCAATAAACAAAATCCTGTTTTAATAACTAAAAAAAATTTGAATTGAAAAAATTTTAGCCTAAAGACATTTTTTTAAATGGGCTTTTAAATTTAAACTCTCTACCCAGACACAAAACTCTTACACAAAAGCATAAAGAAAAAAAAATATATATATATTAAAATCTTATTAAGCATAAATACTTTTAAGGGAGTTGTGTAAATGTGCCGAAGAAAAGTGGGAGGAATGCAAATTCCTTTTATCTTGCTTTTTTTTTCTTCTTAAGTTAAAACTAATTGGTTTAAAAATTATTTCCTTATAGAGTTTAAATAATGTTTGCGTTAATGTTGTTAATGTTGGCGTTGATTTGATAATACACATAAAATATTTCCTACTTTATTTTCTTCTTATTTGGCGTTATTTATATATATATATATATAAAAAAAAAATAAAATAAACTGTTAATGTTTTTGTTTAAGCTGCAGACGACAAGGTCTAGGTCTTTTTAAGGCTTGGCTGAAATAAATTATTAAATGAATAGCTGCTAAGTTTGCATGTCTAAATACATATATAAAAGATTTAATTTAGTTTTGAAAAATCATAACATAACAAAAATTTTCCTTTCACATCGTTTATTACTCATATTTTTTTTTTTGATTTATAAACGAAAAAATGAATTGAAGGACAAATTGCATTTGAGAAAATTTTAATTTGTTTGTAAAAAATTCTCATTAAATAATAAATATTCAGTTAATAGTAACATTTGTTACTTTTTGTGCAACATTATGGTATTGTGTTACATTATGGATTTTTATTTTTTTTCATAATTTTTTGAAGACATGAACAAACATTGATAGTTTTATTTATCTCACCATCACAAAACACCCAATTCATGTTTGCAATAAGAAAAATAAAACGAAATTAATCCAAATTTTTTAATTTAAAAAAACCGAAGTTATTTTTTTCTCTTAAGATTTGTATTTAAAATGCCATATAATATACTTAAAGATATTAGATATTCTTCATTCGCATACATATACATACGTCCAAATTCATAGTACCTTCTTGTATTTCAATTGAGGTTTATTGTGTTGATTAATAGTTTATTTTTTTTTCTTATTGCTGTGTATTTTATTTAAATTTGTTGTTGTTTTTTTTTCTTTGAGGAAGAACTACGAAACGGAACAATTGTAGATTTATGTGTCTGTCTGTCTGTCCTTCCCTGTAGTAAGTACGAGTTGATATCAGTTAAGTTGTTGGCTTGAAATTTAAGATGTTGTTTTATTGAAAAAATGTAATTGCAAAACTATTTTTTGTTGTTGTGTTTTGTTTTGTATGTTGTATTCTTTTGTAATTCTAATATGTAATCATATTTCATCAACTGTTTTTTAAGTCATTCTGCTTTAGAGTTTAATAGAAAAAAAGAGTATAACAATTTTTAGAATGTACCTGTATGTTTAACAAATGGTTTATGATTGCAATTTACCATTACAACTTTATGAATTTAGATCAACAAATTTTTTAAATTAGTAATATTTATTTAGTGTAAATTGTTTAGATTTTTATAACCTCCATCAGCTTTAAAGGTGAAAAAGGTTAAATATAAGTTTGTCATTAAATAATATATATTCTTGATCCATATGAAATTCTATGTCTGTGTGTCGGTCTGTTTGTGAGAAACATTCTCAGCTTCAAACTACTAACTTGAATTAAATGAAAATTAGTCAGATTGCTTGTTATATTTTTAAGCATACTGCTATTTAAAATCAACTAAATTGGCTCTAAAGAAAAATCGTTATAGAACAAAATCTGTACCAACCTCTGAAAATTGTAATTTTTGTGTGCTTCTACAGTGGTCATTGCTGATTATTGCTAAAAATTAACTAAATCGAATCAGTGGAAACTCAGTTCTATAAAACAAGTGAGTGTGTCTTGCAACTTTTTAAAATTTCTCCCTATATGAGAGTTTACTTTGGTTTTTGAATTATTTGTACAAAATTTCTTTAATGTTTACCTTATATGGGAGCAGAACACTCTCATTTTTGGTTTTCGAGTTTACTTTGGTTTTTGAACTATTTGTGCAAAATATCGACCGAAAAGTATAAACTGGAGTTATGACTGTCACCATGTTTTCCTAATGACCATAACTTTTTTGTTTATGAACCGATTATGCTCATTTTCAATACCAAACAAACTTTATATAAGACGAATATTTGAGTCAAATTTCTGCCCCGTAGGATGTCCGTCCCTATCCTTAGACAGACGTGCAGGTAGACGGACATCGTTAGATCGTCTTAGATTTTTACAGGAACAAAGAATATATATACTTTATGAAGCTTTAGATGATTATTTCGACATGTTATGCACGGAATGACCAATATACCCCCATCATTTTTTGATGGTGGGTATAAAAATATAAACTAACCTTTAAAATAATTTATATACGTCTATGGGAAATATTCTAACTTCCAACCAACAAAGTCGAATTAAATGAAATTCATCCAAATTGTTTGTTGTTTTCCTAAGAAGTTTGCCATTTAAAATCAGCTAAATTGGCTCTAAAGAAAAATAGTT
Organism: Protocalliphora azurea; assembly: GCA_932274085.1. NCBI lineage: Eukaryota > Metazoa > Arthropoda > Insecta > Diptera > Calliphoridae > Protocalliphora > Protocalliphora azurea. Next base: position 151,684,297 of record OW026521.1, on the reverse strand, counting down.
ATAGAACAAAATCTGTAACAACTTCTAAAAATTAAGATTTTTTTTTTTTCAAATAATTTGCAAACTACTGGCTACATCACCAAATAATAATTTCAATATTAACAAACATTTTATTTTAATACAAATTTAAATTTCTTTTTGATGAAATGAAAAATTTTTTTCCATCTCGAAAACTACTAATCTTGATTTTTTTTGTTATTTTGGTTTTCAGCAGAAATTTATTTAAGAAAATGTAATCATTTTACATTCCTTGTCATTAAAATTTGTCTGCAACATACACACAAGAGTAAAAAAAAAACGCATATAAAATTGTTAATTTTCAACCTGTAACCCTTTAATACAATAATATGTTTTTATTGCATAATATTGTTAACAACAACAACAACCACAACAATAACAACAAAACAGCAACATAAACTGCATTTTTGTTTAACTAGTGATGTGTTGCTGAATAATGTTGTGTATTATTTTGAGATTTTTTTCTGCCTTGATACTTGTTGTAAAGAAGAGTATGCATTGACAACAAAAGTATGTAGCAGATACTATTTATTGGAACATGTTAACCCAGTAGTAGATGGTTGGTTGGCTGGCTGATGCTGGTGAATTATGGCTTAACTGAAATGTTGGTGCCAAAAATGTAAAAAAAAAAACTACAAATGACACCCAATAAAATTAAACAAAATATGTTAAGAAAAAACACAAAAATACCCTAAATACTAGCAACTTGTAGTTATAATTTTCCCACTTTATATTTAAACTTAAAAACAGAAAACAAATAACATCTACAAAACTAAATTAAATATTATTTTTAGCTGAGATCTTATTTAACATACCTTAAGACTTGATTACATGTATGGTCGAAAAATAATATTTATTGTTTAACATCAATTGAACATTGCTAGCGACTTGTTAAATTATACAGCATATGACACCATAATGAACTACATAATACTACTACTACTACACAGCTAACAGTAGCTGTTTCACAGAGTTGTTAAAAAATTTGTTCTTTTTGGAGGGTATATGGACCATTAATCTTTAATAAGTTTTGTGGTAATACTATTTTAAACATTTTGAACTCACAAGACTTGAAAATAATAGAAGGCAAAATCTTAGCGCCATAGGTTTCAATTTCTAATCATGATTGTTATTCAAAGTTCCCATTCTTCTGCACTTATTATTCGCGGATTTATACTTTGCGATCGTATTCGATCTTGTATAAACTAATCGCAGATAAATTCAACTTTTAATAGTTATATATAGCGTAATCAAGTATTGATGATAAAATGTAGAAATTTTTAAATTTTTGTTTTTTTTTTTTTTGGACGGAATCTGTACACCCCTCAACGAAATACAAATTTTGAAATAGGGATTGATACTTATTGCAATTATGCGTATTTTGTGCATTATCTCGTTGATGTGCCCGAAATAGTCAACGCAGTAAATAGTTTCAAAGTTTGGAAAACAAGTGCGAAAATTTTTAAAAAAGTCAGTTTTTTGCGAGGCACATTTGTAAACTTAGTTTTTTGCTATTTTACATAATAAAATCGGAGGAGTATTAAAAATAAATTTAATAAAAAAAATTTTATGGACTTTTTGAAAATTTCGCATAAATTGCACTTTTCGTTTTTTTATTTTATATAGGAAATTGCAATTTGCACAAAACTTGGATATACATATTGGAACGGTGATGTATATAATTGATCGGTTTCATCAATTTAAATCAATTGTTATTGATATTTGAAAACGGGATACTTTTGTAAAACATATTTTGCTAAGATAGGTTTTGATATTATGCATAATTTTTATCAGAATTATTCATAAACTTCTAGTGTGCAAAAATGTTTATATGTTCAACATAAAACCGCTACAACTTTCACGTCTCCTGCACGAAAGAAACAAGAAAAAAAGAATAAATTTTTTTGAAGGTCTAAAATTAAAAATTTTTGATAATGGCTCATATATTTTCTAAATTTATTTAATAAATGTTTTGATACTTTTGTTACTGAAATTTTCCATAAATTTTCTACTTACAGACAATTTCTCAATTTTTTTAAAGGAAATTTTCTATTTAGAGAAAATTTTCGAAAATATTTTTATATAAGAAAATTTTTGATAAATTTTATATTTAAGAGAAATTTTTATGAATTTTCTATTAATGGAAAATTGTCAATAATTTTTTTAATAAATTTTAAATTTAAAAAAAAAAATGTTTGATACATTTTTTATTTATAGAAAATGTTCAATAAATTTCCTATTTATGGGAATCTTTGATGAATTTTATATTTAGAGAAAACTTTTGATTTATTTTTTTTTAACAAAAATTTTCGATGTTTTTTATTTACTGAGAATTTTTTTAAGGAAAATTCTTTCTAGAGATTTGTTTATAATTTATTTATTTACAGAAAATTTTCGATAAATTTTCTGTTTGTACGGAATTTTCAATAAATTTTCTATTTTTATATAATTTTCCATAAATTTTCTTTTCATAAAAAAATATCTATAATTTTTTTTTATAGATAATTTACGATAAATTTTTTATTTAGAATATTATGATTACTATTACAGATTTTTTATTTAGAGAAAATTTTTTATATTTTTTCTTTATTTATGTTGAATTTTTGATAAATTTTTTTCTTATAAAAAATGTTCGATAAATTTTTAATTTTTGAAAAATTTTTGTCAATATTTTTATTTAGAGAAAAATTTCGATAAATATTCTATAAAGTTTTCGATAAAGTTTTTATTGAGAGAAATTTGTTTATTTATAAAAAAATTTTGATATTAGATGTTTTTTTTTATAAAAATTCGATAAACAATAAAAACTATTTGATAAATTTAATTTTATAGAATTTTTGATAAATTTTCTTTTTATAAAAAATTTTTTATAAATTTTTAATTTTTCAGAATTTTTGGTAAGTTCTATTCAGAGAAAAATTTTATACAAAATTTTCGATATATTTTTCTTGATAAAAAGTTCGATAAATATGTTTTTTTAATAAAAATTTAATAAATTTTCTTTTATAAAAACTATTCGGTAAATTTTATTTTTATAGAATTTTCGACAAATTTTTTTTTATAAGAAATATTCGAAATATTCAATATTGATCGAAATTTTCCTCTAAATAGAATTTTGCCAAAAATTCCGCAGAAATTAAAAATTTATCGAATATTTCTTATAAAAAGAAAATTTATCGAAAATTCTATAAAAATAAAATTTACCGAATAGTTTTTATAAAAGAAAATTTATTGTATAAATATTGTATCGTCTATTAGAGAAATTTTTCAAAACATTTTTTTAGAGAAACATTTTTATTTATACAAAATTTTCCTTATCTTTTTTTTATAAAAATTCGATAAATATGTTTTTTTATAAAAATTTTATAAATTTTCTTTTTATAAAAACTTTTCTGTAAATTTTATTTTTATGAAGAATTTTCGATAATTACAGAAAATTTTCGATACATTTTCTGTTCATTAAAAACTTTCGATAAATTTTCTTTTTATAATAAATTTTCGATAAACTTTTTATTTATAACAATTTTTTGATGAATTTTTATTTATTAAAAATTTGCGATAAATTTTCTGTTAATTAAAAATTTTCGATTAATTTTCTTTTTATTGAAAAGTTTTCTATAGATATTCTACAGTTTCAGACAAATTTCGATATATTTTATATTCATTAAACATTTTCGATAAATTTTTTATTTATTAAAAATTTTCGAAAAAATTTAATTGTATAAAAAAATTTTACAGACTTTTTATTTAGAGAACTTTATTGATAAATTTTTATGTTTATGGGCAAATTTCGATAAATTTTAAATTAATATAAAATTTTTTGATTATAGGAAATTTTATAATTATTGAGAAATTTCAATAAAATTTCTATTTATTAAAAATTTTTGCAAAATTGTCTACAATTTGTATACTTACAGATAATTTATGATCATTTTTATTTTTTTCTAGAGAATTTCCGATAAATTTTGTATTTATAGAAAAGTCGATTTTCAATAATTTTCTATTTATGTTTTTATAAAAAATTTCGATAAATTTTTGTAGTTTATAGAAAATATTCGATATATTTATTTTTTTTAAATGTCCGATAAATTTTCTTTTTATAAAAAATAGGCACACTAAAGAGAATTTTCGATAAATTTTCTATTTATAAAGACATTTTCTATTAGTAGAAAATTATCGATTAGTTTTTTATTTATAGAAAATTTTGCTAAAGACCTAGATTTTTGGGCAGGCATTTCTAAAATTCCAAGAACAATACTGTGTAATTTAATGATATTTTTTATTGCTGCAGACTAGATCTAGTATTTTTCTCACTAACACATAGAAATGATCCGTAACGATTAGTGATCTTCAATAAAAACGAAGAAAATCACAGGTTAGTTAATGTCTTCCTCAACAATTAGTCCTTATTTTATTTTATATACACAACGGTATATAAATAATAAAATTTTCTCCTTATCCTTTTTTTACACATTATTAAAGTTCAGGTTTATAATCAGATGTAATCAACCTAAAAAAAGGAAAAATATCAAAAAAAAAACTTAATTACAATCCAAGGAGAAAATGAACATTACAGATCCTGCTGTTGTGTTATCTCTAACACCTTTTGCTTAAAGTTTAAGGTGGTGCAAAACGGCTGCAGCAGTACAAGGGGGCAAGCGCCACAAACCAGCCTCAACATTGTAATAATGTGAATATATTTGTATGGTAAAATTACTAAAAATATTTGATTATATGATTGCATTGAGCTAGTCAGTGTTAATGTCCAGTTGCAGTCAGTCAGTCAGTCGATCCCTCAGTTAGTGGAAGTTGGCTTTTGCTTTTGAATGCCCCCTTAAATGCCGGTTTGTTATGTTATATTTAAAGTATAGCGTGGTGCCAGTCTCAGCCTTCAACGACCTTGTCGTGCATTTTTCGCATAATTCATGGGCAATGCTCTTATAAGCTCAATATTATACTTACAAATATAAAAACATACGTAAATACAATTTTTTTTTGTTGTTTATAACATAATATGTTATAAATACAAATCAAGAAAATACGTATATAACTAAATAATCAAGTAGCCAACCCGACCAAACCAACGAACCAACCATCCAACTGATTGACCAAGAAAATAAACAACCAGCCAGTCAGCCATCCAGCAAGCCAACCAACTGAGTAACCAACAAACCTACTGACATTTATACATAATTTAACTAACATTAAGGTATTTTTCCTCTTCGCACTCTGGCAAATTAAGGAATTTTTACATTAATTTTTTTTCGTTTTTTTTGCGTATCAGAAAAAAAAATAAAAATTTCATTTGTGGCATGTGGATTTCCATTGTGGCATTTACGTTTATGGAATAAAAAAGAAAAATGTTGTTGTAAATATTTAAAGTAAATAGTTTTTTTCTTATAGAAATTTTTCCACAGTAATTTTTTAAATATATTGATTAAATATTTATCTTCTTTTAAGTAATATTTTACGTAACAATTTCTCGATAATAAAGTTCAATAAAAATAATTCTGTCATTAGGTTACTAAATGTGAAATTCTCCTTTTAATCATTGTCTATCGAGAATGTGCATAAATCGTTTGAGGATATGAGGATTTCTTTAACTCGGGCAACAACATGAACATCTCAATGCTTTATGATACCGTCCTCTTTTTTTATGAAAGCTATTCTTTAAATAATGTATTTTTAAATAAATATTTAGGCCGCTTGTGAGAAATAAAAAAATGATGAAATGAAAATTTAAATTGAACGAGTTTTTGTTCATGTGAATTATTCGCGAATTAACAATGAAGATATATTCAATTCAGGCGACATGAATACCTAAATTTAAATAACACAGTTCTCTTTTTTATTAATATTTTTGATTCTATGTGTTTTGTGAAAGCTTTTCCTTTTAAAGAAATATTTATTCCGCTTGAGAAAAATTGTAAACGAAAGAACATTTTTGTTCGTAAATAATAACATTTTGAAAAATTGAAAAAATATTTGAGAATTTATTCATAAACGAAATGAAAGAAAAAAATTACAAAACCTCAGTAGTGATTCGTAATCAATATTTATAAAGTTTTAATGATCATTTGCGAAAGTTTCGAAAGGAAGATTTTAATAAAATGAAAAATTAGCGATAATTTTGCGATTAAATGCAAATATATGCAAATAAATGCAAAATATTAGCTTTTGCAAATAATTCTTTAGAATTTTTCAAAAACAAATTGTTTGAAAATTTCGTGAAAAATTAAAAAAGAAATTAATGTTCATGAAAAAAAAATACATTTTCTAGAAGACTAAAAAAATTATCGAGAATTTTTCTTTATACCACTTGAAATATCAACAATGTGTAATTTGTGATATCATATATCACATATTTCGTGATTAATATTGTAAAAAATCCAAAAACGATTTCATTCGTAAATGTTCGAAAGTTTAATATTTTTTAATTTCACTTTCGAATGTTTTGTACGAGCAACGTTCGCGTACAATTGTTGATTGATTTTCAAATGCTCTGGTCGGCTGGCTATACCTTCAAAATGGAATAGTTTATCATGCTGTATTTTTTAACTTTATCTTAAACTCTAAGAAGGGTCAGTTCGACGATAAATAGTTTGAAGACTAAAATTTGATGCTAATAAATTTTTTCTCTTTTTTTTTTTGTACCAATTAATTAAAATTCCCTTTTTTTCTTTAGAATTTCTCTTTTTTTTGTACCAATTAATTAAAATTCCTTTTTTTTCTTTAGAATTTAAGTTTAATCTTCCATTTATTCTAGAAGTGATGTAGCACAATGGAAATTTTTTGTAATTTATTTCTATTATAAGTCTGTAACTTTTTAATTTTTTGATTCACACAATTTTGCACACTCTTCCTGGAGAATATTTTCAAAATATGTTGCTTTCATTGGATTTGAAATTGAATGAATGACATTTGGCGGAATGCTTATCGAAAAGTTATAGTACTAGGCCTAAAATATTCATGTTGAAAAATTTTATCCGTTTATTAGTATAACAATCATCGGGGTTAAAGGTTGATTTCTCATATAGAAATTCGAACGTTTAAAATAATTTCATTATTCAGTTTTATAATGACCCACATATATCACATGTTGTTTGGTTTTATATCACATTTTTATTAATATCTAAGATACCAATTGAATTAATCATTTTGAATATGCGTGGGGATATATTCAAAATGATTCAATTAATTGGTATCTTAGAATTAACAAACATTTTTAGATAAGTAATAAATTTTAATTTAAATAATATTTTTTTTAGTAATTTTCTTTAAACAAAGATTCAAAATATATTTAGCATGAAAAATTTTTAAATGCCACATTTGCTTGTATTAATAATTCGAATATGCATTTCGCTCTTAGGAAACTTTTTTGATGATCTAATTACATCCGTCTGTATGTCCTCAAAAAAAAAAAAAAAAAAAAAAAATTATAAAGAATTTCATAAAAAAAATTATAAAAAATTATAAATTGGTATTCTAACACTTTCCCTTGTATTATTTATATTTCTTTTTAGAAATGACTTTCAATTGACATAAGTTGGAACTAAAATGCTATTAACAGGGCAACCAAAAATATGGAAATAATATTTTTTTCTGGGCTTCAAATAAACCAAACTTAGTTATTTATCCATTTCAGACAATTTTAAGTATTTTGGCTTCAATTTGTTAACGCATATTTTTGCATATTTTGGTGGAAATAGCATTTTTTTTTGCACATTTTGTGCTTAACGGCGTATTTTGTCATACTTTTATAAAAAATTTCCTTGTTTTAGAGCTATTTTAAAAATTTAAATGACAAGTTTTGAATATTTTATATTATATAATATATTATATTATATAATAGAAAATTTTTCATTTTTTGCACATAATATAATTTGTTACATAATTTGCCATTAGTGAAATTTTCTTTTTACTGCTTCTTAAATCCGATTCCTTAATAATTTCAATGTTATAAATAATATTATTATATAAAATTACCTTTGAATATTTTTAAATGCAAAAAAAAAAAATATTTTTTTTTTTTTTAGCAATTGCTAGAAATAATTTAGCCAGGAAAAATAATATTTTAAGAGCATATTTTAAAATTTTAAGGGCATATCTTCAGATTTTTAGAGCATTTTATGAGTAAATATACTTTTTTTGTATCATATCTTTGGCTATTAATTTTTTGTTAGCATTAAAGATTAGGGGAAACATAATTTTAATCATTGTAAAAATTTAAGCAAGTGTATGTTTTTTTATACATATATATGGTTTTTTTATAAATTAATTTTTAACAATTTCCTATGAATTTAAGATCATTTTAATTCTAAGGGTTCAAAGTTATATTTTGTATTATGTATTCGAAGTTCCTCTTCTACCATAATAAGTAATAAATTTATATTTTCTTCTTTAGTTATCACTACCTTTCTCTTTTGCATTTAAAATATCTCGCTCTATCAACTTAATGAAGCCTTTTTTGGATTTTTTTTATTTCATTTAATTTTTTTTCTTCATTGACACTAAAAAAATAAAAATGAATTAAAATTAAAAAGTTCGTGTCTTAAATCTTTTGTTTTTAATCTTGCACACTCAATTTGTGATTGTATGTATATGCTAGAGTATGCGTGTGTTTCTAGCTAAAGTATATGATATCAATATTGATTTTGTTATGTGACACTACTTTTTATTTTATTTTGTTTTGTTTTGTTTTCTTTTCAGTTGCCAATGTTGTTGTTTATGTAACTTAAGAATTAACAACAAGTACAACAAATTTCAACAATACATATGCTTACAACATTATTATTGTATAAGAATTTATACATATAAATTCAACAATATGATCATTGGCTCATACAAACAAACTGACATAAGGACGGACGGATAGAAAGACAGACAGACACATATGTGTAGTATATTGATTACATACACCTTATGATGATTAATTTACACAATTATTTACATACAAGTGTGTGTATGTAAAAAAAAAAAAACTATATATTTATGAAATGTTTTGTTTTTATATATTTTGCATAAAGAAACATTAAATAATAATAAAAAAGAAGTACAAACAAAACTAATCTATACAATTAATAGGATAACACAGTTTTTGTTATTCTTTTTAAGCTCACACTATACATCAGATTTTAACAAAAAAATATACCATTACAAAGGCATTTTCTCATAGATGTGCAAAATGTATTTTTTTTTTTTATTATTTTATCAAACTCTGTTGAGTATTTTAGAAAATCACATATATGTGTATAAGCCTCAAATAAAATAGTCTTTAAAATTATTTAACACTTCTCTATTTTATTTCTCTTATCTCTCAGGTAATTCTCTCAATTCAAAGCGATGTCATTTATTATTATTTCCTTACACAAATAAATTGTAGAAGTTGTAATAATATAACAACATTGAGTTCGAGATTTTTTTAATTTTAATTGAGAGATTTATAAGAGAGGAGTGATAAACAAAATGGAAAAAAGTTTAATACTTTGAATTGCTTTGTTTATTTTTTTCTGAGTCTTATGCATTATGAGAAACAAAGTAGAAAAGTAAACAATTTGTTTTACTTTTTGAAAGGTGTTTTGTTTTTTTATTTTTAGCAAATGCACATTTTTATATAAAATTAAGTGTTTTAATTGAACTAATTTTATTGTTCTTTGATTTTGGATATTTAAAATCAGGAACCGTAACTGTTATGAGTTTTATAATAAAAGTCTGAGAATTATACTTTTAGCTTTTATACTACGATTATTGATTGAAAAACTACATATTATATCTTTAGTTTCTCCATACAAAACAAAGACCATTTTTATTTACTTTTCATTGAAAGATAAATAAAAACTGTTAAAAGAACTATTTATGTTACAGATACAGATAATTATAGCATAATATCGTCAAAATTCGATGAAAAACTCATCAAAATTTTCATAATATTTTTTAAATCGTCAAAAATCGGAAAATTAAAATGCATATCTTTTTGGTTATTTATTTTAATATTAACTTTTCAAATTATTTGTTTATTAAATAAACTTCCAGCATTATATACAAAATTATAATACAAAATTTGAAAAATAGGAATAAATTAAGATTACCGGTCCAGTTAAAATTAAAATATTTTCTTTTTAACGTTAATAAAAGTCTTTTCATGTAGACGGCCTTTATCCGGACTTAGGGACTTAATCCCATATTTATTTGCCGAATAAATAAGAAAATTTTGTAAGTTCCGGTACATCAATAAAAAATTTAATTTGCATAAATTCTCTCAAGGATTTAAACCATATTATGTAATTTAAATCGCATATGTATTAATAAAGGTATTCAGAATAATATATCAAAACTTTATAAATCCATAACTTGTAAATTAAGAGCGGGCGGCTAATATGTTTTACTTTTCTTTTTTTTCACAATGAAAAGTACTACTGAATCATTATGAAAACTGTTTAAAAATCAAGTGGGCTGGTGATCCTAATTTACGGCAAAATAAAATCTATTGAAAAAATTACTCAAAAAATCATATGTATTGGATTTATTTTCAATTAAATTTTTTACTACTTAACACATTCTTAAAATTTTTTATATATGATCAAAACTAATTCACTTACATACATATGTATATAAAATAACATTTTTACTTTCACATAAAAATTTTGTTTCACCAATACTGGTTAAATTTGCAAACGAATTTCGAAGTAAAAGTTTAAACTTCTTATAGTTCTTTTCTCTCTTTCTATATACTACAAACGAAATTAGATTTAAACAAGAAAAGAGTGTGGACATTTCGTGAAATCGTCTTTTTTTTGTACAAAAATCGTCAAATCGAATTTTGGAATTTTTACAATAAAAAATCGTTAAAATGCAGATAAATCGGCAAATCTGCCAACAGTGGATAAAGCTTGTTCAGTTGGTTTTAGAACAATGAGTTTTTATATATAATGAACAAAATGAAATTTTCAAATTTCTTGAATTGTTTTATTAGTTTTATATATTTTGTGAATAAATTGTGTTTAAATTGTTGCAAAAAACATTATTAACAAAAATAAATCAAATTGTGTTTCAATAAAAAGTAAAAGAAAAAAGAAATTTGTCAACAAAAACGGTATAGCTTTTGAAATTTGGTTTTCACAAAAACCATTTAGTTCTTGTTTGCTGTAAATGGTATATTTTTTGAGTCAAAATAAAAGTTATTTGTTGAATATAGTAGGAATATAAAAGTTATTTTCTTATTGTTATATTGATAGATTTATAAGGCATAAATCGCCAAAATGAAAAAAATGGAAAAAACCCTAAAATAATAATGAAAAGAAATAAAAAGTAAAAAAACCAAAAAAAGAAAAAAAAAAACGACAAAATCAGACAAAAAGCGCCAAAATAAAAAATCGCCAAAAAAATAAACGCTCAAGCGAAAAAAACATAAAAAAGCAGAAATAAAAAGATCGCTAAAATGAAAAATCTAAAGGGGAAAAATCGCCAAAACGGCAAAATTCGCCTAAACGGAAAATTTTGCAAAAACGGAAAAAATCGCCAAAACGCAAACAATTTTAAAACAAAAAAATGCAAAATCGGGAAGAAGAAAAAAATCTTTAAGCTGGAAAAAATAATCTATGAAAAAATCTTCAAATTGGATGAGAGTTATCACAATTACTTAGAGCGTTATTCGCCCTCTATTTTATAAAGTATTTTAGGAAAGCTTTGTTTTTGTATTTATCTATTATTTTTATAATGGCTATTTTATTTTTCACGAATTATCGCAGTTTTCTTTTTAAGAAAAACCAGGATCTATAAGATCTGAAATTGTAATATAAATTACAATTTCACAACAAACAGCAAAAATTAATTTTATTTCCACTAAAGTTTTTTTTTATTTCAATACGATGAGGGTAGCGGAGCACCCCAGATATAATCTAGTAATAATAAAAATAAAACTTACCTCTAAATTAACAACAGCATTGCTAAGGATTTCACCATTACGACAATCACGGGCTGCTACACAAGCCATATTGGTAGAACATGTTATAAAAGGTTTTTGCGTAGTTGGTGCAGGTGTTGGAGGTGGTGTGGGGGGATTATAAGTACAACAAACATTATCTTCAGGGACACAATTCTACAAAATATGAAAAAATAAAAACATTTACATTAGTTATTTTTTCTATAAAAATACACACTTAAATGCAATTCATTTAAAGATGTTGCAATTAATTACTTTAAAACATAAAAATTTTAATTAAACTCTTACACATATTCATTCACATTTAATATTACCAAAATTTTTTAAATTTAATTTAAATTTTTTGTAAAATATAAAATTAAGCAGCAGCAGTAGTAGATAAAGTAATTATTGATGACTTATGCTTAAAATATTAATATAAACGTCATCAATCATGATTGTATTTTACTTATTAAGCATTTCAAACTGATTAAACTTAATTTAATGACAACCACCAAAAATATATATATTTTTTGTGTTTTTTTTGTTTTTTTTTATTTTGAAGTTTATGTTAAATAATAAAATTTATATATAAATAAAAGTTGACATTTTATAAGATAATTATTTTGCTCGTCTTTTCTTTAAACAATTTTATTTAGTCATTATTTGTAGCTGTTGTTAAGATTTTTATTTTTATAATTGAGGTTTTGTTTGTGTAACAATTAATAACCGCTTAATAATTTTTGTTGTTGTTATTATAGTTGTTTAAAATGTTATAGTAAGTAACGTTTTTGTTAAATTGTTTTTTAATTTTTTTTAGATTTAATATTAACAAATACTTGCTAGTTAATTAAAAACAGGTTAAAAAAGGTTAAATTTAAATCATTACATTTAAAGACACAAAGTCACAAAGTCAAATAAACAGTGAGATAACTATATGAATGGTCATTTTAACCAATAAATAGACACAAATAACAGACAGAAACAGCAAACAGTCTGTTAGTCAGTCTGACAGACGGACAGTTAATATTCATAAAATTATTATAAATGTTTTGTAAGCAACAACATAACTAAATAAATGAACTGTCATTAGTTATTTGAGTACTTTAGATATTAATTCTTAAAGACTCGTTTATAACACCTTCTACTAACTTACTCAATTTTAAATAAACACCCAAAAACTAACTCTTAAGCTCTAAAAGACATCGTAATAAAATAAAAATTTAAGTTTTATATTGACCTCTCTCTGTGTCTTAAGAATAAACAACATATAACACCAGTAAACGCTTAGAATAAACAATCTAAATAAAAAAATCTAAAAATTATACAATAATTTATTAAATAAACAACACCCATCTACAGATTTTTTATTTTTTATTTTTTGCCTGTAAATATATCTTTAAGATTTTACTAATGCAAAATCATTTTGGCAGCGATAAATGTTTAAATGACTTTAACTTTGGCATATGTCACTGTATTATAGAAAAAACATCATTTTTGAATAACGTAAATGATCATTGGATAAAAACAACAATAAGATAGAGAGAAGACAAATGAAAAACAACAGCAACAACAATAAGAATTGTCATAGAACTTTATATACATATGTATATGAAAAATGTTTAAATATTTACACGAAATAAAATTTTTGTAGAGATATGTATTATTTTTTATATATTTATAATTTTGTCATTATTGAAAAAAAGTAGGGGAAAACTGGAGTGTTGTGGCGTATGGGGTAATGAAGAAAGTTTTAATTTTTTCGCGTATTTTTATTTTATTATTATTATTATTATTTTTTTTTTTTTTTGCAAAAAAGACTGCTGATATATGTTTGCCATTATTGCACTACATTTCGAAATTATATTTCATGCATGAAACCTATGATTTCATTGCTTTTTGAGCACAAGCAAATAAAATATACTTAAAAAGTTTTTTTTAACTGCTTATATTTCTGAGAAAGATATTCAAATTAAGATAGTTTTTAAATCGGTGAATACAAAATTGAATACTTTATTTTGCATATATTTCAACTGCAGAAAAGTTTTGTCACAAAAATATAATGATTTTTCAGATTTCTTTTTGACTTAAAAATTGTGAAATTGGGGCATTGTGGTAAAAATATATTGGGCTAAAATGCGATGTATAATTTACCAAATTTTCCATAAATTTTTTTCTGCAATTTTTTATGAAAATATAGTAAATAATTGGTTTAATCAACAATGATATGAAAATATTTAAGAAAATCTAATAAAACAGATGAAAAAATGTGATGCTTTAGTAAAACCAATAAAACATACGAAAATTAGAAATAACTCAATAAACTCTAGAGCGATATGACTAAAAATTCCTAGAACCAACATACCATTACATTAGTTTATTAAAAGAAGAAAATATGGATTTAAAAATCACGGAAATAGTGGATGCTGTAAAAATACACACAAAGTTTGAAAAAACTCATGAAAAGGGTCTGCGCACTTAACTTGTGTAAAATTATAGTAATTTATTTCAAATACAAGAAATAACATTTTGTTATATTATTTTTTAATATTTTTGTCAGTTGTTACCTGTCTGTTTTCATCACTTATCGAAATTTTTATATTCGTGTGGCCTCGTAAATACAAAAATCATTTAAACATATTTTATAAACACTAAATATCTTAGAGTTTGCCATTTTTAATACTTTATCCCAACATTTCCCTTTTTGATTTGCCGAAATAATACCAAAAGATAAAATAATCTTATTATTTTTATGCAAAATAGACAACAATCCATTCCATATAATAGTTCCATTGTAGGGTTCAAAAGATTATTGGTTGGTATTTTATTACAATAAGATTAAAGCATTCTCCAGTTTACCCCAATCTCCCCTACTTAGGAAAATCAATGTCTTTTTGAAATTTGTATGTTTTTGAAAACTAATGTTTTTTTTTTTTTGATATTTGGAACTTTTCCTATGTACTTTTGAAAATTTGGAAAAATAGTACTTTTTTTGTTATAAAAATATTAGCACGTTTTTTGAAAATGAATAGGGTAGAAGAGGGACCATTTGCCATAGGGCTACATACGTCTTTACCAATTATTTTGTAAATTGATGATGATGATTGATGATGAATAATTAATTTTCATTTCCTTTATCGTAGATCTTTCATCCATGAAATTTTTATATTTTCCATTTACATTTGATTAATTGTTTTGTCAAATACTCTCCAAAATATTTCGCTGTGAGTATTTTCTGTCATAACTTTCATAGTTTTTGGAATTTAGCAAAGATTTTTTCCATGTTATAGTCTTGATTTGATAGTAATGAACAAGAATTGAAAACAGGTGTTTTAATAAATTCGTTTAAAGTGTAAAAACAATTATCAATTGTGTGTAAAACTCCTTCTTGGGCGCATCCGCCAAATTGCTGTTATTCGTATCCAACTTATCATCCGGGAACGTCGTAATCAGCGCTTATTAAATGTAGATCTTTCACTACACATATTGACTCTAGTATTAACAGAATTTAAACAAAAATCATTTAGTAATTTTTGCATGCACTGATTTTGGTTCTACGTTTTTTTTTTTATTTATTTTGCATAAAACTCAATTGAACATATCAATCTTTGTTTGTTTTTTCAATTGCTGTATTAAAATAAAATAAAAAATTCATCATATATAGGAAAGCGATTCTGTCCTCATCACTTGGCGAATTTACCCCATGGGTTGGGGTAGTTTCGCCGTCTTGGTCTCTTCCGAAATTCAAAAGAATTAAAGTAACAGATATATAATCAAAAGGGCTTAAATTAAAGCCAACATATCTAAGTTTTTATTACTAAAGAAATTTTACAGATATCGTTTATGGTTATGAGAAGAGATCACTTTGAAAAAAAGGCGAATGCTCCATTCTAGTCTACTTTTTTTTAAAATTTTGTACTTTTTGAATTTTTTTTTTTAATTTCTACTGTTTTAAAATACATTTTTTTAAATTAGTGATTTTAATAGAAATCAGTGCTCTTTTAAAATTAGTACTTTTATGAAAATTAGTCTTTTTTTTAATTTGACTTTTTAGAAAATGTACACATTTATGAAAATTAGTATTCTAATTTGGAAAAACTAGTCATTTTTTAAACTTTTTTATAAAATTAAGTTTTTTTTTTTTTGCAAATTAGTACTTTTTAAAATCTGTACATTTTTGGAAAATTCTACATTTTCTTTGAAAATGAATCCTGTTTTTAATTAGAACCTTTTTGTTTAAATAAAAACTTTTTGAAAATGTGTGCTTTTTTCAAAAATTACTTAGTACTATTTGGTGAATATATAATTTTTTCATTTTGGTACGTTTTTCAAAAATTTTACTTTTGTAAAATTTAATTTTTTTTGTCATTTTTTTAATTCATTGTACCATAATACGAAATGCCACCCCCATACCATTATTCCGCCCTCTCGGCTGTGTCTGCGGCTCAAAAATAATTCCTCCTTATTTAGGTCATGGAACTAATAGTTATATCCGTAGGAACAATCAATATTAATTTTTTTTCATCGGAAAATATAACTTTAAACCATTTGTCGGATCATGTCATTATATTTTTGGCAAACTGTAGACGTTGTGATTTGCGTTTTTCATTAAGTGGTGATTTTTTTTGCAGTTTTCGTCGGACTATGTTACGTCAGACAGTTCACCGACTTTAAAATATGGTGCATTGTTCTTAGACTGGCATTGACTCCACTTTTTTCACGTATTTTTGATACCGACATGTCAGAATTTGATGCAATTCTAAGAATGTTTCGTCTTTCTTTTGGAGTTGTTGCCATTTTCTTCCGCCCTTTCACGTTTTTTCCATATCTTTCTACGTTATTTAAATAATTGTACAGAACTGTCTTTCCTCTATTAACGTTTTTGGCTATTTGGACTGGATTCTGGCCCTGAGATTTCAAAGTCAGAATTTTTTCTTTTTCAGAGTTATTAAGAGCCTTACCAAGTTCCATTTTGAATAAAAACTGTTTAAAAACTATCAAGAAAGAAATTCAAATCATAGCCTTCCTGATTAATATTAAAAGAATTCCTCATTCAAGTGACATATGAAATAGTACCACAGAAATACATGTCTTTAAATAAATGCATAATTTTAGTGTAAAAAAATATGTATATTTTTTATTTCTTCAGGAAACTAAAGCCAACACTTTGAAATTTGGTTATCGGTGACTTTCGCAGAGTAAATTTCACTATACAAACACACGAATAGAAGAAAATTGTTTTTCTCGTTTTCATATTTGGTGAACACAATAATAAACTTTTTATTTTACCAAATATTACTGTAAAAACCTTTTCGCTTACATTCTTTGCCTTGAATTGTAAGCAATTTGTTAACATGTCTTAGTTGAAAAAAAAAAAAAATAAACAAAAAAACAAAGACATAACAAAACAACAGCCAGAATCAACAATAAATAAACAATTTACCTTCAAGTTTTTCATTTTCCTATAAAACACTAAGATTATAAAAATTAAGATTCAATGGAAAATAGAAATATTTAATAAAAAATACACACGAAAAAAAAAATCAAAAATCATGGTTAAACCACAAAGCCAAAGTTCAAACCTCAAACAATTAACGTAAATTAAAAACTCTAATTAACCAATGTTCTGTGGCACTGATTAAAACGAATAAATTAAAATGTTTATGATGGAACTACCATGACCAACACCCTCATGAAATATAATCGAGTTTTTTTTTTGCTAAAATTTAGTTAAGTAAAATTTTAATTTTTCTAAAAGAAAAATGTTGTCATTGATTAATATAGTAATTTAATTATTGACAGTGGTTAATTAATTTAAAATATTTTGGATGAATAGATTTGTTACAAGTTACATGTAAAGCATAATAGCACATTTTTAGATAATGTTTCTTGTCTTAAGGTCTTTTGTTTGAATTAATTGTTTAACCATTACTAAATACTTGGTTATCTAAAAAAAAATCATTTAATTTAAAGTTTTTTAAAGTTTGTTACTTAAGTCTTTTGTTTTAGTAGGTGGTATTCATTTGTTATGTTTAGTTTACTGCTAAAGTGTTTCTTAATAATAAATTTTCACTTAAAGAGTTTAGGTCTTAAGTCTTTTGTTTTAGTTACAAAATTATCTTTCAGTCGGAAAAAAAATTAGTTTTATTTAAAATATTTAATTTATTTTTATTAATGCCATTTCGTTTTTTTAGTTTAACATGTTTTTTTTCTTTTCAGTTTCCCCATCTTTAAAATTAAAAATTTTTCTTTAATGTTCTTCCATTTTTGGTAAGTATTTCTAAAGAATTCGTTTTTGTTTGTTTTAATAGATATTAATTTTTAAGTCTATGGCTCGTTTAAAATTATTTAAAATTTATTATTTTATCTTATAATTACGTCAGTTTGACTTTTTTCTATTTTTTCTATACGTTTGTCTAATCAATCGCATTATTAGCACTTTGGCCCACTAATCGTAGAAATAAAATAAATTCTTATTAAATACGTGGGAGTTTCAAATTGAGACGCCTCAACAATTTTATTCGTTCATAAATTATTTCACTATATGCATACATACAAAACTAAAATTTGTCTATGAATAAACTTTTTTATTTTAATTTTTCAAAACAAAAATTCTATTCATCACTACCGCCCAAAAATGGTAACTTGTTGACAAACAGACAAATATGTGAAGAAAAACTACAAACACAATTTTCTCATCACACGTACACATAAAATTACTACAAGTCATAATAATGGTAAAAATATCACACAATTTGTTATTTTTATTTATTTATTTATTTGTTTGTTTGTTTCCATAAATAAATATATATAAACTTGACTTTGACATAGTAAGCTAAAAATAAGACAAATTAAATAAAAATTTAAATACAAATGAAAAGAATCATCTGCTATGAGGGGAATATTCGCATGAAGTAGTACAGTTTAATTTTACACTAGATTTACATTTGTTTTACAGGTGTTTGGTGGGAATTAAAAAATTTAAGATTAAATATGGAAATTAAAATTTTAATTAAGTTTAAATTAATGTATAACATTAATTTGAAATGTATACATTATTTATGTTTAATGGGAAATTAATTTAGTGTATTATTTATTAAAATGCAATTCTCAAAAAAACAATACTATTACTTTTTTGTTATATTTGTCGATAGCCAATATTCACATCGGTTTAAAACATATACCAAATAATTTTCGTACGAATTGCGGATAGATTTTATACCCATGACTTTTATTTCAATTTAAAACCTAAAAAACGGTCTCCTGAAAAGTAATAAAAGTCAATTATGTAATTATATGTAGATTTGTAGATTTTTCCATTCCACCACATTTTTTATTTTTGGAAAAGGCAGCAAAAAAAAAAAAAAACGACTGAAATAACGCAGGATAATACTGATTCTGCGGCATGGGATTTCGCAGTAAATTTATATCCACAGGGATATCGTAAAGAAAATGTACGATACATTTCTTTTTATAGAAAAATAAAAATAAAATTTCTTTTTATAGGAAATTTGTAATAAATTTTCTTTTTATAGTAGATTTACGATAAATTTTTTGTTTATAAAAAATTTCCGATAAATTTTTTGTTTATAAAAAATTTCCGATAAATTTTCTATTTCTAGAACTTTTTCGATAAATTTTCTTTTAATAGAAAATTTACGATATTTTTTTGTATAGAAAATTTAGGATCAATTTTATTTTTTCTTTTTATAAAATATTTACAACAAATTTTATATTTATAAAAAATTATGATAAATCTTATTTTTATAGAAAATTCAAGATAACTTTTATTTTTACAGAGAATTTACAATAAATTTTCTTTTTATAGAAAATTTACGATAAAATTTCTTTTTATGGAAAATTTATGATAAATTTTATTTTTATAGAAAATTTAAAATAAATTTTCTTTTTATAGAAAATTTACAATAAATTTGTTTTTTTGATAGCAAATTTACCATATTTTTTTTATTTATAGAAATTTACGATAAAATTTTTTATTTATTTATTTTTAAAGTATTTTTTGTACAAAATTGTATATGAATTTTCTTTTTATAGAAAATTTACAATTCATTTTCTTTTTATAGAATATTTACAATAAATTTGTTTTTTTGATAGCAAATTTACCATATTTTTTATTTATAGAAATTTACGATAAATGTTTTTATTTACTTATTTATAAAGTAATTTTATACAAAATTATATATGAATTTTCTTTTTATAGAAAATTTACAATAAATTTGTTTTTTTTTTTTTTTTTTTTATAGAAAATTTACCATTTTTTATTATTTATAGAAATTTACGATAATTTTTTTATTTATTTATTTATAAAGTATTTTTTATAAAAAATTATATATGAATTTTCTTTTTATAGAAAATTTACAATTCATTTTCTTTTTATAGAAAATATACAATACATAGGTTATAGAACAATATCTAACACAGCTTATGAAAAAATACGATTATTTGTATCAAATTTTGAAATTCCTCAGCGAACTTAAACAAAATTTAACCAGAGTATTTAAGTGTGTACTTTACTGTCAAAAATTAACAAAATTCGGTTAAAATAATTTCTAATTTTAAAACGAAAAATTTGCTTTTGGTAAAATTATTTTTAACTATAGTTACTTTCAAAATATTCCTAAAATAAATAATCCTAAAATTAAATATTCCATCTATGTGTATATTAAACATATGACTCAAGTCTTTATCAAATTCTCCCCACAAAAAACAAATTAATGAATAATAAACAAATCAATACAAATAATAATATTATTAAAAAAATAAAATAAAAAAAAAATAATAAAAATCACACCGCCAACAGTAAACTGTTAAAATGCATGTAAAAATAAATTGTTAACGAAATGTTTACATACACTTAAAAATATCATCTCCATCATTATCGTTATTATTATGATCATCATTTAAGAGGCTTAATAACATCATAATTATAGTTATATTTAAATATTTATTTTGATTGTTTTTAAGTATTCACTTCGTATTCCATTGTGCATATTTATTGCTTTAAGTGTTTTTTCTTTTCAAAATTATTGTTTTTGCTTTCGCTTTATTAAATTATTAGTTCAATTTGAAAATTAAAACTATTAGTAAATTCCAACAAATAGTCAACAGTAGTCGTCATAGACTTGAAATATTTTATATTATTTATGTATATTTCTGCTATAATATGATAATATTTGCATTTCTACTGTTTATTTTTTTGATTTAATTTATTGTTGTTCTTATGGAATTTTGAAAATTCGCACATTTTAATTATGTGATAAAATAAATATGTTTTTTTATTTTAGATTTTTTTTTGTTTTACTAGAAATTAACATTTGTTTGTGAATTTATTTAAAGCTTGACTAAATTTCACAATAATGTCTGTAATAAATGACAAAAACAAAAAAGCAATCATCAGCATAAGTCTTAAAACATAAGCTTATCGTTGAGCTATTGTAGCTTTAGCCATCAGTTCGCGACTTTTTTGTGTTGTTTTGGCAACAATGTTTAGAAAAAAAATCTTTAGATCGTGAGATATTAATAAAATATGTAATGCGGAAAATTTAACAAATATTTTACATTTACATAGAATTCATTTACAACTAGGTATTTACATACATATGTATGTTTGTGCTGAATATTTCGTTTCCTTTAGACCAAAAGTGAAACAGGAAGAAAAACGTATGCAATTAGGTCATTTTAGCACATTTATAATTAGTTATAATAAATTTCGCAAATTTATATTCATAGGAAGTTTTGGATAAATTATGTATTTATAAGAAATATTCAATAAATGTTCTATTTATAGGACAACTTTTAAAAAATTTATTTTTTAAAAGTTTTTCAATATTTTTTTTTGTTTTTTGTTTTTTTTTTTGTATGAAATTTTTGATAAATTTTCTTTTTATAGAAAATTTACCATAAATTTTCAGTTAATAGAAAATTTACCATAAATTTTCAGTTTATAAAAAATTTTCGATAAATTTTCTGTTTATAAAAAATTTACGATAAATTTTCTGTTTATAAAAAATTTACGATAAATTTTCTGTTTATAGAAAATTTGTAAGAAATTT
Source organism: Protocalliphora azurea (assembly GCA_932274085.1). Lineage (NCBI taxonomy): Eukaryota > Metazoa > Arthropoda > Insecta > Diptera > Calliphoridae > Protocalliphora > Protocalliphora azurea. The sequence goes on along the minus strand of OW026521.1, from coordinate 151,662,286 downwards.
TCTTATAGAAAATTTACGATAAATTTTCTTTTTTAGAAAATTTATGATAAATTTTCTTTTTATAGAAAATTTATGATAAATTTTCTTTTTATAGAAAATTTATGATAAATTTTCTTTTTATAGAAAGTTTATGATAAATTTTCTTTTTATAGAAAATTTATGATAAATTTTCTTTTTATAGAAAATTTATGATAAATTTTCTTTTTATAGAAAATTTATGATAAATTTTCTTTTTATAGAAAATTTATGATAAATTTTCTTTTTATAGAAAATTTATGATAAATTTTCTTTTTATAGAAAATTTATGATAAATTTTCTTTTTATAGAAAATTTATGATAAATTTTCTTTTTATAGAAAATTTATGATAAATTTTCTTTTTATAGAAAATTTATGAAAAATTTTCTTTTTATAGGAAATTGACGATAAATTTTATTTTTGTACAAAATTTTTGTTTAATTTTCTTTTCATAGAAAATTTATGATAAATTTTCTTTTATACAAAATATTTGTTCAATTTTCTTTTTACAGAAAATTTACGATGAATTCTCTTTTAATAAAAAAAATTGATAAATTTTCTATTGCAAATTGTATCTTTATAGAAAATTAACGATAAATTGTGTCTTTATGGGTAATTAACGATAGATTGTCTCTTTACAGAAAATTAACGACAATTTTTCTTAGAGAAAAGTTACGATAAATTTTATTTTTAAAGAAAATCTTCGATTAATTTTTTTATAGAAAATTTACAATAAATTTTCTTTTTATGGGCAATTTACGATACATTTTCTTTTTGTAGAAAATTTACGATAAATTTTCTTTTTATTAAAAATTTATTATAAATTTTCTTTTTATAGAAAATTCACGATAATTTTTCTTTTTATAGAAAATTTTTGTTTAATTTTCTTTTTATATAAAATTTACAATAAATTTTCTTTTTATAAATTTTACGATAAATCTTCTTCTCATAGAAAATTTACGATAAATGTTCTTTTTATATAAAATTTTTTTATGAATTTTATTTTTATAGGAAATTTTCGATGAATTTTATTTTTATAGAAAATTTTCGATGAATTTTGTTTTTATAAGTTTTTCGATAAATTTTCTTTTTGTAGAAAATTTGCATTAAATTTTCTTTTTATAAAAAAGTTGCGATTAATTTTCTTTTTATGGGAATTTTATGATAAATTTTCTGTTCATGGGAAATTTGCGATAACTTTTCTGTTTATAGAAGATTTACGAAAAATTTTCTTTTTATTAATTCTAATGAAATGTAGTTTGTTTTATAATATTTTATTATACCAAATCAGGAAAATCGAGATATGTTTCAATATATGGTGAAATCTCATTAATTTTTCATATAACAGTTTATCTGAAAACTAGTGTCAGTTCAAAAAAAAAAAAAAAAAAAAATTAAAAAAAAGAAGAAAAAATAAATAAAAAAATAAATAATAATAAAGACAGAAAGATTCCGCACCGCAGAACCAGTGTTTCACTGTGTAATTTATTATGAATAATTTATTTCCAAATATGTTTTATATTAAAAAAAAAAAAAAAAAATGGTTGCCAAATACATTTAATTTGTGTTGTTGCAAAAGTTAATTTGTACATAAATGTTTCAAAATAACAACTGGCGTTTAAAATTGCTTTAAAAATCAAAATTGTTTTGTTAAACAAATATTTACTAATTGTTAAACATTTGAGCAAATGTCAGTAACCCCAAATTGTTTTTAATATTATTTTAGTTATTTTAAATCCCTCATTTATTAAATTATCATGGTTAAATTGAGTAATTTATTTTATTTTTTAATATTTAAATTTCTTGCAACATCTTTGGTTATTGAAAGCAGCCTAAAGAGGAATTACATTCACCGTAATCTTAGATGCCAACTGCGAAAAAATTATGTGGAATGTAAATATCTTGGGTAATCATACCATAACATATCAATAATGTCTGTGTTATTTTCAATCATGTATAAGTATTAAATCATATCATTTATCTATGTATCTCATGGTCATTTTTAATTATATTGCGATAAATTAAATCTGAAGATTGATATTATTTAATCGCTCAGTCTTTGTAGCATTTTCCCTTATTTTGTTTTTCTCTTGTTTTCTTTCTTTGGATGGGGTTTTTTCTTTAGTTTCTGCAGACAAGTACTAAAACAGGAAATATAAATAACACTAAATATGTTTAGAGTTTAAAAGGTATAACTATTTAATTTAACAAAAATATATTTAATTTGAATTTGTTTTGTTTCATTTAAAGGTGTATGTTGGTGTTTTAAAAATACAAACATAATTTAGATTAATTATTGTATGAATCTGCTTTTTAAACTTAATATTCTTAACACTCTTAAATGTTTCTTAAATGGTTTTAGTCTAGAAATCCACAATTTAAAATAAATGATTTAAATTTTCGAGTGTTAAAAATTTAATGTTTCACGTTCTCGTTAAAAAAGTTCAATAAACTTGGAACATATTTTAAACAAAATAATAATAAATTTTGTAATAAATATTAAACGTTTTAGCTTCTTCAGATGTTAAAACTTTTTGCTTTTATTTTAATGTTTATTATTGAAATAAATTCACAAAAACGTTTTTTGTTGGATTTTTATTGAAAAGTGAAACTGCATATTAATTTTTTTTTTGGTTTTTATAAATTGGGTTTTTTCTTTTTTTGTTTGGTTTGTTGTTTTTGTAAAAAAAAATCCTGGATTATATTTTGTTTTATTTAAAATGCCTGCACATGTTTCCATTTACTTAACAATTTATGTGACACTTGTGACACCAATGTCTTCTAAAATGGTACCCCAAAGGAGAGAAAAGGCAAAAAATAAGTAATCGAATATTGTCTTTTTAGTGATAAGAATAACAATAATATTAAAAAAATAAAGAAAAAAAAAATTAAACCTTTAAGGGACCTTTGATTAAAAAAGTTATTATTTTTCATAGGAAATACATTTTATGCCTTAAAAAGCATTCATTAAAACAGTTGTTATCACATACTCGAACCCTTATTAATTTCAGACACTATTCTTTCGCTCTCTCTCTCTATTTTATTTAAAATCCTCGAAGACTAAATGTTATTTCAACAAAGGAATAATTGGGAGTGATAAATAATGAAATAGTGTGTGACATTTTAAAACGTCAGTAATTATGAGTTTAAAATGGTGCAAGTCTAAAGTTTATAGGCATTAGTTTTGGATCCTAACATGAAAGCAAATCTAGGGGCAAAAGTTTAATTCTTCTTTTAAATAGCGCCCGAAAACTTTTTATTTTTATTTTTTAATCAATATAAAAATCTCTCCTGTTCAAAATGTTTTCATTTATTTGTTGAAAAAAGTATGTGAGGGATTTTTATTTTTATACCCACCATCAAAAACTGATGTGGGGTATACTGAGTTTGTCATTCCGTGTGTAAGATGTCAAAATAATCAACTAAGACCCCATAAATTATATATATTCTGGGTCCACGTGAAAATCTAAGACGATCTAACGATGTCCTTCCGTCTGTACGTCTATCTGTTGAAAGCAGGACAGGACTCGGAGGATGAAAATTTGGCTCAAATATTTGTATTATATAAGATTTGTTTGCTATTGAAAATCAGCAAAATTGGTTCATAAACAAAATAGTTATGGACCAAATATTAAAAAACGAAGGACACCCTCGTAACTCCAGTTTACACTTTTCGGCCGATATCTTTTACAAAAATTTATGTACATTAACGAAATTTTGCAAAAATAGTTCAAGGACCAATGTAAACTCGAAAACCAAAAATTGGCGTGGTCCGCCTACCTCTCATATAAGGTGAAATTTAAAAAAAATTGGTAATGGTGGGTATACAGATTCGGCCAAGCTGAATATAACTTTCTTACTTGTTTAATATAAATATCCATCATGATGAAAAAAAAAAAAAATAAATATTAGCGTGGAAAATTTATCAAATAATTGTTTTTTTATTCACACTTTTGTTTTTGTTTCAAAAAATATTTTCTACTATTTCATTTATTTGAATTTTGTATGTGTATTGTTTGAATATATTTTATATATTTTTTTATTCAATGAAATTGTTGTTGTTTAGAATTTTTTTCATTAGATGAAAATAATTGAAAATAATTTTAACATTTGTAATAAATATCACAAATGATATTTATATTTTTTATTTCGATCAAAATGACGAAAAAAGTTATGATGGATTTTTATTATTTTATGAACACAAAAGATTGTTTTTCGATTGAAATAAAAATAAAAAGTTGTTTTTTTAGTATTAAAGTCCAGTCTCTGTTAAATATTTTTTGAAAGCTTATATTTTATTAAAACCCAAACCGTATTAATTGAAAAAAATAATAATAATGAAATTTTGCTACTAAGTCAGTGAACTAGTTCCCTCATTCATTTCACTCCTTAGTAACATTATTAAGAGACTAGAGTTTTATTGAAACTAACCAGTTCTATCCATAACAAAATTTTAATAGCTTGAATAAAAATTCTTTCGTAATAAATCTTTAATAAATTGATTTTTTGTTAAAAACCCATTTTTTTTTTCATAAAAACAAGGTTTTGGGGTAAAACACGGGTTTGTGGTAAAAAATATAATGAAAATGATTTAGTGGTGAAATCGATTTTTTTTTTGGTGAACATTGTGTTTTTTGTAGTGAAATATTAACTTTGTGGTGAAAAATTTATTTTGTGGTAAAAATATTGATTTTGAGAAAAACGATTTGTTATGTAAAATCCCACTTTTCTCGTAGAAACGTTTTGAGCTGAAAATTAATTAAGTGGTGAATATATCGATTTAGTGTTGAAAAATCGATTTAGTGTGAAAAATCGATTTTGAAAACTTGATTTTATGGTAAAAATATATTTTATTGTGAAAATACCGATTTTGAGGTGATAAATTGATTTTGCAGTGAAATATTGATCTTGTGTTAAAAAGTCGATATTGTGGTAAAAAAATTTGTTTTGTGGTGAAAAAACGTTACGTGGTGAAAATACGGTTTTGTGATAAGAAATTGATTTTATACTAAAAAATCGATTTTGAGGTGAAAAACTGAATTGGTGGTGAAAACATCGATTTTATGGTCGAAATATTTTTGTTAAACAGTTTCGTGTTGGAAACGAGTTTGAGATGAAAAATCGGTTTTTCTTTTGTGAAAACATAATATTTTCTTAAAAATCGTTTCTTCCTCAATAATTCAATTATTTCTGGGTCGAATTGGATATTTTTTTCCATAAGCTTTTAAAATTTTGTGGTGATAAAATGGAATTGAGGTAAAGGAACTGCTTTGTGATTAAAGGTTGATTTTGTGTTGAAAAAACGGTTTTGTGGTGAAAAATCGATTTGGTGATTTGTAGTAAAAATCTTTTTTTGAAAACGGATTAAAAAAATGGTGGTGAAATATGAGTTTGAGGTGAAAAATGTATTTTTTGGTGAAAACATATTTTTTTAAAAATATTTTTTCCTGCATATCTTAGCTATTTATGAATCGATTTGGATAATATTTTCATTATTAATTACAGATAATTTCCAACAGCGAAATTTATAGATTCATAAGTAATCTAATACATTAATAGCCTTTAATCCTCCTCCTCCTTTTTTTAGCTGATTTTTCTTGTTATATAAAACTAAAAGTTATTACAATTTCCTTGCCCTTAAAGGATTAAAGAAGGCAAATATTTTCTTTGTTTATAAAACAAAAAATTTGCATAAATGAGTGATTTTTTATTGGTTGTCCCCAGGAACCTGTTTTGCAATTAAACATGAACTTAATGTTTGATATAGAGACAATGATGGCAAAAAAAAAACACTGCGTAGGCACAATACAAAACACATTGCGAATCGACACACTTTTCCAGGCAAACAAACCGGCACTCGAAGAGACAGACCGACAGACAGGACGGATAAGTAAAGTAGCCTCATGTTATTAATACTTATATTACGAAATTTTTATTAAAAAATGTGCAAAAAAAAAGAAAAATTATTTTGATTGGCTGTAAGAAATGCAAAAAAAAAGCAAAAATTTGGCAGAAAAAAGGGCTAAACCGGAAATTAACGGTTAAACTCAAATGTTTTTGAATGTTTTTTTTGTGATCTTAAAGACATTATAATTTTAATAAAAAACAATATCAAAAACAAAAGAAAGATGAAAGACTAGTAAAAATAAAAATAAACTCCATCATAATAATCTCTAGCATGATGGCTCGTTAGCTGGCTTATCTGCATGTCGTTTTTTTACGTTTTCATAAATAATTTTTTTCTTGTTATTTTGGAATTGATAAACGTTTAAAAACATTTTTTTTTATACTGAAGATGTTGATGTTGTATGTGTGTGTGTTCACAAATAAATATAAATCTGGGTAAAACCAAAAAAAAAAAAAAAAAAAAAATCAATTCTGATTATATAATTTCGGTATCTTTAAATCCTATAACTAACTTGAAATTTGTTAAGGTGTTTTTTTTTTAACGAAATACCAATACCTAAGATTAGCATTACATTTATTATAGATTTTAATTAATCATTTGATACTTATTTATAAAATAATTTGAATTAAAAAAATCGTTGCTAATTTAGTAAAAAGTAAGAAAGATTATAATTAAAAACACTCACCTGTACTTTGGGCAATTGCTCTGTGAAATAACCATTTATACATTTATCTTTGGGCACACATTGTTGACCACGTCCACGACACTCCAATAGGGTGGGTAAATATTGTTGACCCACAAAAGGTGTGGCTCTTTTGCTAATCAGCGATATAAAAGCGGCTGCCGGACTTGGTGGCTGATAATCATCATCATGTCGACTTAATAAACCATTTTGATATTCACCATTCAGGAACATATTTGAGGAATATTGTGAACAATTTACAGCCGTTGCGGCAAAGAGTAAAGTGGCCAAAAAGCCATAGGCTAAAGACGTACAACGTGACATAATTCGCATGTGATTATGAAAGTTGTGTGGAGGGGGTATAGTTATGAAAACAAATTAATATTAAATCCTGGGTATATTTTAACTAAAAGTAAACTGAAAACGGTTAAGAAATTATTAGTAAATGTTTAAATATTTAATTTATTGAATTAATTCTCTTTAAAACAAAAGATTTAAGAAACAAACTTTATTTAAAAAGTGTAAATATTTTTATTGAAATTTTAAAATTTTTGTATTGCAAGCATTTTTGTCCCTTGTCGGGTCATACCGCTAATTTTACCACCTTTCATGTTTAAAATGTTATAATTTTTTTAATTGCAAAATATGTGAGCTCGATTTTTTTAAAATAGCTTCCGTAGAAAGCTATTTATTATATAAAACTGTTTTAACAATATTAATAAAAACATAATTGTATGAAAGTTATGCTCTTTTCGTGACGTATTTTCAAATATTTTAACACGCTTTATTGTATTCGCTATTAGTAAAGTAGGTATACGAAAAGATTTGAAAGCAAACATTTTATTTTTATTTTTAATTGAAACTGAAAAATAAAACACTCCCCATAAACGAAATTGTATACAAATAAATACTGTAGTTAAAAAAGAATTTTGCGATGAAAAAAAAACGTTTCGAGGTGAAAAAACTATTCGATGTTTGTGGCGAAAAATCGATTTTGTGGTGAAAAATTTATTTTGTAATGAAAAAGTTATATTAAAGTAAAAATGCGATTTTGTGGTGTGAATAAATTTATTTTGTGGTGAAAAACCGGTGTGGGGGTGAAAAAGTAGTTTTTGTTGAAAAATCGATGTTATGGTAAAAATTTTTGTAGTAAAATACGATTTTATTGTGAAAATTCAATTTTGTGTTGAATAAAGAGTTCTGTTGTGTGAACATTTTTGTTTTTGGGGTCAAAAATGTTTTTGTGGTAAAAATTTGATTTTGTGGTGAAAAATGTATTTTGAAGTAAAAATACAATTCCGTGGTGGAAATTAAATTTTGTGGTGAAAACTCAGTTTTGTGGTGTAAAAAAAATTATTTTGTGGAGAAAAAACCGTTTTGGGATAAAAAATGATTTTGTGTTGAAAAATTTATTTTGTGGTGAAAATTTTATTGTGGTGAAAATTTATTTTGTAGTATAAATATGACTTTGTAATGAAAACACAGTTTTGTGGTTTGAAAAGATTTATTTTGGGGAAAAAAACTTTTTTGGGGTGAGGTGGTGAAACATCGATTTTATGTTGAAATATCGATTGTGGTGAAAACACAGTTTTGTGTTGAAAAATCGATACTGTGGAGAAAAAAGGGTTTTGTGGTAAAAAATTCATTTTGTGGTGAAAAAATCGATTTGGTGGTGAAGGAATTGATTTTATGGTAAAATTTGTAAAAAAATAAAAATAAATAAAAAATATTTTCTGAGAAGAAAACTATTTTGTAACTCCAGTTTTTTAGGTAAAAAATCGATTAAAATTTAATTTTGTGGCGAAAGAAAGTTTTGCGGTAAACAATCGATTTTGTGGTGAAAAACTGATTTTGTTAAAAACAAAGTTTTATGCTGAACATAAATTATTTTGTGAAAAGAAAAATATTCGTAGTAAAAAATCGATTCTGTGATGAAAAATAGTTATGAGATGAAAAAATGATTTTATTATAAAAAGTTTATTTTGTGTCTTTATGGTGAAACATCCATTTGGTGGTGAAAAATAGATTTGCTGATTTTATGATAAAATTTTTTTGGGACTAACAAACGGAGAATAAATGGCTTCGTGGCGAAAGTTTTATTTTTTTAATGTTTTTTTATAAAAAAGTTTAGGAAAAATCTGTGAAACAAAGATATTTTTGGACCCATTTTTACGTTTTTCAATAGCAAAATTCTCAAAAACATTTCATTTATATTAAAGTATCACACAAGTCCTTTAGCTGTTCAAATTCAGACGAAAGTTAATTTCAACATACATACAATCAATCCCACTTATCAAGTTTGAATATACTAAAGAGATTACAAACAGAATGACAAACTTATAGAAAAATTTTTTGTAAAAAACAACACGCAAATTCGACTGTCATATCAAATAATTTATACCTGTTCAAATATATTTAACCACGTATTTAGTCATGCTTATTTTTTATTTTATTTTTTTTTTTTTTTACTGCAAAAAAAGGTCTAACAAGTAGTTTTTCTCTATAATTAAGTAACTAATTTTATCGGAAAAAATAACACTCTTGATAGACGTGTGTTGAAAAATCGCACCAACTAATAACTCTATGACGTTACAATATTTACATACACAAAACGACAAGCAAACTTTTAAACTCTACAAAATATTTAACGTTTTATTTAAAATTCAATATGTACCTTACAATATCGAAAAATAAATATATGTATGTATTTCTAACAAATATTTCTATTGAATAATATTACGTAAAAAGTTCATAGAGAAATATAAGTGAATAGAATTTTTTTTCTTTTTTGCAAAAAATAACTTAAACACGTATTCATACTCGTACTAAGAAGTTATGATTAATCAGTAGTAGTAGTAGTAGTAGTAGTAGTAGCAGTGTTGTATAGGTAGTGTTAACAAATTCGAAAATTCGAGTCTTAATAGCTTATGACTGCCTCAAATATTGCAGCAGAATTTAATGTGATTAAGTTGATAATGTCATAATTGCTGCAAGGTGACAAGTAATATGAAAATACATACATACTAGCATACGAGTATATGAGAACTTTAAAAATTTGTTAGAAAACTTTAACTAAATATTAGTGTTTCGTGCACTCAACACTTGTGAAACTAAAAAGTAACGATATTATGAAATTATAGTTTATGATGTTGCTAATGTTTAACACTATAAATATGTAGGTTTGTTTTAAACTAAATAATTTATTTCCAGCAATTTGTTTAGTTACTATGGTAAATTAATTGATGTATGTTATGTATGAAGTATGATGTTGAAAACCATATAATTATGAAAGGTGTTTGTTTGGTTTAGGAAGTTTTAATAAATGAAGTGTTAATTTTTCTTTTTTAAGATTAATAACCAGAACTATAAATTTAATGCAAATGTATATTTATAATTTTAGATCAAATTTGGTTTTTTTAGACCAAATGTTTATACTAATTAAAAGGATTTGCAATAAAATGCATTTATTATGATGTAATTTATATTACGAATTAGATTTTTTTTGTGTTTTGATGAAAAATCTAGTTTTTCATGAAAATTTGTTGTTAAGTGAAAAATGATTGGCATAAATCGATTTGTTTTAATGAAAAATAAGTTGTGTCATGTGTTCTTTGTTGAAAAACAGATTTTTTTTGTTAGTATTTTTTTTTGAAATGTAGGTTTTGTGGTTAGGAATCTATTTAGTAGAGAAAAAATCTTTTTTGTGGTGAAAAATCTGTTTTATGAAGAGAAATATTTTTAATGGTGAAAAATCGATTTTGTGTTGAAAAGTCCGTTTTGTGGTGAAAAATTTGTTTTGTTGTGAAAAATCTTCTTTTGTGGTAAAAAAAATATGTTTTGTGGCAAAAAAAGAAGTTTTGTGGTGAAAAGAAGTTTTTATGGTGAAAAATCTGTTTTGTGGTGAAACATCTGATTTATTTGTGAAAAATTTAATGTGTTTTTAGTAAAAAATCTGTTTCGTGATGAAAAATTTGTTTTTAGTTAAAAATGGGTTTTATGGTGAAAAATTGGCTTTTAAATGAAAAATCAGTTTTATGGTGAAAATCGGGATTTTTTTGTGAAATTTTTGTGATGAAAAAATCTATTTAGTTGTAAAAAATCTGTTTAGTAGTGAAAAATCGATTTTGCGGTGAAAATCAATTTAGTGGTGAAAAATATTGTTTTGTGGTGAAAAATAGAATTTTAAGTGAAAAATCGCTTTAGTGCTGAAAAATCAGTTTTGTGGTGAAAAATCTGTTTAGTGGAGACAAATCGACTTTGTGTTGAAAAATCAGTTTTATTGAAATCAATTTTTGTGTTAAAAAACCACTTTTGTTGTAAAAATATAATTTTATGTTAAAATCCATTTTGTAATGGAAAAATATTTATTTTCAGTATTTTTGTGGTGAAAATTGGATTTTGTGATCAGAAAACTGTTTAGTATTGAAAAACCTATTTTTGTGATAAAAATAAGTTTTTATGGTCCAAAAACAGTTGGAGAAATCGATATTGTGGTGAAAAAAATATTTTAGGTAAAAAATTGTTTTATGGCAAAAATTTGATTTTGTGTTGAAAAACATGTTCAGTGGTGAAAAATTTGATATCTTAAGGTATAAATTTATTTGTGGTGAAAAATTTGTTTTTAACTAAAAACAAAAACAGTTTTGAGGTGAAAAATTACTTTTTAACGTAAAATAATCTTTTATTTTGGTGAAAAATATCAATTTAAAGTAACCAAATCTGGTGAAAAAAATATTTTAGGTAAAAAACTGTTTTACGGTGAAAAATCTGTTTTTGTGATGAAAAATATGTTTAGTGGTAAAAAATTTTATGTCTAGCAAAAATTTGATTTGTGGTGGAAAATTTTTCTTTGGTAAAAAGATTGTTTATAACTAAAAAAAATCGGTTTTGAGGTGAAAAATCACTTTTTATGGTAAAAAATCGGATTTGTAAGGAAAAATATTTTTGAAAAATTGACTAGGTAAATCAGTTTTTATGGTAAAAATTAGTCTTTTGGGGATACTATTTTTGAAAAATTGATTTTAGGTAATAAATTAGTTTTGTGGTGAGAAAAATGTTAAGTGGTGAAAAACTAAGTTTAAGTAAAAATCGATATTGTGTTGAAAAATTTGTCTTTAGTTAGAAATTTGTTTAGTGGTGAATCAGATTTCTTATAAATAAAATTGTTTGTGGTGAAAAATTCGCTTTTACCTAAAAACCAATTTTGTGACGAAAAATGCGTTTTGAGGTAGAACATCGGTTTTGTGATGAGAAATCGTGTTTCAATGATTAATCGAGTTTCAATGATTTCTTTTCTTGCATAAAAATTTAAACTAATATCTAAATTTTGGTCAGCTAGTGCTATAGAATATTTAACTATCAATGTAAATATTTTATTTTATAAAAAATTTGCCACAAAATTTTAAAATACATGTGTAACCATAACCACATTTCAACATCCATTACCAAACAAATAACCGATATTAAAACATCAATAATAAAAATTATATATTATTATATTTTGCCTTGTTTGGTTTTTGGTTTTATTGAAGCTGTATGGTGGCATCATTGCTAAATGGTCGCGTGTCATAACCAAAAAAAAAAAACACAGTTTTAAAATATAAAAATTCATTTTTTTAATAAACGTTTTATTTATTTTTTTTTAATCAACAAAAACAAGTCATACAACAATTTTATGGTTAAAGATGTTCTGATGTGCTTTTTTTATATAAAAAAATATTTTGTCGTGAGTCTAAATAAAATAGCGGCTCGGTTATGTTAAGCTACATGTAACGTTTTTAGTTTATTCCCTCCAAAAATGGAAATTGCAAAACTTTTTTTTTTGTTTCAGAGATCTTTTTGCCACAAAGTGGAAAAATAGAAGAAATAAAATAAATAAGAAAAAATTAAAAAAAAAAAACAGACGGACATTTAGACAGACATTAAACAGACTAAATTGAGCAGGCAAATAAATGCATAAAACGTATAACAGCCGGTACTATATAGATATTTTAAACATAAGAATAAATAATATTATTTATTTTTATTTTTGTTAATTTACTAATACTCTAAAAAAACAGCTGTTAGAAACTACTTAAACATAAATGAATTTCGTAAACAATTTGTTAGAAAATTAGTGAATATGTTTGGTTTGTAGATACATATGTATGTCGGTTAAAATTTTAAAAAGGTGTCTAGAGGTATTTTAGAAGAGGTTTTTTGATTAATAGTTGAAATATGAATTTAAAAAATAGCCTACTCAGACTATGTAATATCTTTTGTCAATTTTGTTATAAAAAAAATCTTTTAAACTATTGATTTTGAGGCAAAAATTCTTAACTTGTTTTTTTATTTTATGTAAGAAGAACAGAGAAAAATTATTTACTTCCTTCTGTGTTTCTGACCCCAAAATAATTTAACTTGATGGATGTCATGTGGGAATATTAGAGTTTGGAAATTTTTTAAATTCTTAGATTTGGCAAGAAAATAAATTCTAAAATTTTTATATTAGTTAAACTGGCACCAGTTGCTTCATATAAAGAAACTAACGGAATAAAGCAATTACCAATAGCAGCTTCTTTGCGGTTATTCTAATCGGACGACGTTGAAACTACATTTATAAACTTTGGGGGAGGGGAGAAAGAAAAGTGACCTCCTCAAATAAATATATGCCATACAATAAATCGCTAGTTACCTTGTGGAGAGAAAAAAATAAAATTTTACTCCCCAAATAAATGTTATCCATATAAAAAACCTTTTATAACAAAGAGAATTTACAATTGTAACTTATTCATGGTCCTTCGAACCGGATGCTGGTTGACGACGCTGCAGCCTATAATCCCGAGCTATGTTTCCTTTGAAGAGGAAGGAAATTACTATTTCCGATTGTAATTTGTTTATGGTCCTTTATACCGGATGCTAGTATAGAATTGTTTGCAATTACATCTATAAAGTTAGCGTTTAAACCTATCTCAATTAGAGCCAATCTCTCACTATAAATAATAGAGTTCTTTCAAATCCTTCATGTAAATTTATATCTGGGATTATACTAAGATTTTTAATAAATTGTAATCGGAGATTATACCTTTGATTACAGTTAATCCAGGATTGTACAAAATCTTCGCATTATTCTAGTATTAGATGAAGATCTTCAATTAAAGCTAATTAATTAAAGCCTTCAATATCAAATCTGTAATTGTATAAAACTTGTATGGGATTGTATAAAACCCTCTGATTACAAGTAATTCGGGATTAGATCTAAACTATTGATTAAAACTAATCTGGGATTACATCGAGACATTCTATTGAATTTAGTATTGGACTATATCAAGACCTTCTCTTAAAGGTAATCTAGAGTTAATCTGTTATTATTTTATGACCTTCAATTTATGCTAATCTTGGATTATATTAGGACCTTTGATAAAAGTTAATCTAAAGTTAATTTGTTATTATATTATAACGCTGATTAATGTTAATCTAAGATTATAACAAGATTATCGATTAAAGTTAACATGGGATTTATAAAATTCTGTAACTACAAGTAATTCGGGATTAAATCCAGACCATTAATTAAAACTAATCTAGGATTATATCGGGATATTCTATTGAAGTTAATCTTGGACTATATCAATACCTTCGATTAAAGCTAACCTAGAGTTAATCTGTTATTATTTTATGACCTTCAATTTATGCTAATCTTGGATTATATTAAGACATTTGATAAAAGTTAATCCAAAGTTAATCTGTTATTATATTATAACGCTGATTAATGCTAATCTAGGATTATAACAAGATTATCAATTAAAATTAATCTGAGATTGTATGAAATTCTGTAATTACATGTAATTCGGGATTAAATCCTGACCATTGATTAAAACTAATCTAGTTTTATATCGAGATTATAAGTTAATTTTGGACTGAATCAATACCATCGATTAAAGCTAACCTAGAGTTAATCTGTTGTTATCTTAAGATCTACTATTAAAGTTGTGTATAAAAATCTATGATTAAAACTAAGCCAGGATTACTAAAACACCATCAATTAAAGTTAAGTTAGAATTAAATCGATTTCCTTGACTAAAGCTAATCTAGGATTATATGTTTCTAAAAGCCCTAATGGATTTGCAGTTGCTGATATTAATATAAATTTAAGCAAACATGAGCCATTTTAGCATTATTAAAATTTATATAAAAAAATTTCCTATCGAATTTCAATTCAAATTCAAATAAAATTAAAAAAATTAATAAAATTGCTAAAATATTTTGCTTGTAAAAAAAAATTTCGAAATTGTTTCTTTTAATTAAGTTTAAAAAATCTACATACACACACAATCGTTTAAGTTACATAAACCTTTACTAAAGTATTTATAAAAAATTTTCATAAAATCTTAAAAATATTTAGTGATTTTTTTTTTATTTTTAAATCAACAATGGAGAAAAAAACTAATATTTTATTTAAAAATAAATATAAATCGTTAATACTAATTAAAAATCACATAGTGTCAATAAAAAATTCTAAATATGAAAAAAATCCATGAATCACTTTAAAAATATAGTTTAACGGATTTAAAGAATTTCTAAAAATCAACAGTTACTGAAAAAAAAAAACATAAAACGCAGTAAAAAACTCAACAAAGAATACTAAAAAGTAGCCAAAAAATAACCTAAATATTTAAAGCTACCAAAATATGTGAATTTTAATTTAATTTAATTTATGTTTCTTTTTTTTTAAATTTTTTAGCTTGTTTAATTTTTGTCAAAATATGGTAAAAGAAATAGAAAGTATTATATGTTTTTTATACTACTCGTACATAAAGAAATATTTAAGTTGTTGTTTTAGTGTTATTCTTAAAACAAGTTCTTTTCCTTTCACTAATTTAATTTTATAATTTATGTGTAATTTAACAGTAGATTTAAAATTTATACACATTTATTAACATTTCTTTAATCTTTTGAAATATTTTTTATCTAATTTTTTGTTTGCAAAAAGCATTCTTTAAATTATAGTCTTGTTATGTTCTTGTTTAATTTAAGCTTCTTTTTCATAAATATTTTTTATTAATTTGTGTTTTTTCTTATCCTGGTTATTATTAGAATTGACTAAATAACAAAATTATTTTAATGATTAACAATGATTTCATATTATCAAGCGGTTTTTGGTTTTCTATGTTGAGAGTTTATGTTCTCTTGTAAAGTGGGAATATTAAAAATTGATCAGTGATCAGTAAAATTATAAATTTTTTGAAATTAAAAATGTAAATAGTGGCACGTGCTTAAAAATATAAGGAATTTCATTGTAAACAATATTTGTATTCTTAAGGAATACTAATTCGTATTTAGAATTTATTATTAATAAAATATTATTGTGCTTTTTTTTTAATTCAGGACCTTGAGAATATTATATAAGAATTTTCAATAGCTCTGAAACACAATCAAGAGTAATTCATGTCACGAATTTTAGTCTTGTGAAAATGCGTAATTTTGATGACGTGAGCAATATTTTGTATTTTTTATCTAATATTTTCTTTGCTAATATTTTCAAAATTTAGTATTTTTTCTTGTAAAAAAAGAGACATTTGACTTAAATATTGCAAAGAAATTATGAATTTTAGTAAAAGTAAAGCCAAATTCTTACATTAATGTGAAATAATTCTTTCTATGTATATGGTTGTTATTGTGTTAAAATAAAAACTTCCAAAGACTAGGAATTGTAACGTGAATAACTCTTCAATTTGAATACTTAAATTTTCAGTAAATTTAAAATTTTGAATAAGAAAAGCTTTTAACTATATTAAAATTGTATACATAAACATATATTTCGATTTATAATTTTACTAGCTTTTCCTATTGTGCTTCGCTACACCTTTTTATGTGATAACTAATATTTACTTTCCATGGGGCTACAACATCCCCTGGTCCTACCCGTTTCATTTTTATTCTAAATTATGGATGTTATTGGGAAAGTTATTTCCATAAAATTATAAAACTTTTGCTATAAAAGTTCTGAAAAGATATTTTCGTTGTATGGGGGGTAGCGTTTCCCCTGGTCCTAGCCGTCCCATTTTTATTTTATGTTATGGAGGTTGATGAGAAATCTATTTCTACAAAATGTTAAGACTTTTTTTATAATAGTCCTTAAAATATACGATATTTAATATTTTACTTGTTAGGGGGGAGGGGGGTATCATTCCTCCCGGTACTATCCATTCCATTTCTTTTTTTTTAGTTTGAAGATTGACGAGAAACGTATTCCCGTAAAATCTTCAGTAACTGTTTTTAAGTTATCCGATAATTAGTATTTTCTTTGTATAAGAGATGCCATTCCCCCTGGTCCTATCCTTTCCATTTTCATCTCAATTATAAAGGAAGTAATTTCTTCAATATTTCAAGACTTTTGTGGAAATAGTTTTTAAGTTATATTATAATATTGTATTTGTATTAGGGGGTATACCATTCCCTCTGCACCTATTAAAAAATGAAAAAGCCTATTATAGTTCTGTGGTTCACAGGCTGATACTGTTAAAGTTTCAAGAAAATCTTTTCAAAAAATTCTATAATAAATATCTTAGTTCATTGTGAATCGTGGGTCGAAAATTTTAGTTAATTTTTAGTCTACTATTTTTGATATTCGAAGTTTTTGTTTGAGAGTTATATAATTTTTTATTCATCTCAGCAGAAAAGGTTATTTAATTTTAAAAATATCATATTTTGAATATTTTTTTTTTAATTTTTTTCATTCGGTTCTAAACAATTGAAGATGTATCTTTTTCTATCAAAAACAATTACATAAAGTATTTCTTAGGGAACTACAATTTCAGCGCTTTAAAAGTATTTCTAATAGCTTTAAAAAAGTCTAAGTAATTTTTGTCCTGTTGGCGATAAACCATACATTTAATAAATTTTTGCATCTTTACAAAAATATTTTTATAAAAGTGAATAAAGAAAAAGGTTACAGAATTATATTAATTCCTGAAAATAATATAAAAATTATTGTAGGGAAAATGAATTATAAAAAAGGACATCAAATTCATTACTTCTGAAGCTCTTTTTCATCCCTTCCTAATAGTGTATTCTACCACCTTTTATGCCCTTTTTAAGAGCTATTTATTTGCTACAATTTTCTTTGTAAAAAACAATAATAAAATTTTGTAATAATAGTTTTTTGTTACTCTGTAATATTTTCTTTATTCATGTAAATTCTTTAATTTTGCTTTATTTTGGTCACTGACTTAAAATTCCTCTTAAGTTATTGTGCTATTTTATTTGGGGTCATTGTTTTATCTAAACTTTATTAAAAATTCTTTATATTGAAGAAACTCAATAATTTATGGCTTTATAATTTAGCAAACTTCTGGAAGCTTTTGAATATTTAAATAGCTTTAAAAGAAATATGATAGGTACATTTAAGTTAATACTTCTTCCAAAAAATTTTAATATTCTGGATAATTGTGATTAAAAAGATACATTTAAATATCTGTCCGTCCGTCTGCCTGTCCATCTATTGGTTGAAATACTTTTTCCCAAACCTACAGATCTTTAAAAATAATTCTGTTTTTAATTTTATGTTAATTATAGTCTCGAAAATCTTGGGATTGTAATTCAGTGAAATCTGTTTATTATTATTATTGTTATTATTATTATATTATTATTATTGTTATTATTATTATTATTATTATTATTATTTATATTTTTTAAACATTTTCAATTGATTTAGATGGATATTGCTGGTGATCTTAATTGTTTATTATTACTTTTTAAGCAGATGCTGAAATATTTGTCTTAATTTTTGAAATACTATTTAACTTATTAAAGTTTAAATCCATAGAATATTATTTGAGTTTTAGATAACAAATTCGTGTTTACTAAAATGTGCAATATATATTACAGTAATAATAATAATCTTGTTATCTTTAACAGACTTTAACCAAATGAGTCATTAAAAAAATTATAAAAAGTGCAAAATGGTAAGAAAAAAAGGAAAAAAGCATCAAATTTAATAAATTATGCGGGTAAATTTATCTTAATAACCAGCTCATATTATTTAATGCAAGAGAGACATTAATGACTTGATTTTCTGATTTATATTCCATTTCACAGTTTCTAAATTCAAATGTTGTTTAATTATACTGGCTAATTCGTCACAATATTTTAAGTCACTTTTGTGCTTTTAAAGGTCAAAAAAGGTAACATTTTGGAAATATTGCCTTCAAAATTTCAAAATTATAAAAAAATCTTTTCTTTGAAAAGATAATTTCTCCATTTATAATAAAAAACTAAAAAATTATTTTCTTGCTAATTAATTTTAAAGAAAGTTGTACGAAACACACATTATCATCCTGTGATGAAATTGAGGGCAAAAATATCAAAATGTTGCCCTTTTTAGGATCAAATAGAAAATATGCTTTCTTTTCAATGAAAATTTTTTAATTTATTTAAAAATGCTAAAAATGCTCAATTTCATTTTGTGACAAAATTAAATGCAAAAAGATGAAAATTTTACCCTTTTTGGGTTGATATGAAGAACAAAATGTAAACAGTTCACAGACAGAAATATTTAATAAAATTTCAAATAATTATTTGAATGTGGAGATATTTTGCAACGTGTTTTTGTATAGTATTATTGTTACACATTTTTATGGAAAATTATATCCGAAGGATATCGAAATATCTAAAAATAAAATTATATATGAAGAAACTGACCTCAAGCTCAAAAAAAAGGTTTTAATTTTTTTAAATATACAAAACGAACGAAGTAATAAACACATTAATTTATTAAAATTTAATTGCTACACAATAGAACCAAAATATAAGGAAATAAATTTTTTTACAGTATTTTTAAACTGATTAAAATTAACTTGGAATTTCAGAAAAAAAATTATCAGAAATAAAATTTTGCTTATATTTGCAACATAAATTATTTAAACCACAATAAATTAATTTATTGAATTTTCATAACTGAAAAAGATTTTTTTTTATTCTCTGTAATTCTTAATTTTTATTTATTTTTCAGACTTTGTCCGCAAACAATTTAAATCCTCATTAGCAAAGAAACTTTTATGATGTTCACTGGCATTTATATGTTTTTGATAATTATGCAAATTATAATTTTAACAATATTTCTTAAATTGACTTTTTTTAAAATGTCAATTTTTTTCTTCTCAAAACAAAAGACTTTAAAAAGCAAACTTTCTTGCCGTAGTTTAACATATGGTAGATGGATGTATTGTATGGTTTGTTGCATGATGGTTTCATAGGGCCATTAACGACAAATGTGTGATGTTTTTTAATAAATTTTAAACTTTTGAACATAAATTTTAAAAGTACAATGCACATAAAAAAAACTATTGTTTTCGATTGTAAGAATTTGAAGTTTGCAAAAAGTCATAAATTGTTAACAAACTAGCAACAGTAAAAAACTAAACAATTTATTTGTTTTGTGGAATAAACAAAAATAATTTATACATTAAATGAGAAATTCTAAATTGTGATTTCTTATTTTTTTTTTTTTTTTTTTTGAAATTGTAATTTTTATCTTTATGGCATTATATTTTTATTTTTTAATATTAAAAGTCATTGTTGAAACTTTTAAGTTGTTTTTTTTTAATATCTTACACATTTATTAAATCGTAATCCTTTTGAGTTAAATTGTTTTTTTTATTTTTAAATTTCAGTAATAATTTTTTAACACTTTTTCTTTACAATTTTAAAACAGTTTTTGAAACACTTTTTTTTAGTTAACAACAGTTCGTTTTAATTTTTATTTTTAAATAGTTCGTTTGTTTCTTAAAATCTTTGTTATATTATTTTATTACAAAAATTATTAAAAAGTTTTATATTTTTTTATTATATAGATTTTAAAATTTCCTTTACCTATTTATTTAAATTTATTTTCTTAATATTTTTTTGTTTTGTCTTGATCACTTAAATTTGGGACACAAAACGCTTAAGTCAACGTCCGCGCGCACTAGTTGTTTATGATTGTGTTTCATTTGTGCTAAGTTTGTGTCTTATATACGCAGCCGCTTTTTGGTGGGTGAAGCTTGACGTTGACGTTTATACATTAACGTCAATCTTTACAGATTGGCAGCATGTAGCCACAAAAATAAAAATGTTCGTCTCTTCTTTATTTACTACCAAAAATGTTTCTTTTTTTTCATATTTGTTATACATTTGTGTTGGGCTCTTCTTTAAGCTGTTGTTAAAGATTTTTTGCATAGCACCATATCCCATCATCAACTACCAACCATCAGCAGTAACTAGTCCCAGCACCAAACATTGCCTCAGCTGCTTTTTGTTGTATCTCTGTAAAACAAGTGTTTTTGGTGATTTTATTCTTCTTAACGTCTTTTGATGCAGCCATCATCTTCTGCTAACGTTGACGTGTATAACGTTTACGTTATAAGCTTTTGTTTTATAAAATACTTTATTTAAGACTCTTGCTATCTCTGTAGCCGGTTCTGTTAACGTCTCAGATTTCGGTTCTATGAGAAGAAGATGTTACTCTTAAAATTACTTAACTCATTATTTTTCTCTTCTCTCTGTTTGTTTGTTGTGTATAGCTCTTTTCTTGCTCAATTTACAATTTGGCGGGTATAAGAAAAATAATCAGGCTTAAAATTATATTGAGGTGTTTTGTTGTAAAAAAATTGTTATAAAATTCATTCAATTTTATTCATTCATTAAACTATTTGTTACAATTTTATTTTAAGTTAAAAAAAATCATTAAAGTTATAAACAAGTTATTTTTTTATATTGATAATATTAAAAATTAATGAAATTAATGAATGTTTATTACCATTAAACAAAAAGGAAATCTAAATTAATAAATATATCTCATATTCGAATTTTTAATTTTTATTTTATATTTGTATAATATTTAGAAGCATTTAAATTTTAAATATAAAATAAATTTAATAGTAAACTGTTCGTTCGAATAAAATATAACACACAAATATGATATAAAATTTGGCTGGAATAAGTTAAAATTATGAACGAATCGATAAATTTTAGCGTTTTTTTTTCTGCCGATTTATTAGTGTAACTATAAAGGATAAATCAATGATTAGACATGAATTTTTTTTATTTGCTTTGAATCAACCTCACTTATTAATTCGTTTTTACTTTGCGTAACTTTTTTATAGTCCACTTGTGTTTAAAATTTGTGAATGTTTTTGTCGCGTCATTCCTTAATTCTCTTTTGACAAGGGCCCAATTTCTTTCAATTGGCCGGGTTGGGATTTTTCGGAACAAAATTAACATTATATTTACTGTACCATTCTAAAGTAGTTTTAAAAGTATTTTTAAGACTCTATATTTTCTTTCAGATGGAAGCAGTCTTCTTTGTAGACATTCCTTGAAACAAATATTCGAGTATACTGTGCCCTAGGTTACATATGTTTCACCACAGCTGTATATAGCTTTCCAAACAAAAAAATTTTTGGGAAAGTTTGATTGTTTTTTGGAACAGTACTTCTTCTGGAATATTTCCTCTAACATCTGCTACATAAAACTTTCGTCCACGAAGTCAGAAATGATTTACGTTTCATTATCCATTACACAACATTTAAATTTTTTTTAAATATTTTTTTTTTAGGGGCTTCACTCTCTTTTTAGCTTTAGTATTCTTTTTTGCGTTTCTATCTGATACTTTTTGCACTTTCAATGTTTTAAATCCCATATGGGTTTTAAGACTGTGCACATAGCATTCAGAACATTTGACACGTCTAGTCACTTCATGTCCGGAGTACTTCTTAAGAACTGCTACACCTCTTTTTCTTTGTGTTCGTTTCGTTTCCTTTTATTTTTTCCTGTTCCAGGTTTCCCATTAGTTGTAAGGTCATTGTTTAACTTTCTTACCACTCTAGAAACTAATTGTCTGCTGACACGTAGCTGCTTTCTAATTTGTTTGTAAGTCCAATTTGGATGAGTTTTAATACTTTCAACATTTTTTATTGTAGAATTTTATTGTACAAAATATTTTGAAAATTCGTATTATTGTAAAATTTGGAGTATTTTTTAAAGATAAAGAAAAATGAAAAATATAAGTTATCAGCAGACAAATTTATAAATAAAACTATGTGTTACATATTATTCGAACGTACACTTTATTATTTCTTTAACTGGGAAATTTTTGTTTTTGATTATTTTCAATTTAAAAAAAAGAAAAATCAAAAGACTTAAGCAACAAACTTTCTGTATAAATAACTGATTGCAAAATAAATCTGTAATCAGTGATGCCAGATAAAATTTGGGAAAATCCCTCCTTAAAGTCTCCATTTTTAATAAAATGTGTAGCATGGTACAAGAAGTAAGGTAACGACAACTCTACAACAACTACAACACCAAAAAAAAAACTCAACGTATTTTGTTTTTGCATTGAAATCTCATATGTCAACTATAATTTTGACATTTCAGGTAATAAAAAAAAAGTAAAAAGTCGCAAAAACACAAAAGCAAACAAAAAATATAAACGAAGATTGTAAACATAAACAACAATTTGACACTACAGATTTTAGAACACAATCTAATATTGCTGCCAAAAAGAAAAAAAATCTTATATGTTTAAATGTCATTACCTGATTAATCTACCTTGATGTGAAGCATCCTGTTCCAATCATCGTAGGATGTTGAAATTTGGTTAAGATGTTCTAAATTTCATAATTTTAGGTACGTTTAAATGTAGCTCTCAAAAAAAAAAAAAAAAAAAGAATCTTAGACCACCCTAATGCTGACCTCTTCCGTTTACAAAAAAAAAAAAAAAACGCAAATGTGGATGTCCGGTCTCACAGACCAGTACGCGGGCATAGGAAGGTTGAAGAAAGTGTTTAAATTGTTTTTCAATCCGATTTTTGTGAAAAAGTTAGAGCACAGTTTAACTGATTTTCAAATGTTTTCAAACTTTGTAATTGGGTACTATTCCGCTTACCATTTTCTTCCATATTAGTGAATTTAGTTCAGAAATAGAACAAACAATTTTATGTAAATCTTATGTTATTATTGCTCTCTTTGATATATGTATATCTTTCGAGTTTATTGAGCACAACATAACCAATAATTGCTTTGGGAAAGGAGATTTTTTAGATATTTTGACAGCATTTTAGTGCGTTATTATCCCGAAATATTTCCTTAACTATTTGCTATATAAAACTCCTTCCTAGGAACCTGCGAAAAATAAGCAAAAACTTATGTTCATATAAAACATTGAAAGTTTAACAAAAATATATTTTTAGGATTTCTTTGCGATCCAACTTTAGCTTTAGGATTCCATAATTTTAACCAAGATTACTTACTTTCTTATCGGATACGAAATTATTTAATCTTTAGGATGTAAAACTTCTTGTTAAAAGAAGAGGGTGTTGGCCAGATATTTTAATTAATTATGCAAAAATACAAATTACTTCTTATTAAATAATTGCTTTTAAAAGATTATTTCTGGTTGTGTTACTATTTTTTACTAAAATCATTTATTAACTAAGGACTTTTTTTTTTAAATAATTATTTATAAAACCATTCGCTTTTTAATTTATTCATACTTTTGACTAACTAATTCCAAGTTTAAATAAATTGAATTAATTTTTAAAATATTAAATAGAGATAAATTAAGACACCTACTTTTTAAAATTTTTTGGGACGTAGAAGAATCAAGCTTTTAAACCGTATTTCTTTATGTTTTGTTTGTGTTTAAAAGCTAATTTTTGAACAAAATTTCGAAAAATTAATATTTTTTGATAATTTTTAACTGCAATTTATTATACTTTTCTTTAAATGCCTATACAACGATACAATAATTTTAAA
The DNA here is from genome assembly GCA_932274085.1 of Protocalliphora azurea. Taxonomy (NCBI): domain Eukaryota; kingdom Metazoa; phylum Arthropoda; class Insecta; order Diptera; family Calliphoridae; genus Protocalliphora; species Protocalliphora azurea. Next base: position 151,637,908 of record OW026521.1, on the reverse strand, counting down.
AGACATATTTGTTGTAAACATAAGATGTAGTTTTTGACTTATTCGATTTTATCTGGAGTTTTCAAATATATATCATTTTAGTCTCAAAAAGGAAGAGTTTTTAAGCGATTTAAAAATTTAATGTTAATCTTAACAAAATGGCATTTAAAACTAAAGTGTACGTTCGAATAAAATGTAACATATATTTTCGTTTGTAACTTTGTCTGCTGATAACTTATTTACTTTTGTGATCAAAATATCTTTGAAAAATACACCAGATTTTATAATGATACGAATTTTCAAAATATTTTTAATGCTTGCTTCACAATGAAAAATTTTTAAAACTATTAAAACTCATCCAAATTGGTCTTACAAAAAAAAAAAAAAAAAAAAATAAATAAAAAATAAAAAGAGCTACGTGTCAGCAGACAATTAGTTTTAGAACAGGAAAAAATGAAATACTACGAAACGAACATAAATCCAAAAACGTGGAGCAGGTTTTAAGAAGTATTCCAAATATTTCCGGACGCGAAGTGGTTAAACGTGTCAAATCTTCTGAACGTTATGCGCTTAAAGTTAAAGCCAATATTGGACTAAAAACATTTAAAGTGAAAAATGTCCCAGATGGGAATGCAAAAAAGAATGGTGAAGAAAGTTTGATGTTGTGCAATGGATGATGAAACGTACGTCATTTTTGATTTCTCATTGCTTCCTGGACAAACCGCACCAAAAAAATCAAAATTATCCAAAAATTTCCTTGTTTAGTAAGATATATGCAGCTATGTATGTAGTATCGGGCACATTAAACTCGGATATTTATATCAAGGAGTGTCTACATAAAGAAGACTGCTCCTACTTAAAAGAAAATATAGAGTCTTAAAAATACTTTGGAATGGTACAGTAAATGTAATGTTAATTTTGTTCCGAAAAATGCCAACAATTGAAAGATATTGGGCCCTTGTCAAAAGGGAATTAAGGAAAGCTAATGCTGCGCCCAAAAAATTGTCAAAATTTTAAACACAAATTACGCAAAGTACAAAAAAGTTACGCAAAGTATAATCGAATTAAAAAAAATTCATATCTAATCATAAATTTACCCTTTATTTGTTACACGTAATAAATCTGTAGAAAAAACCCTAAAATATATTGTTTCATTCATGGCGTAACCAATAAAAGGTGTCATTATAAGCTCAGCTGATTATTTTTTTTTTTGATTTGAGTGTAACACTAAAATGTCATTTTTTTACGTTTGTATGTATTGGTTTGTTTACAAACAAAAGTAATTGTTTTCGATGGTGAAATTTTTATTTTTAATAAGAAAAAAAGAGCTGTATAGAAATATTTAATTTATTTCAATTTATAAAAATATTAAAAACAAATGTGATATAATTTCTTCTTTTTATTTTTAAATTTCAACAATCATTGTTTACAATTTGCACGTGTTTTTTTTCGACGTTTCAGTCTTATTTACATAGTGTCTATTAGTCATAAAGCAATTAATTGGAAATTCTAAAATTGACTTAAAATTTACGGGGTTACGAGATCTTCGAAACTTTTGAAAATGGTTTGTGATGAACTCAAGAAAATCTACAGTCCACATTATTATCGTTTTTCGAGTGAAAATAAAAAGTGTCATTTTGTAGCAGTATGTTATTTATTGCATTATTGTTTTTGATAGCGATTCTTTTGATCCATTCTTAAGGGGTTAATTGAAGTTAAACTTCGTATAGCTCCCTGATAATTATCCTGCATGACTATATTACAAATATCAGCAATATAAACTGTATTTCCCTCCTAAAATCCATTGAAAGTTTTTTGAAATATTCTAAAAATTATTTTATACCATTTTAGAAGAAATTTTGTGGATTCGAAACTAGATTTAGGGACTTAAAAAACGCGAGGCTATCTTTTAATTTCATATAATTTATTCTAAAATTTAATTTATATATATAAACAAGTTTGAAATCGTAAACTGCCTTGTTGTCTCTGTTTGGCAGTACCAAAGCAGAGTCTGTGGACTGTAATTAGACACCAGCAGAATGTAATACGTATTTTATGTGCCGCTACACACTTCATCAGCATTCGTGGTGTCTTATTCATTTTGGTTTCGTTGAAACCTAAATAATATATTTATATATTTATACATATTCGACATCTTCAAGAGACTGAAGGCACTGCAAAATTTTATAAAACGAATGCAGTCATTATTCTAAATATGAATAACATACATTGTAAATCTTTAACTTTCCATTTCAAGGTCATCTTTATTTAGAGGGCTATTAAAAAAAAATAAATAATAAAAAAAATTGTCTGCTACTTTTGCATGTCATGCTGATGTCAAAACTATTACAACGTCATTAAGTTTCATACCTTAAGTTTTAATTTGTGAAATATTTGATAATTTACTTGTATTTTTTTTTTTTTTTTAATTTTTGTAAGTTATTAGAACTAATAACAATAATTTTTCCATATATATACTTCGGGAATAATAAATTATTCTCACCTTTTTTTAATTTTTATAAAAAAAACAAAAAATTGTAGGTCAATCTCGACTATTTTGTCATCAAATTTTAGTTCCGTTTCAGCTTATAAAGCTTATTAATTTTTATTTATACAAGAATAGAAAATGAAACAGAATGAAATAAAAAACAGAAGTGACACAAAGAAATCAAATGAGTTTGCGGTTTTTTTTCCTAATATTTTTTGTTTGAAATTACTACTATAAGTAATTATGAAAACATTATAATAAATTAAAGCTGTAAATTATATTAAAATACAAATAAAGAACAATATAAAATTAATAAAAGAAATAATAAACATAGGTATAAGATAAGTATCTACATATGTATGTATGTATGTATGTATGTATGTATATATATATATGTGTGTATGTAAGTATGTATTTCCTTCTACAAATAATTTGCAATTAATTTATTTTATTTAATTTGAATACATTGTAAGTAAATGTTTAATAGTATATGAGTGTTACTGTTTGTGTTATGATATAAGTAAATGATGACATTAATGTTCTTATTCTTCTTCTTCTACTTTTTGTATCCATATACTTTTGAGTAATTTAAAGTATGATTCAACTTTTGTCTACATTTTGTTTTATTTTTATTATTTATTTTTTGTTTTATATTAATTTCTGTTATTGTTGTTTTTGTATGTAGAATCCCACTATCATTTCTTAAATTAAGTATTTATTTAATGATCTTAAACATGTGAACAAAAATAACGCGTTGGAATTTATTTTTAGCTTGATTCTCTTGTTGACGTACTAGTATGGAGTATGTAGTGATATTTTGTTTTTATTAATTAATAAGTTAGAGAAAAGTTTTTTTTTTTTTTTAATTATTTAATTTTTTCCCAGATAATTTAGAATTTATATTTTTTTATTTGATTTAAATATTTCTGGGATTTTTTTTATTAATTCATTTGTGTTGGGTAAATAATTAAGATGTCATTAAATATTCAAATTACCCAGCAAAAAAGGAACTAAAAAAGAGCTGAAAACGTCATGATTTTAACATTGTGTTGTCATTGGAAGGTAGTTCTTGAGCTGAAAAAGAGCTGCAGAAGTTCGTTTTTAACCACTGGTTGTCATTGCTAGGATGTTTTTCTTTTATATTTCTTAGTCATTGCTTTTGAAGTACTTCTCTTAAAACCATTATCATGTTTATATTTATGAATTTTTTTTATGAAAATTCTGTTTTAGCCTTATTAAAAGATAATAAAAATACTTTAAAATTTGTGAAATTTAAATGTTCTTAGAAATTCTTAACTAAATTAATTAATTAATAATTTTCTAAAATAAAACGTTCAAAATATGCACTTAGTTTTACTTTTGAAATACCAAAAATTTTCTTTTTTCTTTTTTTTGCTGGGTAAATACAACAGTCTATAATAGCTCTGTTCCAGTTCCTGTCAAACTTGCAAGTTTTAGTCAGAATTTACAGAAAAACGCTCCCGTACTAAGAATTTATGTGTATTTTGTGGTCTTTCTGATAATTTCTGACTAATTCTGACTCAAAACCTGTAAATTTGACAAGTACTGGAACGTAGCTAATATTTGATTATAACAGTAAAATTATTATAAAAAGGTAATGAGTAATCTTACTCCTAAATCGTAACAGAATATTTTTGAAAAGAAATTTATTACGAAAACTTGTTTTAATATACTCTAGTAATAAAATATTAATAAATGTACATGTTTGAAATTTATATAATTGTTAAATATTTTATACTGAATGGAATTAAATTACATTTATGTATATAGCGAATTAAATGTGTACTTAATATTTAAACACTCAACACCAGAAAAAAAGGGTATACAAATGTTTGTTATTCATTTATGATCCCCTGATCCCACATTGTTGATATATATTACATTCTTAGTTGATTTAATTATGTCCGTCTGTTTATCTCTTTATCTGTCTGTAGGAAATCTTCTCATGTTGTAAGAAATGTTCCAAATAAAGCAAAATTCACCCAGATTATTTGATTATTTCTCTAAGCAGTTTGTTATTTAAAATTAGATAAATCGGTTCAGTGGAAAAAAAATATAGAACAAAATTTAGACCTAGACCAAGCTCTGAAAAGTAGTGATTTTGATACTTTCTTTTCACATAAAATGAAGAGTATATATATAAGATTGTAATTTTATAGAAAAGACTTGAAAATGATTAAAAATATTTTCTAAGAAATATTTGTCTGTCCATAGTATATATATATATATATATATATATATATATATATATATATATATTTACAAGCATTCGTTTCACTGTATATTTATACAAATGCATTTATATATATATACATATATATATATATATAAATGCATTTGTATAAATATACAGTGAAACGAATGCTTGTAAATTCTGCGTTAATCATTTCGTGCAGGGGGAGCGAAGTTTATAGCAGTTTTAACTTGAACATATTAAAAATTTTTACAAACTAAAAGTTTATTCATAATTCTGGTAAAAAATTACGCGCAATATCAAAACCTACTGAGTTATTCAAATAAAATAAAATTTATGACATTTTCAAAGTTTGATGGTATTAATGTAGCATGAATTTGGGCTTTCCTACTAAAATTTATTTTTTTTTTTGTTTATACTAAAAATCGCGATTTTTAAAAATTTTGCGAAAAATGGGGTATATTTAGGAAAATATATTTTATTAGAGTTTGTTAAAAAGAAATGCTATTTAATATTGTGATGCCTTTTTAACCCAAGTGAATTTTTTGTCCATAAAATTTTTACCTTTCGAAATTTTTTTAATCGCCTTCTCCTTCCATCAAGCATTACGAACACCAATTATGATAAATTTCGTGCTGTCCAAGCGATGTGCCTTAGCAAAATTTTTTTTTGAATAAAGTGTCCCTTTTTCAACTATCAACGACTTTTTACTTAAATTTATGGTTCTGATCAATTATATTCATCGTCGTTCTTGTATCTACGTAAATTGCAATTTTCTATATAAAAATAAAAAACAAAAAGTGCAATTTTTGGGCAATTTTCAAAAAGTCCATAAAATTTTTTTAATAAACTTATTTTTAATGCTTCTTCGATTTTATTGTGTAAAATAACAAAAACCTAAGTTCATGCTGTAAGCCATGCTATTCCATTAGAAACTGTGGATGTGCCTCGCGAAAACTGATTTTTTTAATTTTCGCCCTTGTTTTCCAAACTTTGAGACTATCTACTTGCATTGTCTATTTAGGGCACATCAACGAGATATAGCACAATAACAAAGGAGGATGATAACAAGGGAGGTGTAGAATTTATCCACAATGCCGGATTAGTTTATATAAGATCGATTGAGATTAAAAAGGATAAACGCGCGAACAAAAAGTGTTGAAGAATGGAAAAAAGTTTAGTAATTTTAAGCCCTTTTTCTAAGTTTTTGAATTTTGAACAGCAATCATGATTACAAAATGAAACTCATGCTGATAAAATTTTATACTCTATTATTTTTAAGTCTTGCGAGTTTAGATCTGTAACCCTTTTGTTTAAAATAGTATTACCACAAAACTTATTAAAGATTATTGTCAGTTTCTGGCAGGTTAAAAATTTTTGACAATGGCCCATATACATAAATAGTTGTAAGTGTACATAGTCTAGAGGAAATGTTGTAGACTGTAACTGCTAAGTCTAAGTTCGTATCCCCAGCTTAGAAAAATATGAGCTTAAAAATTATTAAAACAAAAAATACACATGACAATTATTTCCTAGCTTATTGAGGTGTTTATTGTAAAAAATAATATTTGGTTTTGAATTGCGTTGTTGGCTTTTGAATGCTTATAAGCAATAAATTAACAAATTTATGTAGAATATGGTGACTGGTTGTGTTTGTAACTTGAATCCTGGTCAAGCCTTTAAAAAAAAAAAATTAATTTATGTTGCAATATAAATAAAAAATTTTGAAGCATCAGATAAAGAACTGGCACAAAAAACTCTCTCTTGTTTGGTATAGTTTTCAACTATTCACTAAAACTAAAAAAAAAAAAAAAAAAATAATAACCATGATATTTAATTTTGGCATAGTGAGTTAAATTGGATCAGTAGAAATAATATTATAACCAAAAATCAGAATTAACCTTTAAAAAAATCCCAAAAATTCAAAATTCAATTTAAAACCCATTAATTTTTACTGTCTTTTAATAAGATCACGTTAAAAAGATTTAATAATTATCTTATCTTAATATATTGAATAGGTAAGATCGTCTTTCAAGTTTTTTGTTTTTTAATCATTAGTGTAAAAATTCTTATTAAAAGAGGAAAGTATTGGAAAGATATTTTAATTAATTATGCAAAAAATACTTTTTATTAAAGAATTGTTTTTAAAAGATTATTTCTGGTTCTGTTACTAATAAATTATTTCAAAGTGCTATTTTTTTGTATTAATCTCTTTGTTAAACAATTATTTATAATATCATCCGTTTTTTAATTTATACAAATAAAAATCCATATTTTAAATTAATTTCTGCGTACTTTCCAAGATTAATTTACATTTATTTTTTAAGACAGTAAATGGAAATAAGAACTGTGCACAAAAAAATCTGTGCGCACCTGATTAAGGCTTATAACTTTTATTATATGTGAAAAAAAATTAGTACCATTAACTTATTTATATTTGCCATTATTCTTAGTATCTATGTTTGTTGTAATAACGTAATTAGTTTTTCTTAAAATGAAAATTTAACAAAATTGATATAAACGCATAACTAAAATTTATAGTAGGAGTGGAATGGGACTCATCTTTTAAATTTTTCTGTATCTTTTATCAGAAAAGTTAAAAAAAGCTGGCCTGAAGACCCACGAAATAAAAAAAAAAATAATAATAATAGCAACGCTAGAAAAAATTTTAAGGCAAAAGGGAGGATATTTTTTTCAAAAATATGATTACTGCCTAAAGGGTGATAAATAAAGTACGTACTGTAGACTTTTTACAGCATCCTGCTCATGAATTCCATATCAAAGATAATATGAAAAATGTAGTAGATAAATGTCGTGTAAAAAATCGAAATTGTCGAATAAACTTTTGCCTTCCTATTATTCGAAAACACAACGAATTAGAATTTGTTTGGGCTCATCTCTCTTCTCATTATTGCAACAAAAAAGTAACTGAGTGGTATCAAACAAATGATGCTACTCTGCACCAAAGGAGGCCAATCTACTAAACTGTCTAGAACACTATTCATTTTAAATGTAATGGGTCATAATTAAAAATATTTAAAGGTGATTAAAAAATAAAATAGAGTTTTAAAAGAAAAGCTCTTATGGAAAATATTCCAGAAAATATTAAATATTTTATTAAAAGCGAATAAAAATAATCTCTTCTTTTAAATTTAAAACTTGAATATAACAGCCCTTAACAAAATCAAAATTTCAAAGAGATTGACCCATTAGTTTCGTTTTTATAAGCTGTGTATAAGTATATAAGTATGCACTAAATTTTTCGTGCGCAGTCCTCATGTAAATTGAGATACCTTCTTATTATGTATATAAAAATAGTTATTTAATAATAATTTTTTTAAAACTTATTAACTACTTTTATTATTATTTTATTATTTGCTCTTTTAATCTTTTCTTATCTATATTCATAATTTTATCCCAAAGAAGGCTAAATTTTTATTTAGGCATAAATAAAGACTTAACAAACAAACAAATATTTTATTTTTATACCCCTCACATAAAATGGTGGGTATACATATGTTTGCTATTTTCCAGGCCCTCAAATTGAAAAATATCCGTAATTGTTATGATTAAAAATAACTTTTGAGAATATATGTGTCTCTATCTGTCCGTGTGGATGTTTGTCCGTCTGTATGTTGAAATGGATATTTTGAAGCTCATAGTCTAATAAATACTTTTCTCTTTTAATTCATATATGGCATATAGTCCCGAAAATCTTGGTATTGAAATTCAGCGAAATCCATTTAGGAATGGCGGAGTTATAAACGATTTTCTACAACAGCCTCAAAAAAAAAATTTTTTTTTCCCAAATTTAATAATATTTTCTATTTCACATATAATAATATATAAATATTTTTCTATTGGAAGGTTGTGAGATTGTATAGTCTAGATGAAATGTTCTACAGACCGTTAAGCCTGAGTGCATACACCCGGGACTCCTTACAAATATAAAAATTTTCACTATTTAAAAAAATTAATATGAGAAGAAGGTTTAGGTATGTCTTGATGTGTTTTTTATAAAAAATTATTATTTAGATTTGAGTTGCATTTTAAGGTTTTATTTAAACAATAAAGATAGTAAATTTCAACATATCAATGTGGTATACCGCTTGGATTTGTGACTGACAGACTTTAGGTCCTGAGTTCGAACCTTGGCCAAGATTTTGAAAAATTGTTTTATAATTTATTTTCAAAAAAAGAAAAAAATTAAAAGTTTGAAATATCAGACTAAGGAACTGTCAAATATATTTTTAATTAATTCAAAATGTTTTATAGAAAAATTACATATATATTCGCCAGGATTCGAAATCACTTTAAAACTTCTAGCTTTGAAATCTTACCCCACTAGGCCCACTAGGCATTTTAAAATTCTGAATTCAAAAAATAGTTTTACTTTAATTTGTATAAAAAAAATAATATTTCGACATTGTTGATTTTTATAATGCTCACATATATGAGGAGTACATACATATAATTATTTTTCAATAAAAATTTCTATGGGTATAGATAATCTAGTTGAAGTGTCCTAGATTACAAATCCTCAAGCCATGCTTCGTATTCTCCTAGAATCAATTTGAATTTTGTTTTAATATGGGCATATTTTTTGTGAAGAAATAAGTTTTCTTAAAATATTATCACTTAACTGTAATTGTGTTTCAGGTTTTTAAATGTAGCATGTTTGGTGAAATTGTGTCTTAGAATTATAAAATTATAAATTCTCAAGTTTAAATTCAAGTTTAAAATATCTAATACTAAAGTATCTTTTACGAAAAGAACAAATTGTTGTTATTTATTCAGCTCTTCAACACAGATAGTCTGAGCGATCTTCCTAAGTCACATGCCCAAGGAGTTTACGGGGGACTCTTTATGTTACATATTTTCGATGTCACTCGAAATTCACTTTTTTTCCATTTTTAGAAAATTTTTGAACAGCTGTTAAACGCAAAGCAAATGACGACAGTTGCTCAAAATTTGACAGTAGTCTATTAACAGGTGGTACTTGATGGGAATAGTGTTGCATTTCATATAACTACGAGGGAAGTTCGAAAAGTCACGAACTTATTGATCCGCTCTCGTATAAAAGAAAATACATTTATTTGATATTATTATTAAAGTTTTTTAATTTAATGGTGAAATTCATAATTAATAAAAAAAAATAATAATAAAAAGGGTAACAAAGAAATTTTATAACATTTTTTTTAATATTTTAGGATTGTGAAGTATTCACGATGTTTTTAGTTTTGCTAACAAAGTTTTAGTTTTAGCCAAAAAGTTTTCCAAAATTGGATTGAAAGGAGTGGTAAGGAGGCCTTGAGTTATATGTATTTAAATATTTTTAAAATTTAATCGTTATATTTTAGGAAACTAAGAAACAAATAACTATCTTCTTGCAGCCAAATAGGTGCCATTTCGTCATATCTTAATACCTAATAATATTAAATCAACCATAATATCTTGTTTTTATTTAAAATTTAAATAAAAGTCTCATAAATTAAACCACTCACTTTTACTTACTCACTTATTTTCAATGAATCAAATTTTTATTGTTGATTTTTTTTTTTTTTAACAATTGACATGACAATTATAGAAAAAATGTGTTTTTAAAACCAATTCAAATCAGTTTTAATGACTTTTGGCACCACAAATGAAACTGTTGATATTTTGAAAAGGTAAATTTATGTATAACTGAAGTACACTAGACAACAAAATAATGTTAAGATTAAAAATTAAATTCTTGTTGGAGATTTTTTTTTTTGAAAAACAGCTTTTTAGATAATAGTTTTTAATCAGGGACATTATAAGACATTTTTCATTTTAGGTCATAAACAATTTTTTATTTTCTTAATGGCACATTAAAATCTATTTATAAACATAAAATTACTCGAATGCATGTAGAAACAGTTCGCATTAATAATTGCAGGGGGTGCGAAAGTTATAGCGATTTTAATTTGAGCATATAACAATTTTAACCAACTAGAAATTTGTGTATAATTCTGGTAAACAATTTCGCGTAATATCAAAACCTACAGTTATTCAAATAAAATTTATGTTTGATGGTATTATTTTAGCATATTTTAGCGTTTCCTCTTAAAATTTAAAAAAAATGTTCTTTATACTAAAAACCGCAATTTTTAAAAATTTTGCGAAAAATGGTGTTCGAATTTAAGTTATTTCTCCATATATTATAAGAAAATATATTTTATTAGAGTTTATTACAAAGAAATGCTATTCAATATTGTGATCCTTTTTTAACCCAAGTGCTTTTTTTTTTGTCCATAAAATATGTACCTTTCAAAATTTATTGATGCTGCTCTGCATTTCCGTTAAGCATTACAAAACACCACCTAATTATGCCAATTAGGATCAATTTCGTGCTGTCCATACGATGTGCCTTAGCAAAATCTGTTTTGACAAAAGTGTCCCGTTTTTAACTATCAACAACATTTGACTTAAATTAAGGGTTCTGATCAATTATATCCATCGCCTTTTTTATATCTATATATCTAAGTTTTATGTATGCTGCAATTTTCTGTAGAAAAATTAAAAACAAAAAGTGTAATTTTTCAAAAAGTCCATAAAATTCTTTTATTAAATTTATTTTTAACGCTCCTTTGATTTTATTGTGTAAAAGAACAAAAAAACTAAGTTCATGCTGTAATCCGTGCTATTCCATTAGAAATTGTGAGTGGGTCTCGTGAAAAAAATTATTTTTTTTTTTAATTTTCGCTCGTGTTTTTCAAACTTGAGACTATCTACCGCGTTGATTATTTAGGGCAAATCAAGAATACATAGCGCAAAATACGTATAATTACAACAAGTATCAATCCCAGTTTCAAAATTTGTATTCCGTTGAGGAGCGCACAGACGCCACCCAAAAAACAAAAAAAAAATTAACAATTAAAAAATGGGTACAGAATTTATCCACAAAGTTTGATAAGTTTGTATGTATAGAAGACTGAGAAATAGTTTAAGAAAAAAAAAATCGTTCATATTTAAGCGAAAAATCTGATTTTTGTGAAAAACTAGTTTTTAAGCGAAAAAATACGTTTTTTTAGTGGAAAGTCAGTAATTTATGAAAAAATTTTTTTGGTGAAAAATAGGTTTTCTAGTGAAAAATCTATTCTTATTTTTTTGTTTTTTTTTTATTAGTTTTATTCGGTGAGATTGGGAGCTAGAAAAACCGTGCCACCTCTGGCAGTCTTATTCTTAGTTCAATGGGTCATAATTCAGTTGTCCTTCTGGAATGTTTAAATAAATGTACTGTGAAGGTTTAGGGATAAGGTAAAGCCACGATTTACAGGAATAATCCGTTTACCGTAGGAGTTAGGCACACGATTCCAACTGACTCTTAATTGTGCTAGAGTTAATCTTGTTATCATGAGAAGTTATCATGAGAAGCTCTCACTAACCGAATCTTTGGTATCTGTAGCAATTTTATAGCTTTTGATACTTATCATAAAATGTTTTTGAAGGTCACTAAAGCTAAGTTCAGATTACGCAAATATTTGACACGAAATATTTCATCTTGTTTTCCCGCAAATACAGAGTTGATTTTTTGTTCACATTTATTTGAAGTTTTTTAATTTAATGAAACAGCTTTCAAATATCGTAAAATACGAGAAGGGGAAAAATATTTTAAGCCTGTTCAGACAAATAATAGAAAATTAGAAATTTTGTAATGCATTTATATTTTTGTTTGAAAAATTTCTTATTGGTAACACTAGTTAGCTTACATATTTTTTGTTAGTTTAAAGTTTTGTTATTTTGTTATTTAGCGTTTAAAATATATTTGAGAATAAGAATTCATGGTTCTATACTTCAATGGAATCTTAATTGTTTATTTTGTTTAAATTTGACAACTATATCACTAAATTTAAGCAAAAAACTTAATTGTCCAAACCCCTCTTTTAGACTTTCAAAGTGAAATATTTCAAAAATGAGCGATAACTTTTAAAAACGGTTAACGTCATTAAAATCAGCATCATCGATTTAGATGGGTACTCATTTTGTTTACAAAAAGGGAAGTGTAAAAATACTTTAAAAAATATACATTCACAATTTTTTTTTATAAGTAATTTACGTTTATACACAAGAACAACCCTTTAGTTTTATTAAAAAAAATAAAATAATGTTTTAATAGATAAAATATAAACTGATTACTTCTTTTTTGTCAATTTAAAGTTTGTGTACATAAAAACAAGAAAACTGCATCGGCTATTTTTTGCCGATCTTACATTATTTTGTAAAATCAAACAAAAATTCGCTCAAAATAGTGGCAAATATTTTACAACTTGTGTTCACACAATGTTAGTACTAGCGGCATTTTTAGTTTAGGGCAAATAGTTTTGTTTGTCCAAAATCAGCTGTTATCTTATTTGAATCGTAAAAATATTTAGTGTTCAAATCACGCAAAGCAAATATTTACAAGAATAGTCAAATATTAGCGTAGTGTGAACTTAGCTTAAGAAAGAGGTTTATTTCAGGCAGCGTAATTCATTACCTGTAGACTTGTATGTCGATGCCAGAGAAAGCCCTTAGGGTCTCTTTTTGAGATTAAAATTTTCCCATTCCCATTATTTAGTTCAAGAAGTTAAAAAGAGACACTGCACAATGGGAAATTTTTATGATTTTCTGCTCATCAATCTATTACTTTTTTCACGCAGAGTCGGCGACTAGGCTCAGTACTATAGGTGCATGGAACGGTAGAATGACATCTCCGACAATATTGATTATTGTATTCCCAAACCCTTTCCGGATAGAGGCTTCTGAGTTTCAATCTCAGCAGATCCCAACCGATCCCACTGATGGATCCAAATTATCTGAAGGGGTTGGGAGAGGTGTCTTTATTCCTGCATATAGGAGGAAGATCTCCTTTAAATTGCTAGATCACCGCACTACTCTTCAAGCGGAGATCTCAGCCATTAGGAGATCGGTAAATTGGCTAATGTACTATAGGGTAATGGAGTGGATATTCAAATTTGTACCAATAGTTAACCCGCGATTAAATCTATTTCGGGTGTCTATTCGACATCCAGGCTGGTACATGAATGCCGGACATCTTTAAATGAGATGGCGAGACATTCAAACGTAGAGTTGACCTGGGTAAGCGGTCACACAAGTTCACCGGGAAGTATTATTGCGGATGAATTAGCTAGGACCGGTTCCCGTCTTCAAAGCGAAGAAACGGACCAACTAGTTGGCATACCGCTGTCATCTTGCAGATCTATGATACCACAGTGCTTGTCGAGAATAGCTCAACAAAGATGGACAAACGAGTCCGCATGTTCTATCTCGAGACAGACATGGTCCCAGTACGATCAAAAACGGTCGAGTTTCATTCTGGGATTGCCAAGGCGTCAGCTACGAATACTTGTAGCCATTACTACAGGGCACTTGATTGATCGTGAACATTTTTTTGTCATTCTCCTGTTCTTGCGAACATTTCAACAATTGATGTCAGACGGATCAGATATTTTATTCGTGATCTATCAGGGTAACACAACGGGACCAATAGGACCCAAGTAAGCTGTCTAGTTTACATTTACAGCTGCCCATCTAACCTAACCGCAGAGATAAAATATGGTTACATCATTATCACTACAACAATATTATGTTCTCATTGTTAATTTTCTTGAATTTTAATAACTATGTGTTTACAAAATTTTAACAATGTTTTTGCTCAAATTTTGTCATTTAATGTTTACACTCAATAAAAATTTATATTTTTAAATATCTACCAGAAACAAAATTTTATTAATATGAAAAATATCATTACTTCAATAACCATAAAACATTTGCAGTCTTTTTCCTTATTTTTCAACCATATTCTGTTTTTAAACCATATTAATATTATTATTATTCCCATGACAATAAAATGTTTGACATAAATAACTTATCCTCTTCACAAACTTAGTGAAAATTTTTTTTTTTAATGTTTGTTTTCCAACTTCATTGCAATCCTCATTAATTTATATATGAATAAATGTGAATAGACCAGGTTTGGTTATACTCGGTGTGATTTAAGCAATATAAGAGATTGGTTAACTACCATTAAAGGTTTTAGTTAAAAAACATATCTTGTATTTGAACCACATGTGGTGGTACAAATGAATATAATTAACGAAAAAATTATATATAATTTCTTGGTTTTTTCTCTATTATTTTCAATAAAAAAAACTTATAAAAATAATTTTTTAATAAGTTTCATTTTAATATATGATGAGATGGAATAATATGACAAAATGAAATAATAATATGATAAAATTGGATAACTCTGTGATAACATGGGATAATTATATGACAAAATGTAATAATAATAATATGACAATGTGGTATAATAACATAATAAGATAGAATAGTAATATAATAACATCAAATCATAATCTGGTAGAATGGGATAGTGTTGTAGTAATATTATTCAATTATATGTAAAACTAGAATCATAACATGAAAAAAGAAACAATAAATTCTGATACAATATGACAGAATGGAATCATAATAATTATTTTTTATTTTATTTAATTATTACTTATAATCATTTCTATTTTTCGCTATGATCATCATATATCCAATCATAATATGTTGCTCTTAGATTATGGTCACTGCAACTATATTTTTTCTCTGCGCTTAATCATTAATAATAAATTAATAAAAATTCGCACCAATAATCTTAAAAATATTTTCTATAATATTAGTTAATATGAGTTAAAAACATTCGCAAATTATTTGACAAACGCTTTTTGAATTTTGAATTTATTGTTATTTGATTACATAAGTTTAAATTATTTTAAAAATTTATGACATTTATTTGGAATCTCCTCCCCATAAAGATCTAAAATTAACTTTTTGGAATCTAAAACTTATGTAGGTTATGACCATGTCACCTTTGGTGAAAGTTTAAAAATATCTTATTTGTAATAGCGATTCTTTTTAACAGGAATATATCTGCTTATTATGAACAAGTAAATAAAATTAAAAACTACAATTACTAAAATTTTCACATTCTGCTTAAATTTTTAAAACTAACAAATCTTTTTCATTAAAAAGATTTTTAAACGCGAATTTGACTTGGTAGAATTCCCGGGAATTCCGCAAAATTTACAGTCCCTCTTAGCCTAGACTCTCTTAAAATGTAATAACACTATTTTTATTGCATTATAATATTTAGAAAATTAAATATTTAAAAAATTAAATGTCGACTAGTGTTATTTAAAATAATTATTTTTAAAGTCTTATTTAATAAATTCAAAAATAAAAATATACAAAAGAATTTTAATGGTCCAGTCATCAAATATGGTTTTTTATTTTTATTTATTTTTTTTAATTTTTTTCTTCAGTATCCAAAGATTTGACTTAGATTATTTCTGCTGCTGGTGTTTTTTTATCTTTTATCATGCACATAAAAACGAGAGAGAGAGAGAGAAATAGTCGGTCAAGTACCGACTATATGATACCCTACGCCATTATTTACGAGCATAAAAATTCGGAAATTTTACTAAATGTAAAATAAAATTACAAATATAGAATACTGCCTTGATACTAACATCTAGATGATTTTATGCATCTTAGGGCGAGTGCTGGAAGTGGGTTTATATGGGAGCTATGGTAAATTATGAATCAATTCTCATAAAATTTGGCAATGTTGTTTTTGCTTATATAAAACTTATTCGTATGGGATTTATGTGATTTTTGGAAGAGAGGTTTATATGGGAGCTATGGTCAATTGTTTACCGATCTTCATAAAATTTGGTACAAAGATTGATACTTATACAGAACTTCTTTGCACCGAAATTCATTAAAATGTTTTTAGTTTTAAGGCATTTTTGAATGTTTAAACTCTATTTCGGGCGGCGTTTGTATGGGGGCTAGGTGAAATAATGGGCCGATCACAACTAAATTTCAGTAA
The DNA here is from genome assembly GCA_932274085.1 of Protocalliphora azurea. NCBI lineage: Eukaryota > Metazoa > Arthropoda > Insecta > Diptera > Calliphoridae > Protocalliphora > Protocalliphora azurea. The sequence goes on along the minus strand of OW026521.1, from coordinate 151,621,321 downwards.
GCTCAGTACTTGTATCAGTACCAAATTTCATTGAATTATCTTAAAAGCTGAGACCCGGTCCATGGTTTACATGGACAGCCAGCCAGCCAAACGGACGGACATCGTTAGATCGATTTAAAAAGAGATTCTGAGTCGATTTGTATACTTTAAGATGTGTTTTGGATAACTTTTTCTATGCGCTACAAACATCATCACAAACGCATAATACCCCAACCCCCTATGGTGGTATAGGGTATAAACATTATTGTTGAAACCATAACTTTTAATCGTGACCAGCATCATGTGTATGATAAAAAAAAATATATACAAAAATACCCAAAAAATACAAAATAATAAAAATTTTTATTTTTTTTTATTTTCTTTTTTTTTTAACAAAGAAAGATGTACCAAAAAAAAAAAAAATAAAATCATATACAATACTAAAAAGCAATAAAGAAAAAAACATTGATAGAAAAAAAGAAATCGTGTATCCGGTACACAGCGGCTTAAACAAAAAGTCTTTATTTTAATGTGGTTACCAATTGTTTTGTTTAATGCACAATGTTGCAATATCCTTATCATGGAAATAATTGTACGAAAGAAAAATTATATTAATAAATTATAATTGATACACATTTGATTAGTTGTTTTAACAATTAATGTGCGTGAGTGTTTATCTTTTCATTTTTTTTTAAACACCTTACGAAATCTTAACTAAAACTTTTCAAACCTCGTTTTATATTTGACACCTTAAGGCAATTTTCTAATTATTTCTTTCTGCACCATTAAAATAAAATTAAAAAAGAAGCACTCATTATTAAATTGATTTCTTTTCTTTTTGGTCTGCATGCTTTAGTTAATTAGTTTTACATTGGTTTTAATATGAATGATTATATTTAAATCGTAAGTAATGAAGTGTGGTCTATTAAAAATCTTTAAATTATTTAATGTGACTGGTCAAATTAATTGATTTTCAATTATATCTGTCAACTCATGTCATTTATTTGAATGTTTCGTTGAAATAAATCTAGGACGGCAAGTTGGATAATTTGTTGTTATTAAGTAATTTCACCTTGTATGACAAAAATTTTAATTAATTCATATTTTTTTTAATTATATTAATTTTTAGGTTATTTTCTTAAATCTTAATAAATAGTTAGTTACAAATTAAAGTAAATAATTAGTTACAAATTATTTAATGATTTATCAAAATATTTATCAAAACTCTCGCTTATAGAGCTAAAGGTTTCATATACCAAAAGCCTTTTTCCCTATAACTCTCAAGTTTTAAAACCGTATAAATAAATTTTTTAAAAGAGAATTTATTGAAAATTTTCTATAATAATAGAATTTCTATTAAAGGAAAATTTATCGCAAATTTTCTATTAAAAAAAAAATAATGGAAAATTTTCTATGAAAATAAAATTTATCGAAAATTTCTAAGACTAATTTACTGAAAATTTTCTATCAAATAAAAATTTATCGAAAATTTTTGCTTAAGAAGAAAATATAAAAAATTTTGTGCAAAAAGAAAAGTTTTGATAGTTTTGTGCAAAAAGAAAATGTATCCAAAATTTTCTACAAAAGAAAATTTATGAAAAATTTTCTATTAACATAAAATTTATGTAAAATCTTCTCTGAAAATAAAATTTTTCGACATTTTTCTAAAATATTTCATTGAAAATTTTCTATATAATAAAAATGCATTGAAAATATTGTGTAAAAGAAAAGATATCGAAAATTTTTTATAAAAAAGGATTTAAAATTTTGTGTAAAAAGGGAAATTTTATAAAATAGAAATTCTTTCAAAAGAGAACATGGAAAATTTTCTATAAAAAGAAAATTTATCGACAATTTTCTTTAGAAATAAAATTTATCGAAAATTTTTTGTGAATGGTAAATTTAGCGATGATTTTCTACAAAGAAACAATTTATCGAAAAATTTTATAAAGGTAAAATTTTCTTTTAAAAGAAACTTTATGTAAAATTTTCTACATAAAAAAAAATTTCGAAAATATTTTGTAAATTTGCCATAAACTTTTTTTATAAAAAGAAAATTCGCTGTAAAGTTCAAGCTTTCCTATACGGAAATCTCTCGCTTTAAAGCTCAAGTTTTACTCTATGGAAATCTCGCGCTATAAATCTCAAGCATTCCTATATGGAAATCTCTCACTATAAAGCTCAAGGTTTCTTATTTTGAAATCTCTCACTATAAAGCTCAAGCTTTCCTATATGGAAGTCTCTCGCTCTAAAGCTCAAGCTTTCCTTTTTCTTATATGGAAATCTCTCGCTATAAAACCGAAAGTTTTCTATATGGAAATCTCTTGCTGTAAAGATCAAGTTTTCCTATACGGAAATATGTCGCTATAAAACTCAACCTTTTCTATAAGAAAATCTGTCGCTATAAAGCTTAAACTTTCCTATACGAAAATCTCTCGCTATAAAGCTCAAGCTTTCCTATACGGAAATCTCTCGCTATAAAGCTCAAGCTTTCCTATGCGGAAATCTCTCGCTGTAAAGCTCAAGCTTTCCTATACGGAAATCTCTCGCTATAAAGCTCAAGCTTTCCTAAACGGAAATCTCTCGCTATAAAGCTTAAGCTTTCCTATATGGAAATCTCTCGTTATAAAGCTCAATCCTCCAGCTTTTTTATATGGAAGTCTTCAGCTAGAAAGTTCAAGCTTTCCTGTATGGAAATCTGTTACTATAAAGCTCAAACTTTCCTATTTCTTAAGCTTTCCTATAATATATTCTCTATAGATTATTTTAATTAATTTTATAAAGAACAATTATGCTACAACTACATCTTCTAAATAAACCAATTAAAAATAAACAAAATTAAATGAATCACTATACCAACTCATTAAAATCTATTACAGGGCCGTGCAATTAACTGTTAAATGAACCGAAGTTTACACGAACTTGTAAACATTGTCGGTGTTTTTATCTTTTCTAAATATTTCAAACAGATCTAATATAAGAAAAACATAGAGCTAATGAAGTTTTTGCTTATTTTGCAAATCTGAAATTGAACAATAATACTTAACAGTAGTCAATCAGTCAGCTAGTCAGTGAGCCATACAGGCAATCAATTGATCAATAGTTTAGCCAAGTTAGTCAATGAATAGTTATGACTTGCATTCAATACTTTATCGAATGAATATTTGATTCATTTAAAATTTATTTGTTATTATTTTTTCTTTAGATACAAGTTATTATGGTTGAGTGAGGGTGTTTTATTTGTTTAAATAATGAAGGAAAAAAAATCTTATGCCGTAGTCAATGCAACTCCACATGGTGATGACGACGATGATGAGATTAATATTTTTGCAAAATCTATAGGCAGTCATGACACTAATGTTTACAACAATAATAACATTAAATACCTCCTTTGTATAAAGTTTTTTTTTCTTTTCTTTTAATCCATGACTGGCAAAAAAATAGAATAGCGAAACATTTTTCAAAATTTAAAGTTTCCAACAAAAAAAAAAACGTTTTTTTTTTTTTGTTAATTGTGCTTGGTAACTTTAAATTGGCCTAATTTTTTAATCAGATCAGTTATTAACTTGAAAATCATTTATGTTTGTGGTTTAAACCAAAATAATCATAAAAATAAGAAAACCAACTTTCGTTTTTAATTATTTAACATTTTGCTTATTTTAACCCGCTTCATTTGTTCTTTGTTAATATACTCCTAAACGGGTTTTGGGTGTCATGTTAGTGAATTAACTATAATTATTTATATTTTAGTGTTTAAATTAATATTAAACATTAATTGTGATAGATGTTTGTTTTGTTTTTTTAAAGAAATTAATTTTTTTATAGGATCATAATAATCGCGAGCATCATCATCTTAAAGTTTTTGAGGAATCAAAAACCAACATATTTTTTTCATTTAATTTTTTCTTAAAATTTTGTTAATTTCTAAAAAAAATATAAAATGTTTGTATTCTTAGCTAAAAACTAATTAAAAGATTATACATCATTTAGTTCGTTCGTTTAGTTAATTTTTTAGCTTCAGTGTTTATTTATCGTATTTAATTAAACAACAATCTTAGTTATTTGTTGTATTTTTTTTTTGACTAAACTTATAAGAGTTGTTAAATTTTTTATGGTGTACTTGTTTGTGAAGATATGGGTCATTTAACCTTGTTTCTATTTCTGTTTCTTCAAACATCTGTTAACAATAAATCCAAATAAATGTTTTCTTTGGAAAAAATACATATACAAAATAATAAAGAAAAAACTAAATTTAAAATTAAAATATTTTCAAATTAGGTTGAAACGCAGTTAATTCACATGAAGCTAATTATTTCACAAAAGTTCATACATTTTTAGGTCAATCGTAAAAAAAATGCTGGTTAATCACAGTGCAATAAGATGAAATTATAGAATTTCTTGTGCTTAAAAAAGTTATGTTAGAAATTGTCTATATATTTTATTTGTTGCCGGTCATATTAATCAAGTTGATTAATAAATAGCCTCTCGTTGTAAAACTCAAGTTTTACTATACGAAAATTTCTCCCAATAAAATTTACACTCGTTTAAAAAAAAATATACGAAAATCTATACGAAAAACTCTTCACACTTTCGTTTTTAAAACATCTCTCGCAAATCTTATACGAAAATCTCTCGCTATAAAGCTCATGCTGTTTTATACAGAAATGTCTCGCTATAAAGCTCAAACTTTCCTATATGGAAATTTCTCGATGTAGAGCTTTCCTATATGGAACTTCCTATAGCGTAATTCCATTTTAAATTTAAAAATTTTTTAACTTTGGTTACCGATTTAGATAAAATTTGGCGCATGTGTGGAGGAGGATACATTAGCTTTGATGCACAAGTTTTGAAAACAGTGGCAAAAGTTGTTAATATATATTTTTTAAATGTCCATAGCTTTTATTTTATAAAAGATATTAAAATATTATTTTTTGCAGTGGATTTGGCAAAGCTTGTATTTTAAGATGTTATATACAAATAGGGTTTTTAATTTCCCAACATTTTTCAACTCCCGGAATCGGGATTTTATTTAAGGCGTTCCCGGGTATTTCCGAGTTTTCGGAAAAAATACAATATTATTTAAAAAGTATTAAAACTAAACAAAAAATTTTTTATTTTACATATAATTTGCACGCATATATATCTATCTACTTTGAAAAAAATATACATATATGTTTAAAGATGACTTTTTTGATGTAATAAATTGTAGTAGGTATTAAGCCGCCCATAGACACATACTGCAGAGAGATACTGCCGATTAACCCTCCTATATATGTGTGATTGATGATTTTACATCACATGCATCATTCACAATTTTATTTTTATGAACAAATTCGATTAAATACGAAAAAAAAAAATAAAAAAATTTTTTTATTTTTTCTTTTAATTTAAAATAACAAACAGCAATTTTTACAAATGATAAAAGAACAATCAAATTAATTCGAAAAACTGTATGCAGTATGAGTTCATTTTAAAATCGAAATGATCTCAAGCTCTCTCAATTTTCTAATACCTGCTTATTGCCGGAGCTTAAGCAGTAAGTATCTATGGGGAACTTTAAAAAACTTTTTTAAATAAATGTTTCTGTTAGGTTACAAATAAAATTTATATCTCTCTTCACAAACAAATTTTGAATTTAAAATACATTTTAGAGATAAAACTTGTATGAAAATTTTATTTTAGAGGTCATTTTAAATTTAAAAGTTGTTGGTAAATTTGGAAATTCAATGTTATATTAAAAATATATTCATACCTACTTTTTTACTATTTAAGCATTAGTTATTCATTATCGACAATAAAAACTTAAAGAAAGAGTCCTGAATTTCGTTCGTCACAGAAATTTTTTTAAGAAACCGTAAATAACCATTTCTTCGAGAATAATTTTTTTTTTAAATCTCACCAAAACATAAAAATAATAATTTTTTTAGTTTTAAATGTGGAAAATTAATGTATAAAAATTGTTCAAGATGAAAGGTCAAATTAAAAAATCTTACAAACATATGTCGTGCATTCATCTAAAATTGGCGAGGTTTTCTAAGTTTTATGTTCGGAAATTATTTTTTCTAGTATTTTAATAAACTATTTAGAGTTAATTACATTGAACTGGGTACAAAGCAATGTTATTACATTGCTAACCGTATATTTGCTTGGTTATGAACAATTAACGTTTTTTATAGAATTTTTGATTTAAAAATATGGTAAAATACACATTTTTGGTAATTATTATTTCCCGGGATTCCACACAAAAAATTTCGGGAATCGGGAAGTGAAAAATTGGCAGAGTTCATGGGAAATATATCCTGGGAATTCTCGGAATAAAAACAAATTAAAAAAAATATTTTTTTGAACATATATTTTTTTGTTCTGAGAATTGTCTTTAGAGACGTATATTTAAAAACCTCCTTGAATTTTTTTTTATATTTTACTGATTGGAAGCTTTAATACAGAGAAAATTTCAGAGTGGTAAAAATGTTTTAAATTTAAAATGAAATTACTCTACAAAAATTTCTCGCTGTGACACTCAAGCTTTCCTATGAATAAATCTCTCGCTATAAAGTTTAAGCATTTCTATATAGAAAAATATAGAAAAATCTCTCGCTAAGAAGCACAACACAGTGTTGCCAGATGTGGGAATTTTTCCCCAAATTGGGGATTTAAACTTTTGTTTTGGGACAGTATTTCTTGGATATGGATTTAGAGATTTTCATGAAATACGTGGATTTTTTATTTATTTATATATTTATTCATTATTTTTTTTTTTTAATTTATACACAATTTTTGATTCATTTTAAATTGATAGAAAAATTAGAAAAATTTTCTTTTGATTAAGAATTTCTGATAAATTTTCTACTTAAGGAAAATATGGAATTATTTTCTATTTATAGAAAATATCGGCAAATTTTCAATTTATAGAAATTTCCGGTAAATATTGTTTTTTAAAAAATTTTCGATAAATTTTCTTAAAATTACTTAAGATTTAAAATTTAAAATATTTATCGACAATTCCATGAAAGAACACCCGAAAAGGGGCATTTTTTTACCAGTTGTCTTTAAATTTCCTTAAAAATTTGTGTACACAAACTCCATTAAACCAGTTTCAGTTTCGGCTAAATGCGAAAACCCACCATTTGTTTCGCTTTTTCACTTTCCCAAAAACAAAAAAAGTCTTTTTCGCGAATCTGAAAACTGAAATCAATATAGGTATCCGTGGACTATATGCGCGCAAAATTTTATGAAAATCAGTAAATTTTTGGACGTTCTCAAACATTGTTAACCTGACTGAAACTGAGTTTAAACCTTAATAGGTTCTGTGGTCATACTATTTTAATCAAACTGTTTAGAGAACTGAACTCACAAGACTCGAAATTAATAGAGCTCAAAATTTTAGCATCATAGGTTTCATTTTATAATTATGATTATTGTTCAAATTACAAAAACTTAAAAAGGTCTTAAAATTACTTAACTTATTCCCAGTATTCTATAGTTATTTGTTTGAGCGTTCGATCTTATATAAACTAAATGGACTTTCTGGATAAATTCTATATACCATTTGTTATTATGCAAACTTTCAATAGCTAAATACAGAGTAGCTGAATTTTGATGAAAAAATTTTTTAATTTTTAAAATTTTTTAGTTTTTGGGCGAGGTCTGTGCGCGCCTCAATGAAATAATAATTTTGAAACAGGGATTGATACTTGTTGTAATTATACTTATTTTGCACTATATCTGCATTGACTGTGATGTGTCCTAAATAGTCAATGGCAGTAAATAGTCTCAAAGTTTGGAAAATAAGAACTAAAATTTGAAAAAAATGAGTTTTTTGCGAGGCATATTCACAGTTTCTGATGGAACAATATGAATTACTGTGTGCACTTTGTTTTTTGTTATTTTATACAATAAAATCGGATTTGAAAATAAATTTAATAAAAAAATTGTATCGACTTTTTGAAAACTACGCAAAAATTGCACTTTTTGTTTTTATATTTTTATAAAGAAAATTGCAATAAATATAAATGTATTGATCGGAACCATAAATTTAAGTCAAATGTACTCATCACATGTACAGCACGAAATTGACCATAATTGGCATAGTTTGTTGGTGTTTCCAAAGTTAAAAATTTATGGACCAAATAAAACTAAATTTACTTAGGTTAAAAAAAGGCTAACAATATTAAATAACATTTTTTTGTAATAAAATCTATTTCCACATAATATATGGAGAAATAATTAAGATTCAAATCCACTTTTCGCAAAATTTTTAAAAATCGCGATTTTAGAATTTTACTAGAAAAACTTTTTTAAAATTTTACTAGGAAAGCTTAAAATATTCTGCACTAATACCATCAAACATTTAAAATATCATAAATTGTATTTGAACAACTCAGTAGGTTTTGATATTTCTCGTATTTTTTTCCAGAATTATACATAAACTTCTAGTTTACAAAAACAAAATGACTAACACAAACTGATTCTACGTGCATTCGAGTCACTTAATATTTAATGAGCAATTAAAAAAAAAAATAAATCAAAAATTTTTGTTAATGGTCCATACGTATACATACATTTGCAGAAAAATTTATTAAAATAAGATATAAAGTTTTCGACAAATTTTCTTATAAGAAATTCTCAATTAAATTTCTTTGTTGGGGGAAATTTACGGCAAACTTTCTTTTTATGGGAAATTTTGAATAAATATTATTTTTCTAGCCAATTGTTTATGCATTTTCTTTTTATAGGAAAATTTTTTGTTATAAGAAATTTTCGTCTTCTTTTTGCGATACATTTTCCTTTTATAGGAATTTTACTTTAAAAATAATGTTTGTTAAAATTTCTTTTTATAAAATATTTTTAATTATTATTTTATATTTAAAGAACATTTTTACAACATATTCTAAAATCATTAGTTCTAGAACTGGTGTAATCAGAACCATTTCACATTCCTTAATAACATTCTTAGAACCAGTGGTGTCGTTACCAATTCTGGCACTCATGGAGTAGAAGCTTATTATGATTCTAAATTGGTTTAAGGAATGATTTTGAGAACTAGTGCTTAAGAATTAATTATTAATGACTTCTACATCTCTGAAAACATTGCTGGTTCCCAAATGACTTCCTAAAACCTTTTAAAAAACTTGAATAAAAAATTTCAAAATTCAGAAAATTAATAAAAACCAAAAGACAATAGAGTTTAACAAAATTAAATTGATTTAGAAAGTGGCCTTTAGGAAATGGCTCATTAGAATAAAAAATAAAAAAGATTCTGAAACCCTTCCCTTACACTTCTATAGAATTAGTTCTGAATGTGACAATTTCGAAAAAAAATTATTGATTAAAAAATTGGTTCTAAAACCATTCCATAGAAAGGGTACTGGCTAGGTAACATAGAACTAGTTCTGGAGGTGACGATTTTAAACGAAAATCATTGGTCGCAACGCCAATATAGAACGAGTACAGGCTATTTTCATGCGTTTTGAAACTAGTTGTAAAACTAATACATTTTTTCCTGCGCATTTTCTATTAAAAATATATTATTTTATATAAGAAAAAAATGAAATTTCACACTTAATTTAAAATTAAAATATTTTGGGGACAAAATTTTGTATTTATATTTTAAATTTGAGATTTTTTTGGGGACATATAGCTTTAATGTGGGGACATGAGGTGAAATTTTTCTGGCAACACTGGCTCAAGCTTTCCTATATGGAAATCTCTCGCTATAGAACTGAAGCTTTCCTATGCGGGAATATCTTGCTGTAGTGCTTAAACTTTCCTATATGGAAATATATCGCTAAGAGATAGATAACTTTTTGCGAAGCAATTTTATTTTCACTTTGACAACATTGAAAATAAAATTCATTTTATTGATCCAAAAATTATTATTTTTCAAATTTTTAAATTAGTAACATTTGAAGAAAATACTAAAAAAAAAATAAATAAAATAATAATAATGATAATATATAAAAAATTAAATATTCAAGAGTGTTTCTTATCGTTTTACTTTATAAAATATGGAAGCAAAGTGTAATCAAGTTATGAGTGTTAATCTGAAATGTTTTAATTTTCAAAACTAAACAATTTGGAATAAATGCTTTTTGTTTTTGTATTCTATTGCCCAACAAACAAACCGAATTAAAAAAAAAAAACATGTAAATTTTTGTATCTCTAGTACTTATACGCATGAGTAGCAATAGTAAAAAAGGAAAAAACAAAAATAAAACAATGGAAGATGTTGAAAATACACATTTTTTAAAGAATAATACCAAACAAACCATGTAGACAGCCAACCAGCCAAAAGAGCAATTAAAAAAAGCCCCTTAAGACTTAAGCATAAAACTATAAACATAAATAATTTGCGTATGAAGTGCTAATATTGTACATTTTATTATTATAACCTCCATCACCAATAGTGGTGAAAGAAGGTATACTAAGTTTGTCGTTCTGTGTGTAACACAGAAATTGTCACATTCAGAACTAATTCTATAGAAGTGTAAGGGAAGGGTTTCAGAATCTTTTTTATTTTTTATTCTAATGAGCCATTTCCCAGAGGCCACTTTTTAAATCAATTTAATTTTGTTAAACTCTATTGTTTTTGGTTTTTATTAATTTTCTGAATTTTGAAATTTTTTATTCAAGTTTTTTTATAAGGTTTTAGGAAGTCATTTGGGAACCAGCAATGTTTTCAGAGATGTAGAAGTCATTAATAATTAGTTCTTAAGCACTAGTTCTCAAAAACATTCCCTAAAACCAATTAAGAATCTAATCTAAGGATCTTATTAAAGAATCTGAAATGGTTCTGATTATACCAGTTCTAGAACTAATGATTTTAGAACATGTTGTAAAATTTTCTTTAAATATAAAATAATAATTAAAATATTGTATAAAAAGAAATTTTAACAAACATTATATTTAAAGTAAAATTCCTATAAAAGATTTCGAATATTTCTTATAACAAAAAATTTTCCTATAAAAAGAAAATGCATGAATAATTGGCTATAAAAATAATATTTATTAAAAATTTCCCATAAAAAGAAAGTTTGCCGTAAATTTCCCCTAACAAAGAAATTTAATCGAGAATTTCTTATAAGAAAATCATTTAAGACTCCATAAAGTACACAGGGAAAACTGTTTTGTTGTGGCAACCGAATTCTTTGCCAATCGTATTTGATCAGTCTGTTGTAATTATACAGTAATTCGGTAGTAGCAACTGATTTCAAGACAAAATATTTCGTCTGCCACAACTGAATTTAGAAGTAGATTTTTTTTCAATTATTGTAAACTTTTGTGCCACTTTATTTGACATATATATAACATCATATACATTACATTACATTACAATTGATTATAATTTCACATCGATTTTCCATTTTGCTTTATTTTGGTTCTATATATTCTACAACTCAGAGATAGTTTTGTATAGAGATAAATAAAGATAATGCTGGTTTTCAAATGATATGATCCTATCATTTGAAATGGTTTCCAAGATAGATGTTTTTGACTTTGATTGCGACATAATACTGATTCCAACGGACTATTGTTTAGTTAAACAAACCTGTGCTGATAGTTGATTGTTGGCGTATAGCAGTAACTGAAAAAACAATTTACAAACTCGACTGAATGATTTGTGCAATCTCATATCCTATAATTTTTTCCTTGTATCAATAACAGCGTTTGACTAATCTAAAAAATACGATTATATTAGAAATGGAAAATCTACAGAAAATAAATACACAATAATGGATTAATCTTATCTTCTTATGTATATATATCGATCCACAATTTATATTTTGTCATATTTTAAATATTTTTTTTATAAAAATATAAAATCTAAATTGTTTCATTTTATTTATTCAAAATTTTAAATGACAAACAAATTCCTTTAAATTTCATAATTATTTATCGGTCGAGAATACCGAATCTATATTTATATCTATCTATATTTACTATATTCTTATACAGTAATCGAATTGACAAAATTTTCAGAAATAATAATCGGTTATCGGAACTGATAATATATTTTATGTATAAGAAGAGTTTAATTTAATTGTCCCAAGCGACATAGGTGAAATAGCTTCTGAAAATGTTTAGTTTAGTTAATATGACCAATTTTAAAATGTAGTAACCTACATTCCACTATAGTCGTTAATTTGAAAGTGTGGGAAGAGAAAATCTGTTAAACTTATAAATATTCAATAGTATTAATAAAAAATCTTTACATCTCATGAAACGTTTTCCAACCAATATTTTTTTTCTGTGTGTTTATATATTCTTGGACCATATGAAAATCTGAGTCGGTTCAGCTATGTCCGTCTGTTGTAAACCCTCTCACGTCCAAACTATTTAACGTATTTTAATGAAAATCACCAATCTAAGAATATTGGAATTGCAAACCAGCCAAATCGGTTCAGTAGAAAAGAAAAGTTATAGAACAATATGTCTCTAAAATGACAATTTTTCATTTTATTTGAATGTTTAAATTTAATTTTTTTTAACAAAATTTGGTCAAAATATTTAGCTATGTTCATTTCACAATACTACCAAAAATTATGCAAATAAATGGATATATATATATATATATATCCCTGCAAACATTTCCTATCGAAAGCGTAACTATATCGACACAACGGGAATTCTGATCTACTTATTAACATCGTTCGGGAAGAAGTGTGCCACGAAGCTATAGTTCCTTTTGAGTAACTCTTTATTCAGTATTGAATGTCACGTAAAACGCGTATAATGAAAGGTGCTAATTCGAATCTTCAAATCCCCCACTAAAGCGTTACTCAAAAGGAGTTACCTCTTAGTGGCACATTTCTTCCCGAACGGCGTTAACAAGTAGATCAGAAATCGTAAAGCTTTAGTGAATTTTGTACGTCACTTATTAAGATCTACTATAACGCAGTAAAAAGTGTCTAATAAAAAATCCTAATTCGAATCTTCTAATCCCCACTAAAGCGTTAATCAAGAGAAGCTATCTCTAACTATATCAGAATTCGATAGTAAAAGCAATACATATCAACTTCCCGGTATGCCGATGTAGTTACACTTTCGATAGAAAATATTTGCAGAATTTTAAAACTATTTTGCAAATAAAAAAATAATAATGCCAGTAAGTAATACTTACATTTCAAAGTGAAGGATTAGGAATGAACAAAATTATCAAAAGCAAAAATATTAAAATTTTTTAAATCACAAAATTAACTCTTTGTGGTATTTATGAATGAAATTAATTGCACAACAATATTTTCAATTTAAATTAATACTAAAAACAAAAATTAAATTAAAAAAGAATACTAAGAAATATTTTAAATACAAAAATATTTTCAATACAAAATTTTTAAATAACAAAAATAACTCTTCCTTGTATTTATTATAGAAAGCAATGAAATTAATTCCACAAAAAGATTTTGAATTCAAATGAACATTTAATCTTTTTTTAGTATGTTTAGCGACAATGTATGATTTTTAGAGAGGTTATGATGTTCGCATTATAAAAAGTGTAATTCAATATCTCTACCATGTTTTTCAGTAATATAATATACGATTTCTAAATATTATAAGACTAAATTATTATATATTTTAATTTTGTATTGAATTTTCTATGTAATTAAAATAAATATAATATTTTTAGTTAATTTTTTTTTTTCTAAAATTGCTACAGAAAAACAATTAAAGAGCAAATGTATTTACTTTTTTACAAGGCGAACACCATATTCTTTCTTAAAATCATAATTTCTCGCTGAACAAATAGCTGACTACTAAGAATTTTGAAAATATTTAAAACAATATTTATAACTCGAATTTCTCTTTTAAATGTTTCTATTTTTATAAAGGGGTTAAAGGGAATCCCCTTTAAGATTACATGGTCTTTTAACCATTTCTATACTCTATTACAAATTTTTGCCCTGAAAGTTTTTTCAATCATTTTTGCCAATATTTAAGATTTTTGAAACTGAGAGATAAATACCGCTACTTAATCAGAAATTACGACAATCTACTCCATACATTTCAAGCATTACAACAACAAAACAATTTCTTCAAAATATTTAATAAAAACAATGTTTCAATTCTTTTCAAACTTAAAAAAAAAAAGAATTTAAAACTTTGAAAATTATAAATTCCTTTTCAAGTTTAAAATGCAAAAATTCAGCTCTGCTAAAATATTTTTCGGATACTCTTATACGATGCGTTTCCGAAATTTTGATTGTTGTATATACAAATATTAATCCTCCACAGAATAGTCTTGTAAAATCGAATTTTTAATATATTCTTAATTTTTTTTTTCTATAGAAAATTACTCTGAAAGTCAAACTCCCACACTTTTAAAAAATGTTGTTTAAGTTATTAAGAATTTTATATAAAGAAAAATTTTCTGTCCATGTTCCGGCTCTCAAATTGTTAATAACATATTTTAATTATATAGAAAATGAAAATGTTTTCCTAAATTTATTCGCTTACCCAGAACTAGTTGAAATATTGATAATTTCTTTTAAATTATGATAAACGCTTACCTTATTTTCTTAATTTTGCTTATGAATTTTTTGTTTCACTATCAGCTTACATAAATAATTTTAGTTAATGTCAATATTTTTTTCATTCTAATCACTTGAAAATTTATATTTTTACTAAGCAAAATTATATTGTTTCTGCTTGTTCTTTTTCCCATTATGAAATGTAAAAAATCGCCAAAAGCATGACTTTATGATAAAATTTCGAATCTAATGTGTGTTGTTTTTGTAAGGTTTTGCACGTTCTACTATTAATCATCTTAGAGTGCCAAATTCGACAGCTTATATGGATTGATAAAAAACAATCTTTCAAATGCTAGCAAAGGTGTTGAAAAATGGTGTTTTCATTTTTGGATAACTATAACTGTTATCCAAACAACTTCTAATAGTGATTAAAGAAGTTACGTTTAGAAGATTCAATTCGTATACTAAAATATTTTGTTGTTGGAACATTGAGAGAAATCTTCTATTGCACTTCTAAGAGTGGCGAAGAAGTTAGCTATTTCGAAAAAGAATACTAAATGCTTGCAGGGATTGGATGCTTTTATTATAAAACTTGCTGTCACTTTACTTAAACAGATTCTGTATACACAACGTCATAGTGTTATTTTTGTATGGAAAGTGTATGTATGAGTGCATGTTCGCTTCAACATGACTTTTAGAAGTGTCGAAAAAGATTCTTCTGAACGACACCCAGACGATGCTCACAGAAGTATCGTCTTAGTCTCTTCTATAAGATGGTTTTGTACTTTTACTAATTCTGTTTGATAATTAAAATTAATGCGTTTTGAATATTTCATAATTATGTGTTTTATTTCTCACATCCATCAATGTACATTACAAAAGAAGAAATTTACATAAAAATTAGTTCTGTATATAGGGAACTTCATATAAAATCCTCATGAGAAACTTATCATGAATTCAGGAACCTTTAAAAGTAGAAAATATAATAATAAGAATATTCAAAATAAAATTATATTTAGATTACCTTTTATGCAAAGAATATGACATGACATTTTTACAAGCTGTTTTGGATATTTTTTATATGCAAATGCTTATCTATTTGATGGAGTTTTTCCTAAAATAAATTTAAATTGTTAGAAAAGTATATTTTACTAAATAAAATGTTAATATAATTAATATAATAATGATGATTATAAAACACTTAATTATTAGGAAAATTGTTGTTCTTATATTTAATATTACAACCAAGCTGCACCTAAATTAAATTATTACTAAAATATATGATTATACCTGCTTCTCTATTGTGTTGTTTTCTTTTTATAAAAAAAAACTGACAATCTTCCTAACACATGCCAAGAAGGTTAATGCGTAATAATAGTGTATTTTGTTTTTGTTAAATTTGAATTATCGTCATATTATCTTCCCGAAGTGACTTCAAAGTATACTTTTGGAAAATAAAAGGACGTTAGTAATCTATTTTGTTTTTGTAACTTTCGTAAACTCTTCTGGTAATCTTCTAGAAGTCACGTATGGATGATTAATGCACAATAGCAATGTATTTCGTTTTTGTAATTTTCGAGCAATCTTCCGACAATCTGGAAGATTACCAACAAATTTATCTTCCAAATGTTTGAAGGGAAAATGTTTTTTTTTATGGTTTTAGAACTAATAAATTTTAATTATGGTGACATTTATTATAATCTTCTTTGTAAAAATAAAACTGTAATGTACTTAGTTATTTAAGAAATTGTTTTGTGTACTTTTAATTACTTTAAATTACTGTCTTTAAAAGGGATCGTTAATCTGTAGCATTTTCTTAAAAATTAGTATTTAGAAAAGTCTTTAAATATAATTTTGCAACATTTTTGAGTGCACAGTTTGGCAGAATAATATAATTTGACAGTAAATGTTTAATTTGTAATCAAAGTTAGAAACCGATACCGTTATAAATACCGATACCGCTTGAATACTGTTTACGAGTATAAATGAGTTACTGTAACGGATACCATTACCGAAATGTTTATTTTCTAAAAATACCGGTATTTAAATACCGTTTCTCTCAATACCGTTGTATACCGGTAATTTAGTTTCGGTATTTTAAAATGTTGTAAAATATTGTAAAACTAATTCCTCATATAATTTATTTGCTTTAAGAAAGATGAAATTATTTTTAATAACAACAGTTTATTTAATGTAATATTTCAGCCATTTATTTTGAAAGTGGCCATATACAAAAGTAATGAAATTTGGTATGAAAATGATTAAATTTTTACGTAATTATTTGATTATTATTTAATTTTTTCTTTTATATTAAAACTTGTTTATATTTCTGAATGAATAAAGAAGAAAACTTAAATTAGAATAAAACTATGACATAAACATTTAACTATTTTTATGACTAAACCAGATTTTTATGATGAAGCTAATTAGGCCGCTTACAAAATAAACGGCTCATTCATGGAATGTTGTTTTCAACAAGATTTTGGAACAAACAATTTCTTTCTATTGATTATCTTAATACAGGAAGAATATTGAAAAAAAAAAAATACAAATTTATCTTCAGTTCTCTACCAGCGTTAAAAAATCAAGCTCTTAGTATATTTCGCCCAAAAGATCTTTAAGTTTTTTGTTATAAATAGATTTCTAAAAATTCTTAACACAAGTCAACAAAGTGGTAGAGAAAATTGTATCGCAAATAATTTTTCTTAATTCATATCCCTTGTGCTAGATGTAGTAGGTGTGTTCGACGAAGTTACACAAAGTCACCCAAACGCGCTCAAAAGAGTAAATCCTCATTCTGAAATATTTTTGAGCCACAAATTTCGTTTTTTTTTTTTGGATTCCGCTGCTTTAGAAAACTTTTTACAATTTAAGAGAGTAAATTTGTTAACGTTTAAAATTAGTGGCACACAGCGAGTGTATAGAGTTAAATAAAAATTTTCTATCACGTCACCATTTTATGAGGTTTAAAAACTATTACGTTATTCAGGCTTCTCTTCCTATATCATTTATATTTGATTCTTTTCTTAATATTCTCTGAAAGAATGAAATATTTGGTAAGAAAGTTACAGCTAGAACCATTTTTAATCTCATCCAAACTGTAATCCATTAACTATGGACGTTAATTTTTTGTAACTATCCTTGACGTGGGGTCTCAAAATTATAAATAAAAATTTTTCAACGAACTGCCATAAATGCGCCTTCATTATAGTTTTAAAAATTAATTTTATGATCATAAATTTTCTATCGAAGCGATTTCAAAATTTGTATTACATTTGGAATTGGCTGCTATAAATACCACTATTATAAAGACCATTCTTATCCCTCCTTTTTATTATTATTATTATTTTTTTTTTTAAATAATATTGTACACATATTTTTTGCACTGTAATTCTGATGTAATTTTGTAATTTTCGTGATTTTACATTAACTATAAGAGTCATAAAGTAGCTCTGGGTTGGGGGACAACTCTCGCGTGGTTGTAATTATATGGTAAGTGCAGACAGGCGGTTTTTTTTTGGCCTTCGAGAATTGTTCCTCTTATTCTCCTGACCTTGCCGCATTATAGTTTTTCGAGACTTTTACATTTGTCACCTGCAATCGATTTTAACCTTACTTTTATATAATTTTTATATATAAAATTCAAAGGATTGATATTGGTGGGGACCATAAAATTCACGAAATATATTCGAAGGAATCAACACCCTGGCAATATGTTAGCAGATAATTACGCCATTTAAACATTTAAAACATTCACCATACATTCATGCTCTCTTTACCATGGTTGTGGCGCGTTGAAGGTGGCTTTTTTAATCCTTTCAAAACCTATAGTGAGTAAATGGGGCAAGTTAGGAATCTAATTGGTACTACATTTCTGTACAAAATGTAATTGACATATTGGTTCTAGCTCCTATCAAAACAGTTACATAACTTGGGGAAGTATATTTTCCACGGGTTAAATTTGTAACTAGATGTTTTTTTCGGTGATTGGAATGAATATTCCTCCAAAAAAGCATTCGCAATACATTTTCCATTATATTTTATATTTTTTTAGTGTTGTTTTGTGATGTTACTGAAATATATAAATGGGTTTATTTTACAAAACGTCAATTTTGTCAATATCCCTTAATGGTCCCACTCCATAGGAGTTGGTACCAACATTTTTGTACGCATTTGAGAGAAAATAGTAGTTTTATTGAGTTTATATGAATTGAAACTAGGTCTATGGTTTTCAATTTCATGTGTTCAAAAAATCAGAAGAAAGTGAACTTTAACCGCCACAAAAACTAAATTGCGGTATTAAACGTAAAATATTTTTACATTTTATGTTTTAAGGTGACATAAAATATATAAATAAAAGCTTTTTTTGAATTTTAATTAAAAATAAATAAAAGAAGTAACTTTTTACAGTTTCTGCTATATTTTTAATAATAACAATATATACCGGTATTTTAGTTTCCGATATAATTTAAAATACCGTTATCGATACTGCTACGGAAATAAAAATTAATTGAATACCGATACCTTTACCGTTCTGTTGTTCTTCCTCAGGAGTGCAAGGTTTTAAATACGGTCTAAATTATTATTCTTTATTTATTTTTATTAAAGTTCTTATGGAACATGTAGTTCATACTTTTTACACCTTATTCACCGAAAAATATGTTATAATAATTTCCCAAAAAAAAATTTCTAAATAAAAAATGTGGTGTAGGGTATATAAAATTCGGTATAGCCGAATACAGCTTTCTAACTTGTTGCTGTTGTTTTTGTTGCTGTTTTAGTCATGTAGAGACGACCTTGTCGATGGTCACTCATCATCATGCTTAAGCTTCTTCTTTATTTTTGTGCGTATTTTTTGCTGCTGCTGCTGCTGATGAATTTGCTACATTAGTGCAGAGTTTTTGAAGCATATTTTGAACTTTAATAGTAATTAGCAGGGCAACCAAAAATATGCAAAATCATATTTTTTTCTTGGGCTTCAAATGAACAAAAATGTTAGTTATTCTTTGGTTTCAGACAATTTTAAGAGTTTTGGCATTGACTTATTATAGCATATTTTGATCATAACAGCATATCTTTACAAATTTTGGACTAATAAGCATATTTTGTTATATTTTCATAAGAAATGCTATATTTTTGCATATTTTATAAATAAAATCATAATTTTGCATATTTACAATGAATTTTTTTTTATGATTTGCCATTAGTGAAAATTTCTTTTTACTTTCACATACATTTTTCAAATCCGATTCCCCAATAATTTTCATCTTATAATTTAATAAAAATTTTGTAATTTTTATTGTTTTTAAGCACAAAAAGAATTATTTTTTAGCCAGTGATAAATTAAAATTTAGCATATTTTTGGTTGCCCTGGTAACTAGTATATTTTTAACCACAAAACAGCGTTAAGAGAATTCTTTATTGATTTTTTTTTAGAGTTTTAAATAATAGAATTAATATTAGTTATTTTGAAAAAATTAGTTCAAAGGAAATACCACATTTAGATTTAGAACATTAATTTTTCAAAAAAAAAAAAGACATGACGAATTTAAATATTAAATATAAAGTGAGCAACACTAACTGCATGAATCATTGATTATAAAATTAAAAAGAAAAAAAGAAAAAAAAAAACAAAAATACAATTTTAGAAAAACTTCTTTGTTCATTTATCAAGTTTAAATTTATTTTAAATCTTTCTTTTTTCAAGCTATGTAATTTAGTTATTAAAGGTCGTTTTATTTAAATATGAAGAAAGATTCAAAGAAAACAAATTTAATAACAGAAATTCTTAAAAAATTGATTTGAGTAAACAAAGAACAACAGGAAGAGTAGAAGTAGAAAAAATAAGGAAAAACCTCACAAGTTTTACCACAATTTCATTTTCGTTTATTTTATTGTGGCGTTGTGTTTTTTCAGCTTTGTTTTAGGCTTTAAATAAGTGTCTTTAGACATTTTTTTATGATGCTAAATTGTGGCTTTTTGGCTTAAATTACAACGGCCACCGCAGCTAAAAAAAACCACAAAAAGATTCAGCAACGACAACAACAAACAAAACTTACATACCTTGTCTCATAATGATATTGTAAGATAATATTATTCATTATAAGATGATCAATATATTTTTTTATCTATATAATTTCAAAAATATTATGATTAAAACAAATTTCGGTAGAGCAACAAAAATATGAATAAAACTTTTTGTAGGCAACAAAGGCGAATTGTAGGAGTCAATTTAAATTGTGTTTTTTATGTCTTTAGGGTTATTCCATCTAAAATCATAAACTATAATTTAATCTTTATAGTAAATATATTAATTTGATCACATTATTATTATTATTTTTTTCAAAAACCTAATTTATGAAGAAACAAAATGTGATGTGATATCTGATGTAAAAAGAGAAGTTTTTTTTTATTATTTGTATGTATAACCTTCATTTAAGGCAAGGGAAGGAGGGATGTCATTCTTTTTGTCTATATTCTATAATTTCTACAGTATTCTCTAGGAATATATAGAAATTCTGGGTCCTTATTAATATAGGAGTCCAAATAACTATCTCCGTCTTATTATGTACTTTTTTTGGAGTGTGAGTGATCAAAAATAAGTTAAGACATAAAAATCAATGTTTAAATAATTTTAAACTTAACATTGATTTTTATGTAAAACATGCTAAATCTTTTTTTTGTTTTGTTGTATCTTTTTTAGTTATTTATTTTTAAATTCAGCTAAATTTAATTGGAATAAAAAATAATTTTTGATAAGAAAATTTTTAATACTTAGGGGCGCATAATTTTCAAACGGTTATATAAATTTATTCCTTTATTATTTATCAAGTGCAACTTGGATTATTAATTTTTAAAAATGTTAATATATAAATTTTTGGTTAAAAAAAAAAAAAACGTTTTCTTTGCAATTTTTTTTGTCTCTACCAAAGCTTTTAACTATTTTGCCAAAACCAGCAAAAAATTCCACTTATACTGGCTTAAGTCATTTTGGATTATTCTATATATATAATTTATTTTGTATTTTGAAAAACAAAATACGAATTTAACTTTGCTTATGAAAAGAAAAGGAACCTATTACGAGGGCGGATCAATACGTCCGTGAGTTTTCTAACTTCCCTCGTAGTTATATGCAATACAACACTATTCCCATCAAGTACCTCCTGTTAATAGACTACTGTTAAATTTTGAGCAAGTGTCGTCATTTACTTTGGGTTTAACAGCTGTTCAAAACATATAACCTCGTTTATTTTTCTAAAAATGGAAAAAAGTGAATTTCGAGTGCTCATTAAACATTATTTTTTGCGAAAAAAAACCGTCAATCAAACCGAGGAAAAGCTCAATAAATACTGTGGGGACTCTGTACCATCGATTTCAATGGTAAAAAAGTGGAATACTGACTTTCGTTATGGTCGCACAAGTACAAATGATGCTGAACGTTCTGGACGGCCAATTGAGGTCAGTACACCCGAAAATGTCGAAAAAATCCACGATATGGTGTTGGCCGACCGAAGAGTAAAAGTGCGTGAAATTGTTGATGCTATAGGCATTTCATATGGCAGTGTGGTTTTGATTTTAAATGATCAGCTGGGTTTAAGAAGGTTGTCTGCAAGATGGGTGCTGCGTTTGCTCTCAATTGACCATAAACGTAGACGTGTGACAAAGGATTGTTTGGAGTTGTTTGACTGCAATCCGAATGAATTTTTGCGGCGTTTTGTAACTGTGGATGAAACATGGATCCATTACTGTACTCCGGTGACCAAGCAGCGGTCTAAGCAATGGGTTTCTCCTGGTGAACCTGCTCCGAAGTAGTCCAAGGTAAGTTTGTCGGCCAATAAGGTGATGGCATCAGTTTTTTGGGATGCACGCGGGATAATCTACATCGATTACCTTCAAAAGGGAATATTATGCCAACTTATTTGACCGATTTAATGAGGATTTTTTGAAATAAAACGACCCCATATGGCCTAGATAATGCACGGGTGCACACGTGTGCAGTCTCAATGACAAAACTCTATGAATTGGGTTACGAATTGGTACCTCATCCGTCATATTCTCTGGATTTAGCCCCTAGTGACTACTTCCTATTTCCAAACCTAAAGAAATGGCTCGGTGGAAAGAGATTCAGCTCCAATGATGAAATTGTTGACCAAACAAATGTCTATTTTAAGGACCTAGAAAAATCCTTTTTTTACGCAAAGTAAATACGACACTTGCTCAAAATTTGACAGTTGTCTATTAACAGGTGGTACTTGATGGGAATAGTATTGCATTTCATATAACTACGAGGGAA
Organism: Protocalliphora azurea; assembly: GCA_932274085.1. Lineage (NCBI taxonomy): Eukaryota > Metazoa > Arthropoda > Insecta > Diptera > Calliphoridae > Protocalliphora > Protocalliphora azurea. Next base: position 151,598,581 of record OW026521.1, on the reverse strand, counting down.
GTTCGAAAGGTCACGGACTTATTGATCCGCCCTCTATAACAAATTACATAAAATAAAAGATAAACAAATCACTAATATGTCCATGTGTTAAATTTGCGCCTTATGTGAAATTGCGTCTTATCTGATTAAACACTTCATGTTTACATAATAGTAGTTAGAAATAATAAAATATTTAATTTGATTTAAATAAAAATGTGAAATGTTAATATTTTTTTTTTAATATTTTACCTCAATACGCGTTCCGTTAGCATTGTTCATATTGGCTGAAGTTTTAAGTGTATAATTTATAAATGTAGTGCTTCAATTTACTGATCCACAAATTTCAAAATAGAAAAGCCTAGAATGACTTTTACCGAAATATGCATATTATATAACTTTTGTTGTAATTTTACAAGAAAAATATGTAAATTTGTAATGATTATTGTGTGCGATAGCTAATTTGTGCACAATAACATACAAAAAGTCTGTTACAAAAATATTACCCCTTCAAAAGTTACTGATTTTTTATCACTCATACCCCCAAAAAAGGACATTGTGCGTCTGACCGTCCGTGTATTAAGTATAACTTTCGAAAGTCTTCCATTAACTGAGGAACAATTCATGAAAATCAATAGACTTTTAAAACCAATTTAAGACTTGGTGAAGAAATGATTATAGTTTTGGACCAAAAATAGTTATCGACGGCATACAGTAGTCCCAAAACCCTTGTTTTTTTTTAGAAATAAATCTATAACTTGTAAACCGTTGGTAATATATGAATAAAATTTCATATAGTCAGAGCTGAGTTATTTTGGAGTTTGGTGGATCACAGGTCTCTAGCGGGTCATAGGGGTAGAGGGTAGACCTCCAAAGTTAATCACCTCGGGTATGTATTTTTTTTTTAATTAAAATATAAAATTCATTTATGATTTGAATGTAAAAAATGTACATAGAGATAGTGCTTGTAAATCTCTTACATGAGGTTATCTCTTATAGTTTAAAAGATATTTAGGTCGAAGCAAATTTTTATCACATTTTTGGCATCGTTTTTGTTTTAAGTTTTTTAAACTTGGGAGATTTAATTTCGGTCCTAAAATTTTTTGAAAATAACAACTAGATTTCTTACAAAGTTCTAAAAAATATTGCTGTAAAAATCATATAAATATATCTATCCGATAAAAAGTTATATTAATTCGAAATTGAAACTTAAAACGGGGGCGCTTTGGGCAACGATTTCCACCCAAGCGTTTGTCAATTTTGTAACTATTTTTAATTTGTTTGTAAAATTCTTAAATACCAAAGCCAAGATCCAAGCCAAGATATATATATATATATATATATATATATATATATATATATATATATGTATATTCTGACCCAAAATTAAAATATTTAAAAAGTACAATAATAATAAAGAGAATCTTTTGCATTTATTCTTGTAGTATTCAGAAAGTATCAGTAGAAAAAAGTACCATTATATTTGTACCTATTTAAATGTATCATTTTGTTTTTCTTCAAAATTTCAAACCAAGAGCTAATAAAATTGTGCCAAATTTGTCCCTAATTTGAAAATAACATAAGAATGAAGAAAAACTACAATTTTGTCCCCTTTTACAAAATGTTAAAATTATATGGCTTTTTGGTTATTTTCGAATATATTATGGTTTTTCACATTACTGTCATCTATAACTAGTCTAAAATTTTTATCTCTAAGTTATATTATTTGATAGAAAAAGTATCAAAGAAGGTAAAATCTCTAACCCAAAATATAGGAAAAAAGGCATCAAAAAGTTTAAATTTATAAGCCTAAATAAATGTTTTCATATGTTTTTTAAGGTATTTTTTTTTATAGGAAAGGAAAAGTACAATTTTAATTTTAAGCTTTTTGATTTAGAAAAAATTTCCATAAAGCCCATCTTATTACATCTATGCGGTGGAAGAGGAATCTTCGATATAATATTCATGTCTCTGGCTTCAAAAGAAAAAATAAATTGTATTTTTGAATTGTGAGTTTATTTTCATATTCCCTAAACATTTTTGAAAATATGCATAAAATACTCAATAACAAATTACCTTATAAACAAAATATGAATAAAAGAAATATTTAATACACAATTAGTGTCAACAAAAAAAAAAAAAAAAAAAAAAAAAACAGGGGACGAATCACATATGGCCTTTTTGTGAAGCATCAAATTATTATAATTAAGTTGGCTCCACATCAAAATTTTGGCTTCTGCTTTATGTATCCTTTTGGGACAAATTATAAAAAAGTTTCTTAATAATATAGTTTTATTTGTTATTGTTACAAATTTATACCTCAAAAAGCTCATATGCCTTCATTTTATTTTTTAGTTTTAATGACTTTATTTAGTTAGTGTGACCCAAAAAAAAAATCGAAGACACGTTGATTACAATTGTCATTAAATTTTATAGGACTGGTTTATTTAATGAATTCGTAATATACGAATATGTATGTCTGTAGGTAGAATTCTCAATGATTTTAACAAATCGAATTAAACTAATTTAGTTAATAAGAATTTATATATTTTATATTATTATTTATATTAATATATTATTATTATTATAATTGTTATTATACTACATTGAACTATTTCCCACAAACCCACTGTTCAGAACTTGAAATTAAAGCTAAAAAAGAGACCTAGAGAAACTAATTTAAATTTGTTAAAATATTTATTATTTTGATATTGAATGAATTGCTTAAATAAAGCATAAAAATCACAACGAATGAATAAACATGATTTTATTTGTTGGCATAAATTATTAATTGCCAACTGCTAAATACAATTCACAAAAATTATCCTAAAAACCGTATCGCATAATTGTTCTTCTTGTGTGAATTTTAATATTCGTTTTATTCATTTTCTTTGGCAAAAAAAAAAAAAAAATTACTAAATATTATTAAGTATAGTTTTTTAGTTATTATGTATATTATATATAGTATTATTTTTTCCATATAAATTTTAATGAGGATTTTGAAATTCTAAAAAAAAAACAACAAAAAACATGTTTTTAATTTTACAAAAGAATTTTATGAAATAATTGAAAAATAATAATAATAAAAATTAGCAAACTTAAATATTTAAATTGAAATTAGAATTAAAAAAACTATTCTTTTTAAAAAATCTTTATTAGAAAAATAATAAAAACAAAAAACAAATTAATGAAGAAATTATAATTTTCTACAAACAGAAAATTTATTTAGAACTTTCTAGAAGTTTAAAATTATGGAGAAATTTTAAAAAATATATAACTACGAATTTTTTTTATAAAAAGAAAATTAATTAAAAATTTTCATTAAGAAAATTTCTTGAAATTTTTCTAATAATATTAAACTCATTAGAAATCTAAAATTTCTTTATACAGAAAATTTATCGAAAATTTCTATAAAAAGAAAATTTATCGAAAATTTTATATAAATAGAAAATTTATTGAATTTTTGTTTTTTAAATAAAATTAAAATTTCCCTTAGATAGAGAATTTATTGTACTTTAAATAAAAAATTATCTTTAAAAAATAAATCTAAATTATTCTTTAAAAAGAAATTTAGCGAAAATTTTCTTAAAATAAAAAAATTTATCGAAAATTTCATATAAATAGAAAATTTATCGAAAAAAACTTAAATATTAAATTTATCGAAAATTTTCGTCAAACATAAAAGGTTTATTATAAATTTTCTTTAAATAAAAAATTTATCAAAATTGTTTTTAATAAGAAATTTATGGAAAAATTTCTTTTAACGGAAAATTTATCGAAACTTCTCATTAAACAGAATACTTATTGCAAATTTTTGTTTATAATAAGAAAATTCATAAAAAAAAATTATCGATTTTTTTTTTCTAGAAGAAAAAGTATCGATTTTTTCTCTAAAAAGAAAAAATATCGACAATTTTGTTTAAATAGAAAAATAAATAGAAAATTTATTTCTTTTAATAGATTTATCAAAAATTTTCTTTGAATAAAATATTTATCAAAAATTTTTTTAAATAGAAAAAAAAATTGGAAAATTTTACTTCAATAGAAAATTGGCTGACAATATTTTTCAAATATAAAAAATTAGTTTTTTAATAGAAAATTTATCGGAAAATTTTTTTATTAAAAAAAGCACCAAGAATTATATTTAAATAAAACAAATTGAGTTTTCTTTCAATAGCAAATTTATCGAAAATTTTCATAAAAAGAAAATTTATCAAAAATTTTCCTTACTAATGAATTTTTCTAAAGTTTTCTATAAATAAAAAATTTATTGAGCATTTTTCAATTAAAAAAAGTATCAAATATTTTCCGTATAAAAAAATATATCGAAAATTTTCAAAAAAATTTATAGATAATAAAGTTCTATTTTTTCGAAATAACTAATTTCCTTTAAAATGACAATTTATTGATAATTTTCTTTAGATGTGAAATTTATCGAGAAATTTCTTCAAATAGAGAATTTATAGAAAAATTTCTTTAAACATAAAATGTATCAAGTTTCTTTAAACTAAAGATTTATCGAAATTTTTAATAAAAACCATTGAAAATTTAGAAAAAATATCGAAAATTTTTTGTAGAAAAAAAAGGTTATAAAAAGTTATCGACAATTTTGTATAAAAAGAAAATTTATCAAAAAAAAAAAAAAAAAAATTTATCTATCGAAAATTTTCTATAAAAAGAAAATTTATCTCTCGAAAATTTTCTATAAAAAGAAAATTTATCTCTCGAAAATTTTCTAGAAAAACAAAATTTATCTCTCGAAAATTTTCTACAAAAAGAAATTTTATCTCTCGAAAATTTTCTATAAAAGGAAAATTTTCTATAAAAGAAAAATTTGTCTATCAAAAATTTTCTATAAAAAGAAAATTTATCTCTCGATAATTTTTTATAAAAAGAAAATTTATTGAAAATTTTCTACAAAAAGAAAATTTATCTCTCGAAAATTTTCTATAAAAAGAAAATTTATCTCTTGAAAATTTTCTATAAAAAGAAAATTTATCTCTTGAAAATTTTCTACAAAAAGAAAATTTATCTCTCGAAAATTTTCTATAAAAAGAAAATTTATCTCTTGAAAGTTTTCTATAAAAAGAAAATTTATCTCTTGAAAATTTTCTATAAAAAGAAAATTTATCTCTTGAAAATTTTCTACAAAAAGAAAATTTATCTCTCGAAAATTTTCTATAAAAAGAAAATTTATCTCTTGAAAGTTTTCTATAAAAAGAAAATTTATCTCTTGAAAATTTTCTATAAAAAGAAAATTTATCTCTCGAAAATTTTCTAGAAAAAGAAAATTTATTGAAAATTTTTTAGAAAAAGAAAATTCATTGAAAATTTTCTATAAAAAGAAAATTTATCTCTCGAAAATTTTCTAGAAAAAGAAAATTTATCTCTCGAAAATTTTCTACAAAAAGAAATTTTATCTCTCGAAAATTTTCTATAAAAGGAAAATTTTCTATAAAAGGAAAATTTTCTATAAAAGGAAAATTTTCTATAAAAGAAAAATTTATCTATCAAAAATTTTCTATAAAAAGAAAATTTATCTCTCGATAATTTTTTATAAAAAGAAAATTTATTGAAAATTTTCTACAGAAAGAAAATTTATCTCTCGAAAATTTTCTATAAAAAGAAAATTTATCTCTTGAAAATTTTCTATACAAAGAAAATTTATCTCTTGAAAATTTTCTACAAAAAGAAAATTTATCTCTCGAAAATTTTCTATAAAAAGAAAATTTATCTCTTGAAAGTTTTCTATAAAAAGAAAATTTATCTCTTGAAAATTTTCTATAAAAAGAAAATTTATCTCTCGAAAATTTTCTAGAAAAAGAAAATTTATTGAAAATTTTTTAGAAAAAGAAAATTCATTGAAAATTTTCTATAAAAAGAAATTTTATCGAAAATTTTTTTAGCGAAAAATTATCGAAAATTCTTCAAAAATAAAATTTATCGAAAATTTTCATTGTAAAAATTTTCTATAAACAGAAAATCTATTGAAAATTTTTTGCAAACAGAAATTTTTTTATATATAAATTTTATTGAAAATTTTCCAATAAAAAAATTATAACTTTTTCTTTATAATAAATTTAGCAAAAAATTTCTTGCAAAATTTATTAAAAATTTTCTTTAAAAAATTATTAGATTTTTTTTTTTTTAATAATAAATTTATCGAACATTTTCTTAAATAGAAACAGTTTCTTTAAATTGAAAATTTTCTTTAAATAAAGTATTTATCAAAAAAATTGTTTAATTATAAAATTTATCGAAAATTTTGTATAAATTGTTAAAAAATATTTCGATAAATTTTATATTATAAAAATTGAATAAATTTATAATTTAAAATTTAAAAAAATTTATTAATTTTTTTTTTAACATAAAATTTATCGAAATATTTTTTTAACAATTTATACAAGATTTTCGATGAATTCTATAATTAAACAAATTTTTTGATAAATACTTTATTTAAAGAAAATGTTCAATTTTCAATATTTCAATATTTTTTACTCAAATTTTCTACATTTGAAGCATGGACACGTATAAAAATGCTTTTTTTACATAATATAGCTTTAATAACCAATTTACATTTATTGATACAAAAATGGTTTTAAAAATCTTTAAACTTTACCGAAAAAATTACTTTAAAAATACGTTTTATGGAATTTGTATTTTTTCCATACTAATTTTTTCTGTGATTTTTAGGTGTTTTTGAATAAATGGAGTATCCATTTTTAGAATGAAGGATAAGCTTCAGAATAGGAAGACAGTATTTCAAATTTTTGTAATATTTCCTCATGTTGAAAAAAAATATTATCTTGTGGGTTTTAATGCATCAAATAAAGAACAAGTAAAGGGGCGTATATCCATAATTTAAATAATATAATAAGATGACCTTTTGATGTGATTTTAACATAGTGTCGTTTTAAATATTTGTGGAGTGGGTCTTTCATGGGACCTATGGTCAATTGTTATAAGATTTGATGGTGTAAATTATATTTCTGTAAAACATATGTATATGAAAGAGTCTCACGAAAAAAAGGTTGAAAATGTACACCTATAGAACTGAAGTGGTTTTATATGATTTCTAAAATATTACACCTGAATGTTTAAGTTTACGTGAGCTGGACCATTTTCAAAACATCTCTAAAAATACGTATTTCTTTCAATATCATGATCAAAATTTTCATTAAATGAAAATTAACTTCAAATTATAATAGAGGCATATTAAGGCATATTCCAAGCCTTAATATGCCTCTATTATTTAAATAATTGTTTATAAAGTTTTTTTTTTATATTTTCTTTATTCAAACATATAATTTTATATATTTTGGACATTTTTCAATATATATTGGGTTTTAATACACCACTGGAGTGGTCTATCCTGTTACTATTGAATATTAGACGTAAATAATCCTTCAAAAATCAAGAGGGTCAATTTTATGCATTTGGTTACCAAAAGTTTAAATTAACAATTTTTGCAAATAACTCGCATGGAAGTATTTATTATACCTAAATATCAATGTATTTATGAAAAATATAATAACTTTCTTTAAAACCTCGAATTAAAGAGATTTTTGAAATTTAGTCATTATTTTACACGAATTTATAGTTTTCATTTCATAAATATATGCTTTTGGTAACATTTATTTACTAAATATTTATTTGATATAAAAATTAACTTAACCAATTAGAGACCTGAAATTCCAAAATATTACTTGTGCAACTAAAGGGTTAAATGAATACGTATATCAATAGTATTGAATGAGACCTTCCCAATGATTTCCTAAAATATAAATTACGATGGAAAATGTCCAAAATATTCAAAACAAAATATTAGAAAATTTTACTAAAATTTAAATTTCTTAAGAATGAAAAGTAATTTTCAGAATTTTTTTCTCATTATATATTAAACGTCATTTGTCTATCTTATGTTGTAATTTTTTTCACAAAAAGTTAAAAATTATGTATACTGTTGTTGGAAAACCATATTTTTGGAGGTATTTTAAAAATGGTCTAGCTCACGTGAACGAAATAATTAAACCGAAATATTTTTCTACATATCTTCATGAAATTCGGCACACTGATTTATGCATACAAACAGCTCATTTGGTGTGAATTTTAGTGAAATCTTGATTAATATAAAGTATTTATAAACATTAATTACGGCTATTGTTCTACAAAAATTATATGGATACAAGCCCTTATTCAATTTAAACTGTTTTCAGCCACAAAATTTTTTTTAGCGACCTTTGAATACAGATAGGTATTTAATAAATATTACCAAATATTAAAAAAGGTAATAAAAGATTAACTTTTATGATTTTATGAAGTTTTATCGTCTCTCGTAAAATTTTCTTTATGGTTTATACATATGCCCTTATACGCGTCCATGCTTGATTACACCGTGTAACAATTATCCAAAAATTTTTTCACATGAAAAAATTGATATATATATAAAATATTTACCAAATTATATCAAATAAAAACTAAGAACCCCTGCAATATCCCAGTAAAAACTTAGCTTTCCTTGTAAGCTAGCAGGTATAATTGGAAACAAAAATAAACTACTTATTTTTTTTTTCCTGAATAACTAGTTATTTCTACTCGAGTTGTCCACAAATTCATATAGTTATTTTTTGACTCTAGGGATTCTCAAAAATATGTACTTCAACGAAAATAAAAATAAAAGAAAAAGCAAAAAAATTTTTTTTGCCGTCAGTGAGATTTGAACTTAGGCACAAATTGACCATTCGTTTTTAATGACTAACGTCTTACTCAGTACATCATCTCGCAAAATATTTTTTTAGTATAAAATATCTTTTTAGACATTTTGTTAAAAAAGTAACAGCATCAGAATGGGGTTGAACAAACAACCTTCTGGTTGTTAATATAGCCAACTGATCCATGTGATTACAATATTACTGTGCCATTATACTATTAAGTATTTATTTATGTAATATAGAGTAGGCACTGGTGCGGGAGTCTATATTATGGGCACGGATCTGAAAGGCTCTTTTAGACTCCCTGATGAGTTTCAGGCTGAGATTCTCGGCATCTTGAAGGCCGCAGAGTTAATCAGGCGGAACGTCGTGAGGGCTACCGAGGTTACTCTCCTTGGGGACACATATGGTGAAATCCAGGCTAGTTGCTGCCTGTAGGAGGTCACTGAGAGAACTGATGGAAAACTACATGGTGAGACTCTGTGGATTCTGGTGGGTGCCTGGCCACTGCAATATATCAGGCAATGAATTGGCTGATGAACTGGCTAGGCAAGGCGCAGCAAAGGATGTCTCGGAGGGGGAAACCATTGTGAAACCCTCGCTAAGTTTATTCTTTGGGAAGATCAATGATTGGATCTAGGTCAGAACCAATTCGGCTTGGAAGAGTAGAGGGCGATGTGGCCGGCACTCGACAAGGCAGGCACAGGCACTCTTCTGAGCTTGAGTAGGAGGAGCTTAAGAGTCATGATAGGGGCCATAACGGGTCACTGTCCGATGAGGTCTATATGGGACACTGGCAATTCCGATTTTTGTAGAATGTGTGGAGACGTCGACGAGACCGAGCACATTATGTGCCATTGTCCACGATTGCAGCATCGTAGGATGAGGTGGATGGGCAGTCAATTCCTCGATGGGCTAAGTGACGTTCGGGACGTGGAGCTTGTTGACGTCATAGGCTTCATCATGGGAATCGACTGTTTAAGGGGGAATCAGGGGTACACCCCTAGGGGGATTGGTAACATTGTTAATCCTCTTATATGATTCTGTTTTATTCCTAACCTTCTCCTCTTCGTATTGCTATTTTTCTATTATCCTATAGCTTTCAATGAAGGGACTCACAATGGACCGAGATCGGTCTCTGGGTGGAGATGTGGTAGATGTGGTATCACGTCAACCTTCTTTATCTATCTATCTATAGAGTAGGCAAATAATAAACACGCCTCATTACCAAGAAACTACTTTATTAAGTAGTTGCTATTACCGAGAACCAAAATTTTTTGCTGGGATGTTAAGAAAATAATTAACTAAAAAAATATAATATTAAAGGGTTAAATTTTTAAGAAGATATTTTTTTATTGAAATATATAAATTAAAAATATTATTGTATTGCAGGGATTCATAGCTTTCATTTGGCACCCATACTGGTTTGATATTTTATAAATTTTTTTTTATATGCATCCTTTCAAACTTTGAAGTCCTTTTATGAGGAAATTTGACATTTGACTACGTATGGTCTCTAGTTTCATGCATATATCTGTAAATGACTGTCACACGGTGTTATCTTGAAATTATCTATTACATACAACCGTTAACAAAACTGGTTCAAATTTGACATAAAGACTCAAACAAGTTAGAATAAAATTTTTCGAAAAATGTTTACAAAGTCAACAAACCTATTTAACAAGGTTACTCAATAGTATTAAAAACAAATTAAAAAACTTTTGTGATACGAATAGTAATAGAAAGGTTTTTAATGACACCGGTTATAAGTCTGTCTGTCTGTCTATCTACCTTTTTTTTAGAGCAGATCAAGTTCAATGAATTAATTTAATTAACTGGCTTCTATTTTTATTAAAAAAAAAAAAAATTACAATATTTTTAGACTTTTAGTTAGGTATATAACTAAATAATAATAACAATATATCAATTCATTTAAAACTTTAAAGAAAATATTTAACTTTCAATTAAAATTATTTAACAAAACCAAAAAAAAAAAAATAAAAAAGCAGATGAAAACCAAGATTAAATTGAAAAATATGATAAACGACCACAAAATGATAATTTTCAACAAATTTGTTGTTTAACTAAAATCTGTATAAACATTTCAATGCAAATAGGCATATACATTTATTTATATATTTATAAAAAAAAAATTAAATGAAAAATAAAAAAATAAATGAGAAAATGTTTTTATATTAAGTACAAGTTATTTAGATGTGTAATATGCACCATGTTATGCAGCATACTATAAATTTATATAAGTAAGCATGCATATATTATAAGTAGTTGTGTGGCAAGTACAAGTAAGTAAGTAAATAGTTAAAGTTGTAGTATCATCTCTTACTGCATATACACATAAACACGAGTATTTATTGTATATAAACATGAGGATTTAATTTATTTATACAACATTCTTACAGCATTTGCAAATAAATTAAAACAGAAACAAATTTGCAAAATATAAAAAAAAAAATAACCAAAAATTTATAAATATTGTTTTATCTTAACAGTCTATAATAAAAGTTTATTACTAGAGAACTAAATTACTTCATTTTTTTATTTTGCTATATTTATACTATAGAATAGGTCTGGAAGTGAATTTGAGAGTAAAATATATTAAAACGAAAATCACGCGCAGTACGTAATTAGTAAATTATATAAAACGAGTATAGCCATTCTGGAAATTGATGTGATACTGCTTCATTTTTTCTAGGTTTTAAATAATTTATTATCTTTGCGATAAATTCCTTAAATTTTAGAATTTTACTGTTAACATACTTTTTGTACAAACTGTTTATATTTGCTAGTATTTAAATGTAAATACAAGTACAACATTTATTGCAATTGCCAAAAATACAAGGTTGAAATCTTCATTAAATAAATTTTTAATATAGAAACTAAAATGTTTTTCAAATGACATCCAATACCGTGAAAATTTATAAGGATTTTAATTCTTTTGAATTAAAAAAAAAAAATAAATAAATAAAGTAACAAAGTAGGTTCTATTATTATGAATAGTTTCAGGAGCAATAAATTTACTCGTAGTACATTATTTTCACAGGAATAATGCTCCTTTTTATGATTTTCTTTTTTATCCTAATTATCATTTCTGTTGCTTTTTGATAAAAACATATTTATTTTCACTTTTACAGAAGCGATTAGAAATCCTTTTGAAAAAATTTACATAATAAATGCTTATTAAGTTCTTGATAATCATAAATATTTTGATAAATTCTGCACTATAATTAAGTTTCTTTTCAAATTTAAACTAATGATCAGGGCAACTAAAAATATGCAAAATAATATTTTTTTTTTTTTGATTTCAAAATGAACCAAACTGTTAGTTATATCCGTTTCAGACAATTTTAAGAATTTTGACTTCGATTTGTTATAGCATATTTTTACACATTTATGTCATAACAGTATATTTTTGCATATTTTGGGATTAGCAGCATATTTTCAAGGAAAATGCTTATTTAGGACATATTTTAGCAATGTAAATAGCATAGTTTTTCATACATTACACTAAAGAGCATATTTTTATATTTTGAAATCAATAGAATTATTTTACACAATTTTCCATTTGAAAATTTGTAATGTATTCAGATTAAATATTTTTTTGTGCAAAATCAATTTATTTTTACCATAAATAGTAGATAATTTAAATTTTAGCCAGAAAAATATAATATTTTAAGAGCATATTTCTTAAGTCAAAAATATAAGCACATTTTCCATTTATAATTTTTTTTTATAAAATATGCTCATATCATGCATGACAACTTAAAAAACTTTGTGATAAAGAAATAGTAAACAAAAATTTTATTAAAAAATAAAAAGATTTAGCGATTATATTTAGCACCTTTTTTGTTTAAATTAATTTTTGGATACAAATAATTAATTAAAACGACGTCTCTTTATTCATTAACAACAAGTCAATACAATGCATTTTATATGATTTTATTTATTATCTGTATTTGCTGTATTTAATTTTTTTTTTTATTTTTTATATGGAATTAGCAAACAAAAATTATGTATACATTTCCTTATAAAAATTAATTGAAACTATTTTGATTATTATTTGTTTATTTATTTTTTTCTATTATTTATCTATTTGTTTTTAATAAGAATTCCTAAATAGTTGGGTCATTAATAAATATAAATTATGTATTATCTAATTTCAATCTAAAAGTGTGAGAGGATTTATATCCAAATTGAATATTCATTATTTTGATAAAATTTCTGTTGTTTTTTTAGAGAATTTTCTATAAATTTTCGATAAATCTTCTCTATTGTTATAGAAATAGAGAAATGTTATAGACATTTTTTGTTAAATTTTCTTGTTATAGAAAATTTTCGATAAGATAAACTTTCTTGTTATAGAAAATTTTCGATAAATTTTGTTTACAGAAATTTTTCGAAAAATTTTCTTGTCATAAAAAATTTAAGATAAATTTCCATAAAAAGAAAATTCATCGAAAAATTTTTATAACAAAGAAATTCGATAATTCTCTTTTTATAGAAAAATTTCGATAAATTTTCTTCTTGAAAATTTTCGATAAATTTTCTTCTTATAGAAAATTTTCGATAAATTTTCTTCTTATAGAAAATTTTCGATAAATTTTCTTATAAAAAATTTTTGATAAATTTCCTTATAGAAAATTTTTGATAAATTTTCTTCTTATAGAAATTTTTTGACAAATTTTCTTCTTGTAGAAAATTTCGATAAATTTTCTTCTTATAGAAAATTTTCGATAAATTTTCTTCTTATAGAAAATTTTCGATAAATTTTCTTCTTATAGAAAATTTTCGATTAATTTTCTTCTTATAGAAAATTTTCGATAAATTTTCTTCTTATAGAAAATTTTCGATAAATTTTCTTCTTATAGAAAATTTTCGATAAATTTTCTTCTTATAGAAAATTTTCGATAAACTTTCTTGTTGTAGAAAATTTTCGATAAATTTTCTTGTTGTAGAAAATTTTCGATAAATTTTCTTGTTATAGAAAATTTTCGATAAATTTTCTTGTTATAGAAAATTTTCCATAAACTTTCTTGTTATAGAAAATTTTCCATAAACTTTCTTATTATAGAAAATTTTCCATAAACTTTCTTATTATAGAAAATTTATCGAAAAATTTTTTTAATAAGAAAATTCGATAATTTTCTTATTGTAGAAAATTTTCGATAAATTTTCTTCTTATAGAAAATTTTCGATAAATTTTTTTATAGAAAATTTTCGATAAATTTTTTTATAGAAAATTTTTGATAAATTTTCTTCTTATAGAAAATTTTCGATAAGTTTTATTCTTATGGAAAATTTTCGATAAATTTTCTTATAGAAAATTTTCGATAATTTTTCCTATAGAAAATTTTCGATAATTTTTCTTATAGAAAATTTTCGATAATTTTTCTTATAGAAAATTTTCGATAATTTTTTTCTTATAGAAAAGTTTCGATAATTTTTTTCTTATAGAAAAGTTTCGATAAATTTTCTATTTATAGAAACTTTTCGATAAATTTTTCTATTTATAGAAACTTTTCTATATATTTCCTTTTTATAGACGATTTTCGATAAATTTTCTTTTTATAGACAATTTTCGATAAATTTTCTTTTTATGGACAATTTTCGACTTTTTTTATAGAAAATTTTCAATTTTTTTATAGAAAATGATCGATTTTTTTATAGAAAATTTTCGATATTTTTTTTTTTTATAGAAATTTGTTAATATCTTTGTTTAAATAAAATTATTGTTAAATTTTATACTTATGAAGAATTTCGATAAATTTTTTTTGTTCATGAAAAATGTTCAATAAATTTTCTTTTTATAGAAAATGTTTGACACATGTTAGATAAATTTTCTTTTTATAGATAAAATTTGATGTTTTGTTTTTATAGACAACTTTCGATAAATTTTCTTTTTTAGAAACTTCGATAAATTTTCTATTTATAAATAATTTTTGTTAAATTTTCTGTTTGGGAAGATTTTCGATAACTTTTCTGGATTTGGAAAATTCACTATAAATTTACTTTTTTAGAAAATTTTAGTTATTATTTTATAAATTTTCGATAAATTCTATATTTATGGAGGATTTCGATATTTTTTTCTGTTTATAGACAAATTTCTTTGAATTTTCTGTTTAGGATTAGGATTCTGTTTAGGATTAATTTCCTTAAGATGAACAAATTAATAATTTTATGCAAATTTTATTTAAATAGAAAATTTTCGTTTAATTTTCTTTTTTATATATAATTTTTGTAAATTTTCTTTTTATGAACAATTTTTGAACATTTTTGAATATTTTGGGAAATTTTTTTTAAATTGTTCAATAAGTTGTTTATATATAAAAATTTCAGAAAAAAAACTTTGTTTGCTATGTAAGGACATAGGAGGCTAATATAATGGCTTTTCGCTTTTTTCACATTAGCAGAATAATTCAATATTTTCGATTTCGATTTTTTTATTTATTGAAATTTTCAATAAATTGTATGTTTTTTTTTTGAAATTTTTTAATAAACCTGGTAAATTAATTATCTATTAATTAATTTCTAATAGAAATTATTTTAGCGTTAATGTAATCAATATATCATACGTGTGTATGTTAATTTAATATTAATGAAAGTCAGAATGGATCAAGTTGTCTGTAAAGTGAATGATGTTATGACGGGTATTATAATTTTTAAAATAAAGATTTTCAGTTTTTAACTAACTAACTATGTTACATTAAATCTTTGACCATTATAAAATTGAAATGATGTTTTGTTAAAGTTTATTTTTTTTAGTGGTTTTTGACCTCCGACACATTTTAGGTAAACGACGCAATTACATTTTTTCTCACCTATCAAAGGTCATCATCGTCGGACAGTCAATCATTCTGTTATTGGGTCACTGTTTTCTTTTTTTTTTGTAATTTGCTGATGATGGCTGTTAATTTTTTGATAATGCTAATGGTGACGGTGTTAAATTCAATCATTTATTGTTCGTGGAATAAAATGCTTCTTTATGATTTTTTTATTTTTCTTTTAAACTTCTTTAAATTAGTTTTTATTTAAACAGAATTTTTGTTAAGAAAACAAAACGATATTAATGTTATTTTGTTATAATTATATTTAAAAAAGTTTTACTTTTTTCAAGTTCAAAATCATTTTTATGACCTTTGCATGCTATTAGTATTTACAGCCATAAAGCTTCGTTAAGAGTCATATATTTGATGATAATGATGATGTGTGATAAAATATACAACAACAAAACAGAAACTGTAATAAAATAAATTGAAAAACAAGAGTTACTACAGAAAGATATGACAGGCAATAGTAGCTTAAGTAATTTAAATATTTTGATAATAATGGCCAATTTACATTACACAGCTTATTTATAACCAAAAAAAAAAAAAAAAAAAAAAATGAAGCCAATATATGATAACAATACATTAAAAACTAAACCAATTTTAATTACTATGATAATTTGAAAATTTACGATAATTTGTATTCTTAATAAAATACAAATGTGTTTTATATAAGATGGCAACGACTTTTGTAATGTACAACAAAAGCTACTACGACCTCTTAAGGTGTACATCTCTTGAGTTTTAATAATTAGGAGAGCCCAAAAAAAAAAAAAAAAAAAAAAATAAAAAATAAAAAACGATGTATGTTTGTTCTTCCCTCCGTCCGTCTAGATGAAAAGAACCACAATTGTTATTCTCATTGACTACTATTGTTAATTTCTGCAAATTAGAAAAAAACTCAAGATAAAAAATGTATGTTCTTGTTCTTAAAGTATTTAATAGGTTGGTTCGTTCAAAATTCCAGCAAAACTAGTAAAAAAGAGCAATTTAAAAAAAAATTCTCAAAAATAAACTTTTACTTGACAGAGAAAAAATATATATATATATATATATATATATATATATGTATATATTAAAGGCCTTGTTGAACACCAACAATAGTTCAGTTTCTTGATCTGATTGTAGAGCAATATAGTTGTGAAAATTTTAAAGAAATAATATTTCTATTATTTTATTAACTGGATGCTTCACTTGAATCGAATGCATTATAGCGTGATTCCATATCAAAATGGACAAAAACAGGCTTTTTAATATTTGATATCTCCGATTTCAATTAAATTAGCTACAAATCATAAACTTTCAGATTGATCCAAAAATATCCATTTTAAAAATTAAAAAACTGTATAATTTTTTCTAAAAGTGTACGAACTTTATTGCCCATAACTTCTAAACTATACATTGTAGAATTAAAATTTTTATTGACTTTAAAATGAGATGTATACAATTTATTTACTACGAAAGTTCAAAGGTCAAAATCGATAATATAAAGATCAAAGCTGAATATCTCAAAAAACGGTCTGTTAAAATTCGTTAAAAAAATTATATATTGATGATTTAACTCTACTCTATATTTGTGCCAAAATGAAAGTTGGACTTCTTTTTGGTTTAGGAGTTATCATGCAAAATGTAATAAAAAGCAAATTTTTTGTATGTAAAATTTCAAATATTTATATAAATTTATTTCAAAATATGTTTTCTTATGAGCTTATATTAAAAAAATGAAATCTTATATACAAAAACTTCTGAACTAAAGGAGTGTCCAACATGAAATATAAGTCTAATTTTGATGTTTAAACTTTCGAATTAAATTAACTTAAAAAATTAAATTATCTTGAAAATGATACTAAAATTAATATTGTATTATGTATAGTTAAGAAGTTATTAACAGTTGGATTTTATTTTGGTCCATAACTTTTAAACTGAACGAGTGTTCACCTTAAGATTTTACCAGAGATCTACCATGCGTAGTTTAGAAGTTATAAGCAATATAAAGCTTTTAGCTTTTTTTCGTTTTTTAAACGGTCATATTTTTGAACCGGAAAGGGTCATGAGTCTAAAATTTTATGATTGCAGTGAATTTAATTGACACCAGAGATGATAAATCTGATTGCTGTCCGTTTTGACATGGAATCACTTAATAGCAATGTTCATTTTTATACCCTACTGATGCTGATAAAAACTAACTTAAAATCAGTGTTAACAGAAAAATTTTGCCTCATGTCCCCAAACCAGAAGCTAAAAATCCCCAAAAATTCCCATTTTAAAATGTAAAGCCTCAATTTTGTCCCCAAAATGCTTTAATATAAAATTAAGTTTTTTAAATTGGAAATGTATTGAAATTTTTCTATAAATAGCTAATTGTCATTAAAAATGTTTTATAAAGAGAAATGTAACAAAAATTATTTTTAAAATAAATTTCCTATAAAAAGATTTATCAAAAATTTCCTTAAAAAAATTGTCTAATATTTCCTATAAAAATAAAATTTAATATAATAAAATAAAATTTATCAATAATTTCATATAAAAATTATTTTTCAAAAATACCTAGAAAATGAAAATCAATGAAAATTGTCTATGATAATAACATTTATTGAAATTTTCCTAAAAAAAAATATATATATAATTTTTAAAAAAATTTTCCAAAAAAAGAAAATTTATTGAATTTTTCTATAAATTTAAAATTTACTGAAAGCCATGAGAGCTTAATGCAAATACCAATAGCACTCACGAAAGTTAACAAAACTAAACTATTAAGAGCGAATAAAAAAAAACATAGTTTTGTACTGGGCAAGGCGGGTCATATTGCATGCATAGATTAATAAGTAGATATTTATGTGAGAGAAAAAAAACCTGATTCAATTGTCAAAAACCTATTTCGTGCAACAACAAAATATATGTAATCACATATATTTTGTTTTTGTGTTTTGAACAATATGAATATTTTTTTTTTTTTTTTAATTTAGTTCAAAGTGCCTCTCACATAAACTTCTAGTTGTATTCTATGGTTGCATGGTTAAGCAAAAACAAAATACATAAAAAAGAATGTAAGAAAAAATTATTTTTTATATACATGCGAATGTATTTGTTATATATATTTATATCGCAACAAAGTGCGTAAACAAACCAAATACACTAACACTTTCGAATTTTTACGTTCTCTCTTTGTGCCTGTCGCTGGCTTAATCAAATGAGTTAAGCAGACTGTTTCATAGATAATTATTTTGGTAGTTTTTATTTGGTTTTCGGAAAAAATTAATGGAAAATGGTTTTTGATTTGTAAGGAAAAACCAATGACATTAACCAAGGCAAATTTAACAAGGTAACAAAGTTAGCTCAGCTGATTATGAAATGATAAATTTCGCTCTTCTATAATTTGTTTGAACGTCGAAACTCTATATATATAAAAAAAATATATAAATATTCTCCAAACTGCTGTTACCTTGTTAAATCGGCCTTGAAATTAATGTAGTTCTTCATTAAAAAAAAAAAAAAAAAAAAAAAAACAAATGAAGTTAAAAACTACTAGTTTTCAATTGGTGTAAATAGCGTATAAACAACAAATAATAATTTTATATTTTCTGTACATAGAAATCAATAAAATTTTTTCACTAAATAAAAAATAATTCGACATTGAAAATTCATAGAAAATTTTCTTTAAAAAGAAAACTTGCAACAAATTTGTATAAATAGAATATCTAACGAAAAATATTTTCATATTAAATTCATTGCAATTATATAAAAATTTAAATTTAACAAAAATGGAATAAATGTATTATTTAATAAAGAATCTTCATATTTTACGAAAATTCCCAAATCCGACCCCACGAAAATCTGTTCCCATAATGAAAATTTAAATTCTCAATTTGGGAATAATTCCTATACCATTCGCCTTGAATCACTAGCTTTATCGATTTAATTTTGTTAGTTTGTCTGTCCATGTAAATTATATTTGGAAGATAATTTAACGCTATTTGATACATAGAACTATTTGATACATAGAATCGAGGGACAAAGCCTATTGTTCAAAACCTGCCCATTATTTCACCTAGCTTTTATACTTTCTTGTCTTTCCAGAATAGGGTTTTACTCCTACAAATCTCTTAAATGTGGCAAAATTCAACACAAATAAAATCTTTTGCAATTGTAATATGCAAATTTGTTTGTAGTCGGATGTCCTTCCGACTTTTAAGTGGGGTAGTGGTGTTAAAAAAAACCGAAACCGAAAGAAACGCCAATCGTTTAAGTTTGGTATTGAATTCATATATTTCTATATACTATATTCCTTTACCCTTTTGAATACCCCATTGGTCAAAATATAAAACGTTGTACACATGCTTGCTGAGCTAACTAGTTCGGGGTATGGGCGGGGATCTTGTCTCCTATTTGACCTAATGTCTTACAAATTTACAAAAAAAAAAAAAAAAAATCATAAGTGTCTTATATGCCCTAAAAATTAACAAACACAAAAAGGTATTTTTCCATGCTTTGACCTTATGGAACCAACGATGTTAAGGTTCTAGGCCTCTCTACCCTCTCCCACCTATGGTTTTCCTTCAGGGCCAGAAGAAAATTTAATGGAAAACTCCTAATACACATTTTACCTTTCCTTAAGATCTGGAAGTTTTACATGAAAATATTACTATAAACCATATTTAATTTAATTTCTTATTTATTGCAGACAAATTCATTTAAATTTTAAAAACATATCTAATATTTTTCTTGATTGATAATATGATAAGATAATATAAAAAAAAAATTCACATTAACATCCTAGGGTTAATTATAATCACAGAATAATTAATAATAAAAAAAAATAAAGAATATTTATCTTAAGAATCAAAAACAAAAAAAATCTTAATAAAGGAAACAAAAGTAATGTGTAAAATCAAACGCAAAAAAAATTTTAAAAAATATCAAATAATAATTATATATATATGTCTGTATGTACATTGTAATTACAAAGAGATCTTATGCATTGTTACTCTTAATTATTCTCATTTACGGTGATAATTCAAAGACAAAAGAAAATATATAGCATGCGATAAGATTTCTTTGTGATCAATTCATACGATACAAGTTTAAAAGAAAATAATATTAAAAGAAGACGTATAACAAAATACAGCAAAATAATAAATAAAATATTGAACTTACGATTTCTTTAAGAACTCCAACGCTGCTTGAAGGCGTCCAGCATGTTGATGAGCAGGACAGCAGTGAAAAATTATTTAGTATAGGTTTTAGTTTTTATAGTTAGTAACGTTTTCAAATTTTATACTTGTTTTCTCTTAAATTTTAATAATTAGGGATATTTATGAAACTAAAGTATAGTAAGTTAATTATATTAGGGATTTTTTGTTTTTATGAAGACATTTTTATGCGGAAATTAAATTTAGTAGTAGGAAATTAAATATGTATTTAGTGGCATAATTAAAAAGAATAAATAAATTATCTAGGTTAATTAGAAATATAGTTGTTAGGTTTTCATTATAACTATTTTATAGATTATTAAAAATATGATTTTAATGAAAAGAAATTATAGTTTATATTAAATTTGCAAAAATTTAGGGAATATTTTTTTTATAAAAAAATAGTTGTTTAAGGTTTTAGAAAATTTGATTATTCAGATTAGTTATAAAATTTTTAGAAAAATTTTAAATTATTTAAGTTCTAGAATATTTTGATAAGTTTTATATATTCTTCGATAAGTGCTAGAATAATGTACTATATCATTATTAGTTGAGTGAGATATAATTTTTAGTTTAGCACTTTTACTGGTCACAATCTGATAATTGGAAAAATGATGAAAGTATATATATATATATATATATATATATATATATATATGTATATTTGTATATATATATATATATATATATATATATATATATGTATATTCTACTTTTATTATTTTTGCAAGTATTTTACTCGAAAAACGTTTCTGTGAGAAAATATTTTTCTCTTATGCTATATATTTTGTACGAGCAAAACTAATAAAAAATTTTATTTTCAAATTCCTTTTGAATTTTATTTTGGAAAAGAATAAGATATGTTGAATTTTTTTAAACGTTTCTTGTTGAACCTGTTATCAATTTTGAATGAAGTCTTGCAAATTTTGGAATTATGATTTATACTTTTATAAAACCTACGTGTACAAAGTTATATTGTGATACTTATTAATGCATCTTTAAGAGATTTTTGTAAAGGGCCTTTTATTGCAGCCGTGGGCAATTATGCACTGATACTTTTAAAATTTGGTACACTGATCTGTATTTAAATAAGATTATCGTCTACAATTGTCTATATATTAACATTTTTACCTTATTAATGGATGTTTAAGTAATTTAGGGATGTTCCTTGTATAAGGCTTATGGTCAATCATAGACCAATACTAAAAAAAAAATTGACGTGGTGTTTTAAGGTTATGTAATAACTGAATTTAAATCATTCGGCAAAATATTTTATTAAAATAAATTTATTATACTACAATCTACAATTTCATATGTCATAACATAAAAATCCACATCATTAACAGTCAATCAATATGTTCGTAGGCCCATCTCTGACTTTTAATTATTTTTGGCAATTATTTACATTACATTATGTATTTTTCAGGTACATGATGAGTGAGATCAATTAACAGTTTATCGCTTCGATACTCGAATTATATACAAGTTTATAAAAAAAGAAAGAAGTAGTGAGCGGTAACCAGTTAAAAAAATTTTTGAATTGCGTTCTTTCTTAAATTTGGGTGATAACGATGCACATTAAAAATCAGAGAAAAATTTAATTAGCAAAAGAATTACCTATACGTAAATATAAAAATTCATAAAGTTTCTTTTTCTTTAATCAATTTGATTAAATTTATAAAACCACAAAATTAAACAATTTTACTTGTAATAAAATCGGTGACAAAAAGATTTTTTTTATCTGAAATTAAGTCAGTTTTTAATCATATAAGGTTACACGTTACATAAGACTTCTTCAACAAAGCAGAATCAAGTACGAGTTATACGTGTCCCTTAGCGCTTGAACCTATGTATTTTTAATCATTAAAATCTACACCAGCTGCAATATCGGGGTTCCCAAAATATAAGCCAAAACAACCATAAATCATTACTTTACAACTACATTCATCATTTTTTCAATTATCAGATAGTGACCATTAAAAGTGCTAAACTAAAAATTATATCTCACTCAACTAATAATGATATAATACATTATTCTAGCACTTATCTAAGAATATATAAAACTTATTAAAATATTCTAAAATTTAAATAATTTAAAATTTTTCTAAAAATGTTATAACTAATCTAAATAATCAAATTTTTTAAAACCTTAAATAACTATTTTTTATAAAAAAATATTTCCTAACTTTTTTTAATATAAACTATATATATATATATATATATATAAATTGTATATAACTTGTTTTTATTTGGTATTCCCAAATCCAAAACGCGTACATCATCCAAAAATTGTGCTTCTGCTGCTAACGTTGCTGTTGTTGTTTAGATCAGACCAAAGCTAATTAATTAAAGTCTTGTTTAACTATTTTCGATAATAAAATTAAAAGCTTAACTGTCTATTGTTATTGTTCTGTTCCTTCGAATAGAAAAACAAAAAACAAAAACAAAAAAAAACATATATTATTATGCACAATAAATTATAAATTGCGTTTAGACATTTTATTTTAAGTATCAAATATTTGAAATTTCTGGTTTAAATTCGTGCATGAAATATTAAGTAGCTCTAGGTATTATTTAATACAATGAGAATGTTTTCATTTATGCTTAAAGTGGACAATTTTGACAGCTAAACTAATTTGATTTTAATAATTTTAAAGTTAAAATAATAAATTTTAATTTTGATATGTGAAGGCGTATTGTTATAAATTATGTGGAATATTTAAAATAAGCAGATCTTAAAATAATTATTATATAAGTGTGATTAAATTTATCAACAAATTTCTATAAGAAGTTTAATTGAAAATTTATCGAAAATGTGCTATAGAAACATTTTTTGAATTCAAAGCAAATTGATTGAACATTTTCTATAAGAGGAAAATTTATCGAATATTTTCTATAAATTTTCTATAAAAACATAATTTATCGAAAATTTTTTTTAAAAATATAATTTATCGAAAATTTCTTATAAAAACATAAGTTATGGAAAATTTTATATAGATAATAACGTAATTTATTGAAAATTTCAGAAAAAATATGATATATCGTAAATTTCATATAAAAATATAATATATCGAAAATTTCCTATAAAAAGAAAACTTATCGAAAATTTCGCACACAAAGAAAATTTATCGAAAATTTCGTATAAGAAGAAAATTTTATATAGAAAGAAAATTTATCAGAAATTTTCTATAAAAAGAAAATTTATCTATAAAAATATAATTTATCGAAAATTTTCCATAAAGAAAAGTTTTATCGAAAATTTTCCATAAAGAAAAGTTTTATCGAAAATTTTCCAAAAGAGAAATTTTATCGAAAATTTTCCATAAAAAGAAAATTTATCGAAAATTGTCTATAAAAAAAATCTCCAAAATTTCTGTAAAAATATAATTTATCGAAAATTTCCTATAAAAAATATTTATCAAAAATTTCTTGTAAGAAAATTCATCGATAATTTTCCATAAAAAGAAAATTTATTCATAATTTTCCATAAAAAGAAAATTTATCGAAAATTTTCCATGAAAGGAAAATTTATCGAAAATTTTCTATGAAAGGAAAATTTATCGAAAATTTTCCATAAAAAAATTTATCGAAAATTTTCCATTATCGAAAATTTTCCATTATCGAAAATTTCGTATAAGAAGAAAATTTTATATAAAAAGATCATTTATCAAAATTTTTCCATAAAAAGTAAATTTATCGAAAATTGTCTATAAAAAGCAAATTTATCGAAAATTTTCCATAACAAGGAAATTTTAGAAAATTTCGTATAAAAAGTAGGGAATTGCGATTAATCGATTATTCTTTTTGTATTATTTTGATTATTCTGTACAGAGATTAATCGATTAATCAACAATTACCCTAAATTCTGTTTAATTATTTAAAATTTTGATTAATCAAATTTAAATAATTTTATTCAAAGTTAAACCGGGTGCTTAAATATGATTAATCAAATTTTTGAATTAATCGAATAATTGATTAATCTGAATTTTGATTATTCATTATATTCAATCAATGGATTAATATCATATCCCTGATAAAGAGACAATTTATCGAAAATTTCATATAAATGAAAAATTTATTAAAAATGTATAAAAAATTATGTTTATAGAAGCAAAAAAAATTAAACAAAATTTTTTTTTATAAATAGAAAATTTGTTATAAATAGAAAAATTATCGAAAATTTGCTATCAATACAAAATAAATTAATCCACATTAGTGCAACATCAAATCCAAAAGATAACACTCATAGGTATCAGTGTTCTGTTCCTTCGAATAAAAAAAAAAAAAAAAAAAAAAAAAACATGTATTATTAAGCACAATAAATCATAAATTGCGTTTAGACATTTTATTTTAAGTATAAAATATTTGAAATTTCTGGCATCTTAATATTTATGAGAAAAAGAATACAAAAATTAAAAAACAACTATTTCAAATATTTAACAAAATCGCATAAATATAGATAACAAATTATTAAGACACCCAACAAAAAAAAAAAAAAATAAATAAATATAATAAAAATAAATGACAAAAAGAAAACCGTAAAAATAAAGTAATGAAGTGAAACTAATTTAAATCATTTTTGTTTTGTTTAGTTGAGATAAAATGAATATCGGCTATCTGTCATTCTTTTTTTTTTTTTTTTGTAAATTTCCTACAAATAATTAACTAATTTGCATACGCAGAAAGACAAAAAGACGACAAGTAGACAAAAAAAAAAAAAAACATTCAGTCAATGAATGAGTTGCTTAAAATTTTAAAAATCATAAACATGTACCAGCATTAATGAAATTTACATAGAAATGTCCTTATCAAAAACCTATAAAAGTAGCTCAATTACAAATAAACAAATTAATAAATTTTAAATAAAATAAAAAATACATTTAATGCCTAGTCAAGGATAATAAGATTACACAAACTTTTCTTTAGTTGAATGCCGAAATTTTAGTTAATAAATATTTGCTTTTGTTAATAAATTTATGGTGAATTTTACTTAGTTTATTCATGTTTAAAAAAGTACTTGTACAATATTTATTATATCTTTTTAAATAAACTTATTACCCTTAAATAAATTAAAAGGCTTTAAAGAAAATTGCTATATATATATATATATATATATATATACTTATATTGTTAATTTAACCCTGAATGTTTTATAGTTATTGTTTGGTTGCAACAATCATTTGCAATTAAAAGACACAATAATCAAATTTAGTTGGCATATTAATGATTGTTTTCTGCTGTTTTGTATCTTTTTAGCACTCAATTTGCTTTTGTAATCAATTGCTCCGGTAATTGGTATAAGAGCAACAGATCAATACAACAAATTAATCTTTCAAAATAATAAATAAAATAAAAATACCATTCGTGCAACAACAGCACAAGCAAAAACAAAAATCAAGTTATAAATTTTTTCGCTGACAGTTGACCGTGTGCTCATCCAGCATAAAATCCCAACAAAAAACCGCTAAAAATCAAAATGATCTTCTTTTTCAATTCATTACCTCCATTAAATTCCAGAAATCTAAAAAAAAAATAATAAAAATAAAACTGGTATGTATATTTTTGATTTCCATATTTATAAAAAAAAATAAAATATTTAAAAGAAATAAATTAAAATATGTTTAAGAAATAACCACGTGCCAATGTTTTAATACTCACAAAATTCCTCTTTATTAATTTCTAGACTTGATGCACTAATTAATAATAAAATTTCAGATTAGCAAAAAAAAAAAAAAAAAAAAAAAAAGAATTGGTATAGTTAATTCAGTCTTACTTTTGGACTTCTTTCAAATAGAAACAAATTATTTAAAAATTTGTTATAAAAGAAAAATGTCTATACTTAATTTTTTAAAATATGCTCTTTTTTCATAATTTTTTTCAAGCTAACCAAACATTAAATTCTTTATTTTTCGTACTGCTTTTTAAATTATTTAAATCTAATAAAAAGTAATAAACCTTAATCTCTATAAGCATTGGGAAGATATCTTCCATAGAAGATATTTACGCAATATCTTGTTTTTATTAATTAGACGAAAATCATAATTTTCTAATATTGTATTTTTATCAGTTGAAAGAAAATTAGGCAATAAACAGTAAAAAATATATAAAATTTTTATTTTTTGTCATTTTCAATAAGGTGATTATCACCTCCACAATAAATTGGTGATATCCCATAGAAATCATCTGGAAGAAATTAATGCAATACTTTTATTTTCAGTTTTCGAAAAATTATTAAAAATTTAAAAAAAATATTGAAGAAATTTGCTTGTCTTTTAGCAAAAAATGGATATTTTATGTGAGCGTTTTAGTTTTACGTGCTTTATAATGTTAAAATTTATTTGACATTATAAAGCACGTACAAGATGAAAAAAAATCTTTATTATATTAATTCTAGATTGATTTATTTATAAATATTCTAGAAGATTATCTGGCGATATCTTCTTTTTTTCACCTAGATGATTATCTAGCAATATTGCCTATTTTTCTTCCAGGCATATTGATTTTTTATTGCTTAGATGTGACGCACAATCTCTATCGATGGGGGAAACTTTCGCAATACGAATATAATTTTTGCGGCAATAAATGTTTTCTTCTAAGCAATACGAATTCGTATCATTTTTGTATTATTTTTCTTCTAGGAATATTAATTTTTATATGAACATACACTGAGTAAATATGCTGCAAAACAAAATATTTAATATTTAAAGCAAAACAATAGTAATAATGTCAATTTACTCAGTGATGTATGCGCAATATATCAATATTTCCCAAAAGCCTGGAAAATGGCTAAGATAGTGCCAATTTTAAAACCAAATTAGTCTACTAAGTAGCCTCAGCAAAAATTTGGAAAAGTCCTTAAAGCAAGACTTTTTAAGTTTATTGAACAAAATAATATTTTACCACTTACACAGTTTTGATTCTCACATTTCTCAGTACTGTTCATCAGATTAAACGTATATACAAACATATAAATACAGGGTTTAAGAATGGACTATCTACAGTTGTAGTCGCACTTGATATCGAAAAAGCTTTCGATACCGTTTGGAATAATGATGAAATATAATATTCCACTTTGTAGTCGCACTTGATATCGAAAAAGCTTTCGATACCGTTTGGCATAATGGTCTATTATACAAAATGATCCAATATAATATTTCACTTTATCTTATATGTACCACTGAATCGTTTTTAAAAAATAGATTTTTCTGTGTAAATCTAAGTGATGAACATTCTGATATTACTAAAATACCGGCAGGAGTCCCCCAAAGCTCAGTTCTGGGACCATTACTTTATAAGTTACAGTGCTCTGATATGCCACAATTCAATGCAGCATATGCTGATGACACATGTCTATTTTCATCACATAAACTTGGCCAAAATATTGTAGATAATTTACAATTTGCGTTCAACCGTCTTTTTGATTATTTTCATACCTGGAAAATAAAAATTAACGAAAGTAAAACTCAACAAGTTTTCTTTAGTCGTAGAAGGAATTCTTATTTTTATCCCACAATTGAGAATCAATGGTGTAGCAATGTGTGGCTCTGGTATAGCAATGTAAAATATTTAGGAGTTACCTTTGATAGAAAATTAATTTTTGGCTTGCATACCCAAAGGCAAATAGAAAAATTTAACTTAGCAAAAAATATGTTATATACGCTAATAAGGCGAAAATCTTTTTTAAGTCGCGAGAACAAAATAATTTTAGCTAAAGTAGTTTTCCAATCCATTATTCTGTACACTTGTCCTGTTTGGGGGGTATGTGCAAAGTACCACATTAGTAAATTGCAAATTTGTCAAAGCAAATTACTTAAGATGATGCTAAATTTAATCTGGCATTTCTCCACTAACAATCTCTATAACGAAAACAATATAAATATGATCTGCGACAGAATACTCATCATAACAGAACGTTTTATACTATTATGTGTGCAATCTAATAACCCACTAATTGCTAGTCTACTCGTATTTAATTAAGTTTTCCTACTTGATTTAGTAAGTGCTACACATATATATATATATTATAAAATATAATCATGTATGTAAAGAATAATTTATAGTAGAATGTAGTTATACTAATAATAAAATATATCAGAGGTTTTTCTTATTAATTTTTCCTTTGAAAAATTATATTTGAAATTAAAACCTAAACTTAAAGATATAATATATAAAAATTTTTTAGATGAAAAGTTATAACCATAGTGTAAGGAAATAAAATTCTAAAATAAAATTTAAAAAAAATTGCTAATATATACACCATTAAATTTTTACTGATTAAAATTTATTATATTATATATATATATATATATATATATATATATATATTTATATATATATATATATATATATATATATCTATCTATATATATATATATATATATATATATATATATATAATTTAATTTAAATTTAATGATGTATATATATGTATATATTACCAATTTTTTTTTTTTAATTTATTTTAGAATATTATTTCCTTACACTATGGTTATCACACAATTTACAGAGTTTAGTTATATATATATATATATAAATATATATATTTATTTATATATTATATACATATATAAATATATATATATATATATATATATATATATATATATATATATATATATATATATATGGCTTTTTTTATGGGATTTCATTTTACATTATTTATTTAGTTTTTGAAATTAAACCATCCCATACATGAAACAAATCAGTCACTACCAAAATAAACAAATAAGAGGTGTTACATACCCATATACATTTATAAATATCGAGTTAAAAACAATTTAATATCGTTTTGCGTTGTAAATTTATGTTAATTTATTCTTATTGGTGGCAACTACCGCCTTAATCATTATCATTTTTATTTCTACACACAACCATAAATCTATAACTAAATACCAAAAATTGTGTAGAGAAGAAACAAAAAAAAAAAAAAAAAACATTTATGGCTTTAACTGGTGCTCTGATGATAATGGCAACAAGATGATGCATCTTTGTGGCATCTCAAGTCACAATACGATATCAGTGATGATGAATTGTTGCAAATACATTTTTAACAATTTGCCGTAATAGACAATTTCATTAAATTAATGACAGTTGCAAACATCAACATATTATTTTGTAGAAAAATCAAATATGATAGCCAGTTTGTTAGACACACAGACAGTTAGTCAGTCCATCATCAGCTAAACAAAACACGCATTAAAGTTGGTTTTTGCTGTTAGGTTAGTTGTTTTTTATCGCCACAACTACTAGTTACAACTTGTTGTACAACATACAACAACTTTTTATGGTGTTTAGACACTTTAGTATGTTTTGGCTAGTAGTGGGTTGTTAGTTGGTATATATGGTGGAGAGGTACTTAACAAATGTCAAGTGTAACTCTTCTTTCTTCTTATTTTGCTTTTGGTTTTGGATACTGGTTTTCTTTTTGCTAAGATGAATTTACACTGTTAACAAGTCTTATCTTGCTGCACAAAAATGACATAAAAAGTCTTTCTAACACTTTTGATTGGGTAATTTCAATTTATTTGAATTTGGGACGTGATAGTTTAGCGGTTAAAGTTCATTATAAGGATTTTATGACAGCTGCCCTCTAAAGTCAAATATTTATTACAAAATATTTCGTTATTATCATAGTTACACAGAACCAATTTTGTACATAAGGTGTGCGTTCTAATAAAACATAATGGTGCGTTGAAGAAGTGAAAATTTCCATTAAAACAAAAACAAAAAAGTTTAAAAAATTGTTTTTGTTTACCGTACATTTCTAAAATGGAACTTACCGTTTTTAAAAGAGAGAGAAACGTGTTGAAGTTCTCACGTTTATTACATTTTAAAAATGTATGGTAAACAAAAACAATTTTTTAAACTTTGTTTTTGTTTTAATGGAAAATTTCACTTCTTCGACAACTTTTCAAGAATAGACAACAATATGTGTGTTTTTTTTTAATAAAAGGTAAACGTAATTTAGTTAGGATTAAAACTAAATTAATTGCTTGTAGCTTTTCTTCTATCGATTTTTTTTTGATATATCATTTTATATAAAAACTAGCGGACGCGGCGAACTTCGCCTCGCCCCAATTTTAAGCCTTCAGACAAACTTTAGAGTAATATCATATATATAAAAATTATTCCTTTACGCTAAGAATTTTCTATTTTTTCATTTGAAAAGCCATTAAGGAATAATTCCACACAAAATTCCATACAAAAAATCTATTTTCGATTTTTTTTTTTGCTAAATATTGCACTGAATTTCAATTGATTTTAATGCTTTTAACGTATATGGATATAATGCGTGATTTACGACAATCCGGAATCAGTTTAACAATACACAAAACTCGTATTTACTGTAACGCGCATTTACTGTAGAAAATTACAATGCCAAAATGACACCTATCAGATTGCGCAAAGTCTAAGTTAACGTATAAAGCCATCTATCGGATTTTGGCTGAGAACTTTCTATTTTTTCATTTGGAAAGGCATTAAGGAATAATTTCACACAAAATTTCATTAAAAAAAATCAATTTTCGATTTTTCCAATTTTCCGCATTTCGCATTTTACACAATTTTTCATGTTTTACACCAAGAACTTTCTATTTTTTCATTTGGAAAGCCATTAAGGAATAATTGCACACAAAATTTCAATTTTCGAATTTTTCCAATTTTCCGACTTTTGCGGAGAGATTTTCCAATTTTCCGCATTTTTCGCAATTTTCCATGATTTACACTAAGAACTTTCTATTGTTTGATTTGGAAAGACATTAAGGAATAATTTCACACAAAATTTCATACAAAAACTCGATTAAAGTACTTTTAAGAAACTTTTCACGGTATCTCTCTGTAAGAATTTTAAATTAATAATAACAATTTAGCACTGCTGGGGCCTTGTTAAATTCGCTTTTAATTTGGGTCTAATTTCTTTACAATTGCCAAAATTCTGGGTATTTTAAATAACTAATAATCTGTGGGACTAAAATAACCTTTCTAATTCTTTCTACTTCTACTGTAATAGCAAATTTTAAAAACACTGTTGCATGTCACGACTTTCATCAATGACTTTCTATGACACTCTTTGTTATGAATATTCAAGTTTATTCAGACTAAAGCAAAACAATCACATATCTTGTCGCATTTTGAGTAAATTTGTCATACGACATATTATTTTAAAAATTTTTTATTGTTTTTATTTAGATTATTTGTTTATTGTTTAGATTATTTGGTACACAAAACTACCTTGTACCTTTAAGTATGAGAAAAGTCAGCAATAACGTATGTTTTCCAGGCTAATACAAAATATTGAAAATATATTTTAATTTTTTTATTGTTGAGGAGCTCTGATGATTTTTTGTCTCAGAATTCTTTTCAGCTTTGTTATTTAGTTTTTTTTTTAGCTTTGATTAGACATAGCTTTAATATCGCTCATACTTGATTTTGAGGAAATGAACACAACGTGTCATAGCTCTTAGGAGCTCCTCTACTTTTTGGGCTTGGAATTCATTTTTGTGACTTTTTCTTTTTCTAGACCAAGTTTCATCTTATTCTTTTAGTCCTTGTTAAGCTTTTCATTACCCTGAAATGTAATACTTTTGCCAAGATTTACTCAACCAACATTTTACAGTAAGTTCAAACAAAAAATAATAATAAAATTTTATTTTGTACATTGTTCTTTGACTGCCATCTGCATACGGACAAAGAATTCGATCTGTTGTTAAATTTGACATGTCTCTACACAGAAAAAATTAAATTTCGTATTCTATTATTAAATTCATAAAATCAATTATATTTTTACTGAAATCGAACCTAACACTGAATTAGTAAAATCAAATATTCGAAAATATTTTATTGAAAAAATTTTAATTTTTTTTTTTTTATTAAAATATTTTTACTATTTATAAATTTGAATATTTGAAATTTATTTATGGTTTATTAAAATCAATAATTTAAACAATTTTTATTTTTTATTTAATTTTTTTTTTTTACATTTTCTATAATATATACAATAATTCGGATTGAATATTAGTATTGTATTTTATCTGATATGATACAACATGTATCATTTTGTTAAGGACCATTTCCGCTAAAGACCATTTCCGCAAAATACTTTTAAATACAAAAATTAAAACACATTGAAGTATCTTCAAGAAGTTCAGTTACTTTCGCATAATTATAATACGAGAGGGAGCTACATGTTCAGGCACACAATTGAAAGAATATAGTTTAATCGACTTGGAGATTATACATCAATATACAATAGATTTATGCAATATATTGCTACATACATGCATATTTCATATGATATTGATTCATCTAGAAGATACACAAAAATAAATCATTATACATATTTGGTAATGAAATATATATGAAAATTAAGGTAACTTAACTCTGGAATTCTGCAAATGATGGATTTTATATTTTTTTGTGTCCACATTTTTATAATTTTATTTATTTTTATATTTTTAATTGTCAAAAAAGAAGTAATTGTTATTGTTTTTATTTAAAATTAAATAATGATTTATTCAAAAATAATTTTAGTCATAACTTTTTCTGTGTAGAATATATTGTAATCAACAAAGATATTTTAAATTAACGGCAGTAAGTTATTACGAAAAATTTGTATTATGCTTTAAATAAAATTATTTCGTTTTAGTAATTTTAGTTTATAATATTTCAAAGTAATTTCCTAAATATTAAAAATGTTTTCATATTTATTTCAAATGAAATACGCACAGAACCAATTTTGTACATAAATAAAATTATTTCATTTCATTAATTTTATTTCACAATATTTAATATTCCATTTACACCACAACCAAAAACTGGTAGTTTTTGGCCTCATTCGGTTTTTGATTAAAAAACTACATAAATTTCTTTAGTTTTTCCATACAAATCAAAAAACAATTTTAGCAAGTTTTTATTAAAAACCAAAGAAAAACTACCAATTATGATGTAGCTTTTTATAGATAATGCAAATGAAAATATTTTTGCCTTTCTTGATTTTTTTCTATTTGTTATACAAATTAAAAAAAAGAAAAATAAGCCAAATTACTTTAAAAAAAATTACACAAAAATATGTGTGTCAACAAAAACCAAATAGAGAGAAAAGCCGGTATGTAAACGATTTGATTTTGTATACCCTTTACCACAGGTGTAAAGGATATATATAAGTTTGTCATTCCGTTTGTAATTTCCACAATATTCAACTAAGATCCCAAAAAGTATATATTTTCTGGATCCTTATTTATAGTAAGTCGACGTCTGTCTTGTTGAGATCACTTTTTATAAATCCCTGTTATAGGATATATGTATTATACATCAAATTATTCTCTACAATTTCTTTAAAATGACGCTAGTAAAAATCAACAAAATCGGTCCATTAATGCACGAGATATCGCCAAAAGGGTGTTTGTTTTCGACTTTTTTAATCCCTTCTATATAAACCATCGACTTCGTTTTTACACAGTAAATTCGGAATCTTTTTTTTTTGTATTGTTTTTGCGGAAGAAATGAACAAAGTCGGTTCATTAGTAACTGAGATATCGGTCAAAACGCATTTTTTAATTTTTTAAAGCTTCTATATAAGCTTCAGAATTCGTTGTTGTACAAATCTGTTGCAAATATTTTTCTAAAATTTGTTTTTTTTTCGAATTAACCATATCGGCCCATAAACACCCGAGTTATAGGCAAAAATCTGAAAAAAATTATTAAAAATATGCACACACAAACATATATAAAAAGCACTGCAATGAATTTTAGTGTTGTTGTCTTTTGTATAAGCAAGCAGTAATTGTTGATTGTATATACATACAAACAATAATTTTTTATGTATGTTTGAACGTTTTTTAGTTGGAGATAGAAGCAATGCAATGACTCAGAGTTGTTGTTTTCTGTATAAGCGTGTATCTACATATAAACATATATATATATAAATTTATTAGTAATCAGAAGCTATCAGTGTTGTTTTTTTTTAAGCAAGCAAAGCTTGCTATGATAGTTTAATTTTGTATTTATATTTTTGTAGTTTGGAAAAAAAATTGGATTATTTTTTTAAGTACAAATGTGAAAATATGAAAGCATACTTTAAGGCGTAAATTTTATTATTTATTGATAAGGAGGTGAAGGGTATAAAAGATTCAGCACAGCCGAATATAGTATTCTAACTTGTTAAATTTAGTTTTAACAAAAATCGAATAGTTTCTGTTTGGTGTAAATGGTATATAAACGCAGAGAAAAAATTTCATATATTTGAAATTTTTTTCATAAATATTATGATTCGAACATGACATTTTTTTCCCAAACTTTTTTTTGATAAAAATAACATAGATATTATTAAATTGTACTTAATGAAAATTTTACGAATTTTGCAAAAAAGCTGCTAAAATCTTAATTTAGTTTTATTAAATTTGATTAAAATGCTAAATAAAAATAGTTATGCATGAATATTAATATTGTGCATGAGTATTAATAATAAATTCCTTTAAATTGCAATTTTCCAATAAAAAGCTGTTAAAAAGTAATGTTTGGAAATTTACATAAATTTGCTGCTATTCTATAGCACATGCATCATTTTAATAAAAAAACGCTTCTGTTGTGTTCTTCTGTTCCTAATATGTGGCTAAAAATCATAAAAAAATTCTCCAAAGAAAATTTCAAATATGCATTTTCAAATTGAAAATGAATAAATGAAAATTTAAACAATTTCCCAGCAAAAACTTTTTGGTTTTCGGTAATAACAATTACTTATTAAAGTAGTTTCTTGGTAATGAGGCGTCATTATTATTTGCCTACTCTGTATTACATTAATAAGTACTCAATAGTATAATAGCACAGTAATACTGCAATCACGTGGATGAGTTGGCTAGAGCGCCGGATTAACAACCAGAAGGTTGTTGGTTCAACCCCATTCTGAAGCTGTTAGTTTTTTATAACAAAATGTCTAAAAAGATATTTTAAACCAAATAGAGTTTTTGTCGCTTAGGATGCTATGTGCGAGATGGTGTACTGAGTAAGACGTTAGTCATTAAAAACGAATGGTTAGTGTGTGTCCAAGTTCGAGTCTCACTGACGGCAAAGTTTTTTTTTTATTTTTGTTTTCGTTTAGGTACATATTTTTGAGTACCCCTAGGGTCAAAAAATAACTACATGAATTTGTGGACAACTCGAACAAAAATAACTAGTTATTCAGGCAAAAAATAAGTAGTTTATTTTTGTTACCAATTATACCTGCTAGCTTACCAGGAAAGAAAAGTTTTTGCTGGGTTGTTTAAGTCTTCTTGACTTCCGATTCATTTAAAAATGTAAAAAAGTATTAATTTTAAGACAATATTCTTAAATATTATGAATTAAAGTCAATGAAAGTAAATTTTTAAATTTATGCACAAACTTTTTCTCTGAAACTAATTTTCTAAATATTAAAAATGTTTTCATATTTTCTTCAAATGAAATGCAACCATGAAGGTTTGAACAAAATTATTTCAAATTTCATTTATATTTTCAATTTGTATTTTTTTTTTTACATTTTCTTATTATTTAATGATTTTCATTGGAGAATTGCACACAATTTTAGACATTCATTTTTGCAGATATTTCCTGAAAAATTAAAATTTTTATGCATTTATCGTTAATAAGGATCCCTGCCCATCAGGACAAGCTCTTGATCATAAAAAAAAAGAAAAAAAAACATTGCCGCCCAGCTGTTTAGTTTACTGCCTGTATGTAACTATTTTTATTTTCGCAAAATTCCTAAAATGATCGTTATGTATAATTTTTTATTTTGTATGAAAAAAGTTTGCAAATAAATTTGAATGTTCAATTCATAAAATACATTCTAGAAGTATAGAACATTTTTCTGTATATAAAATATGTTTATTAAAAAAAAAAAAAAAAAAAAAAAGAAAGCAAGTGAGAAGGCAATTTACAACTTGTATAAAGTAGTCCTGTTGGTTGGTTGCTTTACGTGGTAGCCCATAACCTTACGGGCAATCAATTAAACTCGTTAGAATCCGTTTTGATGGGACCATACTATTGAGTCTGTAATGAGATAGAAGTGTAGGGAAGAACAATGAGAACATATATTAATTAGATCCAGCCTGTAGAATTGAGATATTTAATAATGTCACTGAGTCTAGTGTCAGATATCTCATAGAGGTTGTCTAATTGGTACCTTCTCAAAAATTTATGTCTGATTGCGTTCAAGGCTGGGCATTCACATAGAAGATGATATACTTTCTCCTCCTTTCCGCGATTGCCACAACTACGACGATATTCATTGTAAGGGAGACCAAGTCTCCTTGCATGTTTTCCGATCGTCCTGTGACCTGTAAACAATGCTATTAGTCTCGAGATGTCCTTACGTTTGTAGCCAATGAGTTGCATTGAGCGTTTTCCGTTATAGGTAGGCCACGTTTCTTTCGCGACTCTACATTTGTTCAGATTTCGCCATCTATTTTTCGCCTTTTCGAGAAAGTGTTTCTGGATTCTGCTTTTGACTGTTCCTAACGGGATTGCGACAGAAACCGATAAGGAGGCATTCATAGCAGAGCCTGCAGGGCTAATTCGTCTGCCTGTTCATTACGATAGTAATCCTTATGCGCAGGAACCCAGACTATAGTAATGTCATACAATCGACTTAGTCCTAGCAGTTCCTCTTTACACTGTCTGACTAGAATAGAGGTAGTTTTAGGTGATTTGAGCGATAGTATTGCCGCTTGACTTTCGACAAATAAACCAATATTTCCTTGAATATTTCTATCGCGAATTAATTTACACGCTTGAAATGCGCCTGCCTTGTCAGGGAGTCTATATGAGAGTCTAATTCCAAGATCGTTAGAGAAGACACTAGAGCCGACACCGCAGTTAATCTTTGAACCGTCAGAGTATATCCTAGTTCCATATTGTTCAAGAAGATTTCCCCTTCTCCATTCACTCCTGTTGGGGAATAGGACAGTATTTCCGAAGTCCATCTGGGGAATCATATAGTCGGTAAATTGATTGAATTGCGGGGGTATTAAACTTAATATCCTCGCGTGCCCGTGATCTCCAGTTTTCCGTTGCAGATAATCTTATCGCACTATTGCCTGATGATTCAATAATGTGTAGGTCTATAGGTGTTAGATACAATATAGTGCTCAGAGCTTCTGATGAACTAGTACGTAATGCACCTGCAATGACAATGGAAGCGGATCTTTGTGTCCTGTAAAGTTGATCCACCACGTATCTTTTACTAGTAGCGCTCCACCACACAAGAGATCCATATACAAGAATGGACCGTACTATTGCAGTTTATAGTCATTTTGTCAATTTTGGACTCAAACCCCATTTCACACTGAAGATCTTTTTACAGGTGTAGAATGCTTACTAACGTAAGCCTTACTAACCCTATGTTGAATGTTTAGCTTCCATGAAAGTTTGGAGTGGTCCACTGTAAAATCATTTGCGTTTAATTTCATATTTTAGTAGACCAAATTCTGAAAACCTTAGCTCTCCTCTATCATTATTCCAAGTTTTATACAAATCGGATCAAAATCGAAACAAAATAACAAAAATAAAAAAAATTCAGAGGTTGGTTCATATTTTGTTCTATAATTTTTTATTTAATGAAGCGATTTAGCTAATTTTAAATAGAAAATTGTTTAGGAAAACAGTAAACAAGCTGGGTGAATATCAGTTACTTTGGGTTATTAATTAGGATGTGAGACTGTTTTCTTCAGACAGATGAACAGACATACATTCCTAAAACGGCTCAGAATTCTATTGTGTTACTTAGTGTTAAACACGGATTGACAAACCAACAATTATGTACATAAAAATGCAATTTGAATGAGTAAATAAAAGTTTCTGATCATTAAAATTTTTTATAAAACCTCACGTTCTTTTTTTAAATACTTAAAAAAATATCATATAATTATTTACTGGACTTTTAGGAAACTTTTAACTACTTTCATATTTAATAATATTAAAACTCATTCTCCATAGGCCACCCTCATTTAAAATATATTTGTGTCTGGTAAGATACTTTGTCGGCACATTTAAATTTACTACTCTGACTTTTTTTATAAAAATTTTTTTTTATCTTCTGTTTAGTCTCAAATTTTATTATTTACCCATAAAAATTTAATTTTTTATTACTTTTTTTATTATATATTTAAAAAAATATCTAATTATATCTTAAAAATAGCCATAAATTTTAACTTTTTATTAAGACAGTTTAATTGATATTTCGCCACTAATTGGGTACAGATGATTGTGATATTAAATTGACAATTGTTTTAACTGTATTACACCGTACAACAAAAAACAAAAAAAATCACAGATGATAAATTCCATATACATATTAAATTATAGACTTAATATTGTATTACTGCTATTTCAGTTTTTCTTTTCGTGTTCGTTTTTTCCTTTTTAAAGGTCTTTAAAGTTTTGAAGGATGTGCAAGGTTAATTTTTTTATTTTGCTTCTTTCTAATTGCTATATGTGTTATATATCAAATGAAATAGAATAATTTTGGCATCATAACGGATTACCTTTTGTTAAAATAATCCAAATTAAAGTTGAAAAAAATGTCCTTCAAATATTTAATACTTAAATATCCTTAAAAGTTTCCAACAAATAATTTCCAAAATAATATATTGTTACAAAATTGTACTTGAATTCAAATATAACGGTTTTAACGACTGGTTTAAATTTAAGTAACGCTTTTCAACCTTTCTCAATCTTTCTCAATGCTTCTAGACCTTTCTGTTTATGTTAACAGCAGTTAATATATCTGTAAAAATTATTGACATAGCTGTATTGTATGTAACAATATTGAATGAAAAGCTTTCACCATTGTTTGTAAGTATGGCAACAATAAATGTTTAAGCTGCTAATATTAACATCGAAAGCTCTAGAATTCGAATATTCTAGTTTGTCCGTTAAGAACATTGTAGAAAGAAATAGAGCTTTCGAGAAACATCTACAAGGTAATGCAGTATATATAAATTGACCATGAAAATATCATTGAGTGAGTCTAATTGGAAGAATCCTTAAGTAAAGACAAATTAACTGCCTTGGCTGTATATTCTTGTACATTATTAAAGTGTGCTGCATAAAGTGTGTAATTTAAGTGTATGTGTATTAGAACACAAGTGACTATTTAAACTGTTGTTGTTGTACATTTTAAATCAAATAAAGAGTCGTTACAACTTTTAAACTACTAAACTGCTTTTATTTGCAATCAAAGTACCAGTTTATAAGGTCCTCTCCCACACCACAGTTTTTAAAAGGTAAAAACGTAACAATATGTTAATGATGCTAATATCCAGTTTCAAGTACCAAAATCTTATGGTTTTAACTTTATTTTCTTAATCCATACAACGATTTGAAAACTATTCCTAAGAAAAAAAAGTACAAATTTAATTTTCAGTTTAGTAAAACTTCGAGCATGTATAGCCATTCTTGAGGACATTGTATTTAAATTTTAAGTAATTCTTGTCATAAGACTTTAAAATATATTTGAAAGTTTAAACCATAGAAAACAACGTAACTCAGCTGTCAAAAACCCGAATTCTTTATATGTGTTAGTAGAATTTTCTTCAGAACTAATTTATACGTGTGAAGAGAGAAGTTTATACTACGATAAGTTGAATATTTCTATTTATTTAACTTTAAATTTATTACTTTTGTTTTTAATCTGCGAAAGAACAGTAGGCTATGATTATTTTATGAAGCATTAACAAGAAAAATAGCTGTAGTAAGTCAAGCGCGACGATATAATATCCTACACCATTAGGTATCCGAGTTAAACTGATTTTCGGGAGAGGACCTTTTATAGAAAATGTGATCATATTTGGACCGATCCTTGTAACATTACATACTGCTTTTTATATACATATTTTATTCAAAATCTGGGATTTATATAAAATTTAGGCGCTTAAAGTGTTTTTCTGGAGTGGATCTTATATGGTAAATTTTTTAATGTGCTTTATAGTTCTATAAATTTTAATTTTTGCAAATAAGATCACAAAATAAATTATTTACTTGTCATTTTGTGCTTATTAAAGCGATATTCTGAAATTGGTGCAATTGGCAAATAAGGTAAATTAAAGCTCGATATTTGCGAATGTATTTAAAATGTAAAATAATCATGCGAAATTTTATTTCGATACTAACATTTTTACGGTAATTATACATGTCAAAATAATTTTTGGGAATAAGTTTTGCGCCATATGAAAACTCTGGTCAATTATGGACCTAATGTCTTGCAATTTGATAGTATGTCTAATGCTGATAAAAATCCTATCTGCCTCGAATTTCATATAAATATGAACATATTCAAAACAATTATGATCACTAAAGCATATTTTTTGCGGAAACATTTATAGGGGGGCTAGGTAAAATAATAGACCGATTTCAACCATTTTTCATAAGCTACAATTTTAAACCTAAAAAGGACTGCGCCAATTATTATTAAATAATATTTAAAATTGCAGCATATATTTCCAAAACAAAATTTACACAAAAACTGACAGAACATTTTTAAAATTTTATAAAATTTGAACTGTTGAAGCTAAAGGGACAAAATGTGGGATTTGGAAATTTAATTATGACGTTTTTAAAATTAATATAATTTCAGAATAATTTGTTAGAAATCCTCAAGGATATTTAAGTATAAAAATGCCCGAGGGTTTAAGATAAAAAATTGTGCGGGAATTTCTAAATCATATTTTATCATTTGATAACCATATCGGCATTGTTGAGCAACTAATTTTTAATTTTAAAATAATTTATAAATAAATTATTAATTTTGAAATTTTAAAGTCTTAAAAGGATATTCGAATACGAAATGAAATATTGAGTATTCAGTCCTATCATAAAATTTCTCTACTTTCATGTGTATATGGTTTTATTCATGTGTGAAAAATACTGCTGTACAGTGTTATATATGCATGTATTTATTATAATAAAAAAATATTTAAAGAAACATTGCTATTAACATAATTTAAAAGTGAAAAAAAACCAATAATGAAAAAAAAAAATCGTTAAAAAATAAACCAAAAATAAAAAAAAAAAAAAAAATTGAAATGCTCACATATTAAAACGTTAATGAATTTCATCCATGTGTGATTTAATTAAATGTGAAGTTCAATTGCTTTAATATTCATATAAAAATGACAAATTACAAGTTTAATTTATTATATATTTTTTTAAGAAGATATTAAAAATCTTGGTAAATTCATCTGCTCACATACATAATAACTATTTTGTAATGTGTAGTCAGATAAATAACTTCCATATTCATATTAAATTTTATATAACAAATACCAAGATTTCATATATTTCAAACTGCTCTTGAAAAAGAAAAAAATAATTTAAAAGATTCTTTATTATATTAAAAACTGGTAATAGTTTTATTTCAAACAAAGTTGTTGATATTTTTAATCCGCCTTGCTGTTGTTAGTGATGGTGGTAGAAAAATTGCGCAATTTTCCTGACATCAAGGTAACTGTGAGTTATTTTTTTTTTTTTTGTTATAATTATTAACAAATACATATTAGTATTAAGTGTATATTTTTCTATAAGAATAGAAAACTAGTTTTTTTTTAACTATCGGTATTAAATATTTAGATATTTGTAAGAAGGTGAATGAAAACGTTATATTTACACTATTTTAATTGCGATTCTTATAATATTTGTTAATGAGTGGGTTTGTAATTTCTACAATATTTTTCTGTGACCTCAGATATTCCGATCGAATAGGTTTTAATTTCGTAGTTTATGTTTTTAAACGCTGTTCGCCAGTATATTGAAATCAACTTCATAAGCTTTCTACTTAACTTACGGATATGTTAAACCGCAAATGAACCTTTTTGAAGGACCAAACAAAGAACCTAGTTTTATGACAGACATTTTGTATATATATATATATATATATATATATTTATATATATTTTTGTATAACTATTCAAATAAGTTTATAAACAGCCCATTAATGCTTTAGATTTCTT
This sequence comes from Protocalliphora azurea, assembly GCA_932274085.1. Taxonomy (NCBI): domain Eukaryota; kingdom Metazoa; phylum Arthropoda; class Insecta; order Diptera; family Calliphoridae; genus Protocalliphora; species Protocalliphora azurea. The sequence continues at coordinate 151,555,886 of OW026521.1, read as the reverse complement.
TTCTTAAGTACATTTAAAGTTTTGTAAAAAGTACATTATTAAATAGTACTAAGAAAACCCTTTTTTTAATTTTGAAATTTTTTGAAGTTATTTTTTACAAAAAGTTGTAAGTAATTGGCGCTTCAAAAAAAAAAAAAAAAAAAAAAAAATGTACAATGTTCTATAAAGAAATTTTTCAACCAAATTTCCAAAAAGAATTAATAAATAAAATATTTTTTAAATATAAAAAATATTAGTTTTACAAAAAGGAACGTTTAAATAAGATTTTTTTAAATACCATTTATATAGTAACAATCAATATGGTGCCATTTTTAAATGTTAAAAAAAACACTCAATATTGAACCTATTTTCAAAAAAGTACCGCCTTGCAAAAAAGTACTTAAATTAAAAAAATAAAATTCAGTTTTAAAAAAGTACAAATTTTCAAAAAAGTTCCTACTTTTAATAGAAGTATAAGTTTTCAAAAATTTTCAATTTTCAATTTTTTTTTTTAAAAGAAGTAACAATTTAAAAAATAGTAAATTTAAAATTCTAATTAAAAAATACAAATTTACAAAAAAAAAAAAATAAAAAAAGCGCCCACTTATAAAAAGAAATGAAAAGTAACAATTCTTCAACAAAATCTTTAATTTTCCCCTAAACTACCAATTTTTCAAAAAAAAGTGAATTTAGAAAAATATAACTCTAAAAACACCCTCTCTTTCAATTTCTATAAAAATATTCTTCTTTAAGCCATTTATCAATTTAGTTTTTCATTTTCGCGAAATTGCGAAAACTCGCGATTTTATTTCGATTTTTCACTTTCTCAAAAATCAAAAAAAAAAAAATCAAAAATATATCACTTTAAATAGCAATACCTGTGGAAAGACTGTGAATTTAAATGATATAAACGGAATTTGAATTTTACTTATGTCGGCTTTAATACGAACAATTCAAAAATATGTAGGATTTTTTAAAAATGCATTTTAATGCAATTAAATTTTTTAAATGCATTTTTCGTTAAATATACTATTTAAAATTTTTGATTTTTTAACATATTAGGAAAGTATACATTAAAATAAAAATTTCAAATTTTTGGGGCGCGCAAATCTACTAAGTAATGGGTGATTCAAGTAGAGATACTTTTTTCAATAGCCTTTTTTTGACAGATCACATGTGAGTCGTGTCATGCTGTCATCTTATTTTTGTTTAGTATTGCTTGGCATTTCATAATGGAAAGACTTACGCCTGAACAACGTTTACAAATCGTTCAACTTTATTACGAAAATTCACTTTCTGTGAGGAATGTGTTTCGTGCATTCCGCATTTGGGACGAAGAGCAACCTGAAGAGATTCAAGAACTGCCACTTCATCCAGAAAAAACAACGGTTTGGTGTGGTTTGTGGACCGGTGGAAACATCGGTCCATATTTCTTTAAAAATGATGCCAGTGCGAACGTAACCGTCAATAGCGACCGTTATTGTGCCATGATAACCGACTATTTGATGCCAGAAATTGAAGCTCGTGATCTGGGCGACATTTGGTTTCAGCAAGACAGCTCCACTTCCCACACATCCACTTCCCACAATCAATGGATTTATTGAGAGAACACTTCGGTAAGCACATAATTTCACGTTTTGTGCCGGTCGATTGGCCACCAAGATCGTGTGATATCACAACGTTAGACTTTTTCCTGTGGAGATATGTAAAGTCTAAGGTTTATGCGGACAAACCCGCTTCGATTCAGGCCTTGGAGGAAAACATCACGCGTGTCATTCGCCAGTTACCAGTCGAAATGATCGAACGAGTGATCGAAAATTGGACTCAACGGATGAACCATTTGCGACGTAGCAACGGCCAACATTTGATAGATATAATCTTCAAAAAATAAATGCCATAGAATGTTCTTTCAAATGATAATAAACATTCCCCATTAAATTTGAATTTTCTGTGTGTTTTTTTTTTTTTTTTTTTTTTTTTTTTTCTTTAAAAAAGTAGGGAACCTCGAAATGGATCAGGCTTTATAATAATATTAAAAAAAAAAACATGTTCCACATTTTTCACATAAAAATATTATGCTTTCTTATTTTTTGGAAAAAATATCTAAATATGTATAAAAGTTAACAAAAATTAGAAACATTCATATCTGTTGAAGTTATTAACGGATTTGTATAATTTTAAAGGCATAGAAAAGGCTATTGTCTCCTTTTTGAGTAATTCTCTCAGCATTTCCAAAATATTCCTTTTCGTTAAAAAAATATTTGCTAAATAAAAATGCAATTTATAAATGTATTTTTGCATGCATTACATTTAAATTTTACTTTAAGTGTATTTAAAATTATTTTATTTACCATAAACTGCAATATTAATTTATCCTACACATAAAGATTTACTATTTTTATTATATTTTTTTGAAAAGTAAAGTAATACATTTTCTAAATATTCCTATTCATATTTTAAAAATAATAACAGAAAAAAGAATTTGTATGTATATGGAAAAATGTGTATAGGTTTTTGAAAAAATCAAAAAATTTGGATTTTTATTTTAATGTAAAGATTCGCTACTTTTTAAATATGCTAAAAAAAAAAATCGAAAAATCTGAAGTAACATATTCAAAGGAAAATGCATTTAATAAATGCAATTGCATTAAAATAAATTTTTCATAAATCTTTTTCATTTGTGAAATATTCGTATTGAAGCTAATGTAATAATAATTCAGACGCCGTTTAGATCATTGAATTTCATAAAGTTTCCCCAGAAATATTGTTATTTTAAGTTATATACATACTTTCAAAATTTCGAGAAACTGAAAACTGAAATTGATGTAGATATCCATGAATTATTTGCGTGCAAAAAATTAGGTAAATATTTTCCAGTTAAAATTTTAATAATTTTGTAAAAAGTTATTAAAACATTACAAAAACTTACTCTAAATCCAAATATTATAATTAAATAAAAATATGCATCCCTCTCAAAATAATCGCTACAAAAAGACACTAAAACAAAACAAATTAAACCGAAAATATTTAATTTCACAAAATTTACTCACATAAACAAAAAATTAAAAATAATGTTTGCTTTTATTTTTACGGTTTAATATAGATATACTTGTTGGTAAAAAATTAAATTAAAAAAACTTATAATTAAATAAATTCCAAAGATATTATACCAGAGCTGTTAAACAGGTTATAAATACTATAAGTATCTAAATATTTGGTATGTACCCGTACCGCATACAAACAACATACATACATAATTCGACGTATTTATTTATGTTTTTTTTTCTGGTGAATCTTCATCTCTCTCTATATGTATGTACATATATGTTTGTGTATGAAAATCTGTGTGTGTGTTTGAGTTTGTTGAAATATTTCACACATTAATTATGTTATTTTATGATTATTTTCAATCAAATTAATATAAATTTGCTTTGTTTTATGCAAATATTTATAAAAATACTTTTATAATTAATTTATTTATTTGTTTTCTTTTTTCCATTTTTTCAGTTATTGGAGAATTTCGTGAGTAGGAGGGACCAGAAGTGGAGGGTTTTTCGTTTGTTATTTATGTAATGAATTTATTTTAAGACGATTTAATTGAGGAAGACGACACCATACAAGCATACAATAATGATCAGCAATATGGTATCATCAGCGCCATCATCAACATTAAGTTTATGTTTTCGTAGCATTTTATGGTAAGCTTAAATATTTATTACCATTTTATTAATGTCAAGCCGAATTAAATATTGATTAGTATTGATTTGAAAGATATTTGCGAAAAAAAAAAAATTAATATTTTTGTTTTTACTTCTGGGTGTTGGTTAGAGATATTCCACTCCTTGATTGGAGAAAAATATAGTGGAACAAAGTGTAATATCAAATTAGTTATGGAGGCGTTGCCAATATCGATAGCTATAAATATGTTAAATTATTGTTGCAATTTAATGTATGTTTTTTTTTCTTTTTTAATTTTTATTGTTTTAATCGGTGTGATAAATGTTTTGACTGGTTTTATTTCTCAATTAATTACAAATTATATAACGAGTTTTGAAATTAGCGTTAAAAGAAATTTTTGATTATGATTTTGTTATTATGACAAAATCATTTTTAATAGAGGGGCTTTAAAAAGTAGATTTTTTGGAATACATTTTTAATATTTTTATGTATAGCACAAGAAATTTGGTGCAGTGGTACTTTTTTTTGAAAATAAGTACCTAGTTGGTTTTAAAATAGATATTTTTTTTAATTTATCATTTTCTAAAAATATATATTTTTTTTAATTTTTAAATTTTTTAGGAAAGGAAAATTGCTTTTTTTTTTGAAAATTATAATTATTTTGGAAAAATTATATCTTTTTCTTTTTAAAATGGAAAATTAGTTATGAAATATTTTTAAAATTGTTTTTTTTTTTTAAGTTTATAGTTTTCTTTTTTTTTTAAATAGATAGGTATTTTGTTTTTTTTTTTTGGAAATTAGTACTTTATGGAATTAGTTGCGAGGTATTTTTTTTAATTGTCCTTATTATTTTTATACTTTTTAGAAAATTAGTATTTCTTTTTTTTATTGCTACTTTGTTTTAAAATGTACTTTTTTGAAAATTTGAATTTTTTGTTGAAAAAATAATTAATTTTTTGGAAAATAGTACTTTTCTGTAAAATTTCTGTTATCGAATATTTTGAAAATTGTTTTTTTAAGTTGGTACTTTTTTGAAAATTAGTAGGTACTTATTTGAAAACTAGTATATTATGGAATAAGTGGATAATTTTTTTAATTCGTGGTTATTAAATTTTTTACCATTTTGAAAATTGGCACTTTTTGGGAAAATTAGTACTTTAGGAAGTATTTTCAAAATTATTATTATTATTGTTATTATTATTACTATTATTATTATTACTATTATTATTATTATTATAATTATAATAATAATAATAATTATTATTACTATTGTTATTATTATGTTTTAATTTGGGTTTTTAAAAAATACACTTTTTTGAAAGTTGATACATTATTTAACGGTCCTTTTTTTTAGAAAATTTGTACTTTATCGAATATTAGTATATAGGCACTTTTTTAAATTGGTCGCTTTTAAATTTAGACTTTTTTTAAAGTTGGTGGTTTTTAGAAAATTGTTCTTTTTTGAAAATTCTCACTTTTTTTAAATTTATACTTCTTTTGAAAATGTTTTTTCTTTTTTTTTTTTTTTTGTTTGCTTTGGAAGAATAATCCTTTTTACAAAATAGTACTTAAAAAAAATGTAATTTTTTTAAAATATGTATTCTTTTTCTTTTTTTGACAAATTTTACTTTTTTGAAAACTGATTCCATTTTTTAAATACGCACTTTTTAGAAAGTTGTTTTTTTTAATGGTACCTTTTCAAAAATCTTATAATTTTTCATAAATGGTACTTTTTTGTTTATTGCGTATTTAGGATATTTTTACTTCTTTCAAAAACTTTTGAAAATTAGTATTTTTTTAAATTCATACTTTTTTAATTTTGTACTTTTACGAAAAAATGTGTGAAAACTATTCATTTTGAATATTAATATTTTTGGGAAAATACTAATTGGTACTTTTTTTTTTTTTGAAAATTGGTACATTTTTAATATGGTTCTTTTTCAAATTCATATTTCTTAAAATGTAATATATATTTTTTTTAATTAAATTTTTTTAATCCGTACTTTTTTGAAAATTAGCTTTAAGCAATTTGTTGTTGTTTTATGCAAAAACAAGATTATTTTGAAAAGGTTTTTCGTCTATACCTCGGTTATATAGGACAAGTCTATAAAAAGTAAGTTCGTAGCTTCTATGGAACTGACGCTTAATGGGCCGATCGATTTAGTATGTCCTAAACTGATCGGATCTTATTGAAAAGCTTGGGAAAGTTGTGGAGGTGGGCCTAAGGATTCAGAAAAATATGCAATATAAGCTACAGTGAAATAGAATTTTGAATTTTATACCACTACATATGGCAAAAATGTTTATTTTTATATTCTGGAACCTCTTATATATGATGAAGAAATTTTTGAATATCTCAATTCGTCTAGCCCTGAAAAATGTTCAAAGTCAGCACTCTGAAATTAGTATGAATAATTGCTATTTTTTTTTTACAAAAATATAGTATAATTCTTTCACTTTTTTCTCAAAGTTTTGTTGGTAAAATATTTTTCTTTCTTCACATATTTCAAAAGACTAATGAGTATTAAAAAAATTTTAAATTGATTTAGATTTTCACCTTACGTCCAGCATTTGTCGAAAATGGTGAATTTTGGAAAAAAAAAATTGCATTTTTATCGATATATAAAAAAATGTCACATGAGCTTTTTAAAATTTATTGTTACTGTTTAATTACAAATCTTATTTAGATCGACTTGGCACTAAATTGCTTCCAGACCGCCCAAAAATGAATGAGGAGTGCAGAATTTATGAAAAAAGTAAATTTTTCAAGAGACTTTTTTTTAATTTCACAAAATTCTCTTGTATTGTATAAACTAAATATCAGTCATTTATTCGCACAAAAATCATTTAAATAGCTTCAACAACCAACATTTGGTAATATTTCAAAAATAAACCATATTTTTATAAAAATAAAAATAATGATAATGAAAGCTTAGATCCTCCTTTACAATTCTCCCATACATTTCAATTCGATTCGACCAATAATTTAGGAGATACAGATTTATAAAAAAAATTGCGATCGCCCCACTGTGCGACGAAAATTTTACCTTCAGGAAGTTCATTTTAACAACAGACACGTTTGGTGGGCGTTATAAAAAATTATTGGCGGAAGACTATTGTCAAATATTTTCTATCTTACACTTTAATTAATATTATTTTAAATTCTATTTTTTTTAAATTCTATTATTGGAATAGAAAATTCAAAGTTACTAATAAAATTCTAACTTCCTCTTTACCTTGAATTGGTAGCGCTGCTATTGCAGTTGTCATTAAACTCCCTTAATGACTAACTAAAAAAATAAAATAAGATAAAATGTAATTGTAATATGACATTCTAGTTTGAATAAAAAATAGATATTAGAGAAAAACTGCCATAAAATTAATTATAAAATTCTTAAATCTATGTATATACTGACTAAAAGTAATAAAACAGATACAACTTTGAAGTTGTCTTCTCCAATTGCTGGAGATTATTAAAAAAAACTAGCTGCAAGAAAATATAAATTTAATGTCTGACTTATGAGTTTAATAAAATGTTTAAACAACAAACATAAATTAAACAAATGAGTTAAAATATTTAAAAATACACATACTTAATGTAAAGACTACATCCATGTCCCATACTCTACCATACAAGAGAAAAGAGTAACTTTAAGTATATAAATGGTGCCCATGAGGATGTTATATATGATATTAGAAGAGAATGGTCAAAGTGATCTTAGGGAATGTGTGGGTTAAAATAAAATATCATTATTTGGTTTGTTTATAATTTTTAATGTATTATTTTTATACGATTTTAACACGCAAAATATATTTTCCAAAGTCATAAGTAAAAACACTAAAAATAAAGGTGACAAGTGCATTGACATGTTGCTTACTGATTTGTAGCTGCTGATAAATGTTGCTTAATTTTTATAGTCTGCACGGAAGTGCACATGCATATTGTTAAATATTTACAAGAGTATTTCTATAAGTTTAAGTATATCTGAGAGTATGTACTTACGTGTTTTATCATCATGTACAAAATGACACGCGGACAAACAATTTGAATTCTGTTTTTTTCATTTGTGCTTAAAAATTTGTCAAGGTCAACTTCAATGATGTGGATGAAGATGACGATGGTGGTGATTGCGTGCCATCAACTATTTAAAAAGCTCAAAGTGTTGACCATAAATGTAGTCTACATGTGTAAACTATTGCTACTTGGTGTTATACATGCGTTTATTTACTATTTGCTGCTCTTTGCGTAGTGTTTATACCTTACACCATCATATGTGCTGATGTTTGTAACGCACAGAAAAACATCATCGGACCCCACATTAAAGTATACCGTGAGACCCAGAATCACTTCCTGGGTCGATTTAACGATGTCCGTCCGTCTGTCTGGTTGGCTGACCATGTAAACCTTGTGAACAAAGTACAAATCGCAGTTTAAATAAATCTTGATGAAATGCAGCATGAATTATTGTTTTGGCACAAGGATCAAGCCTATTAAAATTGGTTACAATCGGTTCATTATTTCACCTAGCCTCCACACAAATATCCTCCCCAAATTTTTTGCATTCATAAATGCCTCAAATTAGTCAAAAATAAATCTCATATAAGTATAAATATGTATACCAAATTTCATCAAGATAAACCCCTCTACCGAAAATCACTTTAACGTGCATAAATCTCATAGAAATGTTACTATCAAGTTAATATTTGACACATGTAAATTTTATATAAGTAGAATCCTCAGTGCTAAATTTTATGAGAATCGGCCCATAATTGATCATAGGTCTCTTGCAAGTCCCTTTTCTGGGAATCACCCATAAGTTGGTATATAAATCCTATATAAATATTAATATCAACACATTATAATGCATATGTATGTTTAATAGAAAAATATATTGCATTTAATACAAGTATCGGTCCACAATTGAACGCAGGTCTCATACAAATTTCCTTCCCAAAATTTTAATGCACATACACTACGATGTAGGGTATCATATAAAATTTTCAGTTATGTGAAGTTCTGAATCGTTTAGACTATAGCAATTTGTCTGTGAGAAACATTCTCATGTCCAAACTACTAAGTTGTGCGTTCAAACAAAACATAACATGTTTTTTTTATAAAAGATGAATGGAATAAGTTTGGATTAAAACTAAATAAACCGTTTGTAGTATTTCTAATTTTCTAAATTAATTGCTAACTAGATTATTTTTTATTTTTTTAGGTAGGATTTCTTAAAAAAATTTAAAGTACTTTTGCGAAATTTTTTCACGGTATCTCTCTGTAAGAATTTAAAATTAATAATCACAATTAAGCACTGCTGGAGTCTTCTTTAATTCACTTTTAACTTGGACCCAATTCCTTTACAATGGCCAAAATTTTGGGTATTTAAAATAACTAATACTCTATAGGACTAAAATCACCCAATTCTAGGTGCTTCTACTGTAACGACAAAATTCTAAATCTGGCCAAAAAATGTTAAAAATACTGTTACATATCACGAGTGTCATTAATGTCTTTTTATGACACTCTTTGTTATGATTCGAGTTTACTCAAATCAAAGAAGCAAAACAAAAACTTCTTGTCGCATTTTAATTAAATCTGTCATACGACAATTTCTTTTGTAAATTTTTATTTTCAGTTCGATACTATTCAGGACCATTTTCGCAATTATTCGGTATAAAAAACTTGTACCTTGGAACATGAGAAAAGTCAGCTATAACATATGTTTTCCAGGCTAATACAAAATTTTGAAAATATTTTTATTATTATTTTTTTTTTATTTATTATTAAATTTTTTAGATTTGATTGACTGAAGCTTAGGCATAACTTTAACATGTTTGATATTTTATTTTGAAGAAATGAACACAATGTGTCATTACGTGTTTGGCATAGCTCTTAGGAACTTCTCTACTTTTTGGGGTTGGTATTCATTCTTCTGACTTTTTTTCCGAACCAGGTTTCATCTCATTTTTAGGTCCTTTTTAAACTTTTTTATTACCCAGAAATGTAATAATTTTGTCATTTCGTAGTAAATTAAACAAAAATAAAAAAAATCTAATTTTATTTTGTACATTTTTCTTTGAATACTATCTGTATGCGGACAAATGACCAGATTTTAAGAATTCGATTTGGTGTTAAATCTGACATATCTCAAGAAGATATTGTAATTAAGAAAGATATTTAAAATTTATGCCAATAAAAGTTATTACAAAAATTTTGTGTTATGTTTTATTCGAACAACGCACACTTTATCTGAAATAAAATGAAATTCACTTAAATTGTTAGTGGGCAGTTTGCTATTTAAAATCAACTAAATTTGTTCAGTAGTAACCAAAATCTGTGTCAATCTCTGAAAAAATTTATCTTCTACCATAGCCAGACTAAACTAGTGATCCGATTTGTGTGAAACTTGGAACATCGATAGAGGACAAAGGGTTTCAGTATTTGGTCTGCTAATCCATGGAACTAATCACAAATGACGCCACTGTGGGCTACAATTACGCTATATGAGTTACAGATATTATTTCACCATCCTAATTTTAAAAATAATATAAGGCTGTTGGAGCTTTTATAAGATCTGGCCGAACAGAATATACACAGAAAATAATATTTTCGAAAAAATTTCAATAAAATTATTAATCGGAATTTTAAAATGATTTTTAAATATTTTTATATTTTTATGACTGATGTCTCAGTTACTAATGAACCGAAAAATGAATGAATAATTACTCAAAATCGAAATATTCTAACAAATAAAACTCAAATTCCATATAGAAAATTCTAAAATCCAATGATATGTATTCAATTATTATTGAAATTCAATCTATTAAAAAAATTGCATATTCAATTATTAAAATTATCACTTAGTTTTATTTATATTTGATTAATTTATCAATTGATACAATTGGAATTAGATACCAGAAGATAAATTGTTTTATTTCTAGTAAAAAATATTAGAAAATTTGAATATTTAATCATCTGAATAATTGATACAATTAAAACAAGTAATTGGAATAGTTCTTATTTTTGATAAATTAATAAGCCATATTTTTTCTGCTTAGTATTCTTTTTTTTATTTTAAATCAAAGTTAATGTATTTTTTTTAATTGCTTTTAATGGAGTTCCTTATTTTGCGAGATTATAGTTTTCTTTTTTTTTTAATTGTTAATTATAGTTTTTATTAAAATTTTGACGTCAAATAGAATAGAATCAATTTTATATTAAATTCTATTTATTAAGAAAAATATTTTTCCATAGTTCCATTGAATTGAAAATTAATTTATTTAATTATTAACATTATCAAAATTTATTTATCACCTATAAGAAACAACATTATAAAGGTCAAAATTTAAATGAGAGTTTTTTATTAAACACCACTTTATTATCATCTTCATGATCATCATCATTCATGATCAGTTTGAAACAGCATTTGTAGCAAAATATCCACTTAAATTTAGCAATATCAACGTAAATATTATGAAGATACGCATCATGCCAAAAAAGAAAAAAATTACAAGTCGCTTTAAGTTCCCTAAAGAAAAAAAAAACCGCATGCATTATCTACTAAAGCTCATGCGAGTACTTACTAACTCATTCTCTCCAGCACAAGTAGTCCTAACAGTAGCAAAAAGTGAAACCAACAAATAGTTTTCATCAGCTTCATACTTACATATACTTGCTGAGATGACGTTTTAAAACAAGCTGCAACTCGTAGCTAAATCACTAGAAGAATAGCTTGTATTGTACGATTAGCAAGGAAAAAAAATCAAAACTATACGTTGTATATCATACAACAAGATTACTATCAACTACAAGATTGCGTGCTGAGTTAGATTTGTTGTTAACGTGTTTTATTTAACTTTTTTTTTTATTGTATATCTAATTTTTGTTTTCTATTTTAAAATTTTCATTAGCTGCTGACTTTGTTGCAGCAGCTTGTAGTGTGGACAGATACAAATACTTGATGCATGTTTTTCTTTAATAATGTTCTTTTTGATGTTTATAAAAACTACAATTTCTTGTAAATAAGTGTAGGTAACAATTTAAAAAATTGTGTATTAAATGTGAGAATGTTGTATGAAGAAGCATAAACATGCTGGGAGTTTTGTAGGTAAAAATTTAATATGAATTTGAAAGAATTTATACTTTTTTTATGCTTATAAATTTTACATTATGTATCTACGTTCGCAAAGTGTAGTTTTATTATGAGACTTTATAAATAGAGAAATCGAATTAATGATGTCCCTGTGTCTGTGCGCCATTGTGTGCTCCTGATACCAGCTTTGGGCTTTCACTAATATTTTATTTATATTTCTATCTTCAAAGAAATTATATGTATATACGAGGACGGATCAATAAGTCCTCGTAGTTATATGAAATGCATCACTATTACCATCAAGTACCACCTGTTAATAGACTATTGTCAAATTTTGAGCAAGTGTCGTCATTTACTTTGCGTTTAACAGCTGTTCAAAACATACAACATCGTGTATTTTTCTAAAAATGTAAAAAAGTGAATTTCGAGTGCTCATTAAACATTATTTTTTGCGAAAAAAAACCGTCAATAAAACTAAGGAAAAACAACGAAAGTGGTCGCACAAGTACAAATGACGCTGAACGTTCTGGACGCCCTATTGAGGTCAGTACACCCGAAAATATCGACCGAAGAGTAAAAGTGCGTAAGATTGTTGATGCCATAGGCATTTCATATGGCAGTGTGGTTTCGATTTTAAATGATCAACTGGGTCTAAGAAAGTTGTCCGCAAGATGGGTGCCGCGTTTGCTCTCAATTGACCATAAACGTAAACGTGTTACAACTTCAGTCTCAATGGCAAAACTCTATGAATTGGGCTACGAATTGGTACTTCATCCGCCATATTCTCCGGATTTAGCCCCTAGTGACTTCTTCCTATTTCCAAACCTGAAGAAATGGCTCGGTGGAAAGAAAACGATGAAATTATTGACCAAACAAATGCCTTTTTTTTTAAATTCAGTGGAAATGGTCTAAATTTGTCCTACTTCTAGATTACAAGTTCAGGATCTTATTGTCTAATTTGGATTTTATTTTTATCTTTATTTTTTATTTTATTTATTTATTTATTTCTTTTTTTTTTTTTTTTTTTTTTTGTATAGAATGTTTAATAAAACGCGACATGAGAGATTATAATATTATGTCTTCATAAATAATTAAACCTGTGATAATAGATAATTTAAATAAAGTAAATTCAAAGTTATATAGGTGATAAAAATATTAATTTTTGACCAAAAAATGCTCGTAAAAATACCAATATTAATTTCACCTTTATTACAAAAAATTATTCTTATGCAGACAATAAAGAAAGTTACATTCAAAAGGCTGATATATTAAATAAAGCTGAATTGGGAGTATTAGGTCAAAAAATGCATACAAGTAGGCGAAAGAACCGAAAATAAGAACTCTTTGTGAAAAATTTGTGCTACATTATGTTTCTGAAAAATTATTTCAATATATTAAATACTATAATTATTTTTATGTTTTATAAATATCACTAAGATTGTTCGGTTAATCGATTAATTGCAAATTAATCGGTTAACTGGTACCCATTTTCAATCAAGAAAAAATTTTTAATAAAAAACTACCATTTGCAAAAAAATAACAAGTAAGAATGTTATACTCGTCTCGGCCGAATCTATATACCCACCATCTGCAATTTTTTAAAATTTCACCTTATATTGAAGGTTAACGGTCAAGTGGGTTTACCGCACCTAGTTTTTGTTTCTTGGAATATTTGTGCGAAATTTCGTTAAATTCGATCTTTTATGGGAGGTAAGCGACTTCCGACTTTTCATTGGTTCTTGAACTATTCGTGCAGAATTTTGTTTCGTTTGCTTTTTTGTAAAAGATATCGGCCAAAAAATATAAAGCTGTTTTTGTAGTATTTGGTCCATAACATTTTTGTTTATAAACCGATTTTGCTCATTTTCAATACCAAACTAACCTTATATAAGACATATATTTGAGCCAAATTTTATCCCCCTAGGATGTCCGCCCCGACAGGCAGAAGGACGGACATCGTTAGATCGTCTTAGATTTTCACAAGGACCCTGAATATATACATATATACTTTATAGGGTCCTAGATGATTATTTGGACATGTTACGCACGGACATACCTAATATACTGCCCCCCCCCCTCATTTTTTGATGGTGGGTATAAAAAAGTTAATAAAATGTTCAAAAAGATAAAACATTTTTCAAAAGCATTTACATTTTCCAAAAAAGTATAATTTTTTCCAAAACGTATAAATTTTCGAATAAAACTATTTTTGCCAAAATATTATCTATTTTCAAAAAAAGTATCAGTTAAAAAATATTATTTTTATAGACGAAATTCTATTTTTTTAAGTACCAATCTTTTATCAGAAAAGTACCAATTTTGAAAATATACCAGCCTTCAGAAAAAGTAATAGCTTTTAAAAAACACGAAGTTTCAGAAAAATAACCGTTTAAAAAAGTGCCAATTTTCGAGAAGAAAACGTTTTTTAAAAATGTAATTTTCCATAAAGTATCAAATTTCAAATAAGTAGGGGGCGGATTTTTATGCATTTATTTTTTGTATTAGCCTGAAAAATGCTTTTAAAAATTCAAAATAGAACCTAAAAATTAAAAAAATATGCACTTGTTATTAAAAAATACTGACAATTCCATGAGAGAACGCCCGGAAACTGCCATTTTTACCTAATATGTTATATTTTCATAAAATGATATATAAATTTACGAAAACTCAAGATTTTATTTCGTTTTTTTTTACTTTTTAAATACAATAAAAATCTCAAAAGTATGTAAGTTGAAATACAAATATATCTGGGAAGGCTTTATGAATTTGAAATTTAAAAATTTTAGCATACTTAACGAAAACTGCATTTAAAGAAGTGTTGCTTTCTAAAGTCACATAATTTTGAAATTTGTATGGTTTTTTAAAAAGTGAATAAGAAATTTCGCGAAATTGAAATCGATATGTGCGTAAAAAATTTTTTAAAAATTTAAAGACACTCGGTAAATTTTTTGGACGTTCTTTCATGAAATTGTCGATAATTATTAAGCCTTAGGAACAGCAAAAATCATATTATGGTAAGCTTAACCACACAATGATCTTTCATCTTCCAATAAAGCTTTTCTAAAATCGTCAATTTTTTTTTATAAAAAATAAAAAAAAAAACAAATTTTTATGTAAAAATAAAAAAATTATCCTCAAAATGTCATAATATAGTCTAAAAGTGTTAAATATGCTCTAAAAATAACAATGTATGCTATAAATATGCACTAAATATCGCTAAATGCAAAAATATGCCATTAAAGGCAAAATATGCAAAAATATGCACTTATAAATCGATGCCTAAATGATTTATTTGTTCTATAACGGATAAATATTTTATCGATGGCTTAATTTAACATCCAGGGAAAAACATACAATTGCATGTTTGTGGTTTATATGGTTATGATTATTCGAATTTATTCAGACTAATGAAGCAAAACAATCACATAACTTATCGCATTTTGAGTAAACTTATCATACGATAAATCGTTTTTTAAAATTTTTATTGTTTTTAGTTCTATACTATTCAGAACCAATTTCTCAATTATTCGGTGAGCAAAACTTATACTTTGGAACATGAAGAAAGTCAGCAATAACATATGTTTTTTAGGCTAATACAAAATATAGACATAGCATTAATATATGGCTCATATTTGATACTGAAGAAATGAACACAATATGTCCTTACGCGGCCGAACATGTTTGGCATAGCATTTAGGAGCTTCTTTACTTTTTGGGCTTAGAATTCATTTTTGTGAATTTTTCTTTTTCTTAACCAAGTTTCATTTCATTCTTTAGGTCCTTGTTAAGCGTTTTTATTACGTTGAAATGTAATACTTTTGTCAAAATTTACTCAGTAAACATTTTATAGTAAGTTCAACTTAAAAAAAAAAAAAAAAATAAAATAAAATTTTATTTTGCACTTTTTGCTTTGACTACCATCTGCGTGCAGACAAACGACCGGATTTCAAGTATTTGATCTTCTGTTAAATCTGACATGTATATTTTTAAAATTAACGGCAGTAAGAGTTATTATGAAAATTTTGCATTTTTTTTTTTAATGCACAGTTTATTTTTATACAAATTTTTTTATTTTTTGTTTTGTGGTAGCTTTTTAATTGCACAGAAAAAAGTTTGTACATAAATACAAAAATTTACTTTCATTGATTTCAGTTCATAACATTTAAGTATAATTTCTTAAGCATTAAAACTTTGTTTATATTTTCCCAAATGAATCAAAATTCAAGAAGACTAAAAATGATTTTTAGCTACATTTTGGAAACAGAACAGAAGCGATTTTTACCAAAATGATGTGTTGCAGAATGCGAGCAAATTATGAAAATTTTTAAACAGTATTTTTTTAACAGATTTTCCTTGAAATTTTGCCCTTTTATGGCAGTTGTTGCTAATATTTTCATGTATAACTATTTTCATTTGCCATTTGCAATCAAATCTAATAAAAATTTTTGCAAAATTCCTAAAATTTTCATTATGGTCAACTTATTAATATCTATGAACAAAATTTTATTTTTTATGAAAAAAGTTTGAGAAAAAAAGTTATATTCGATTCATAATATTTATAAAGAAATTTTTCAAATATATGAATTCTTTTTCTCTGTGTGAACTTTTTAAGAAGTTTTTAGTCCCACTGTGGGAAATTACTATATTAATTTCTAACCTCAAAAGCATTAAATAAATTAATGTTTACATTTTTTATTTTTTTAATTTTAAATGGATTTTAAAATTTATCAAATTTATGAATTAATTCTTTTTAATTACTGCTTTGATTGAAATCTATTCGTGTCTTCCAAGCGACCTCACCAAATACGCACATACTCAGTGTGAGGTGTCGTTTGAAGTGCATTACAGAAACTATTTTTGTTGCTACTAAATTCAACACTACAAGATACTTTTTTTTATTTACTTTTTTTCTTTTCATTGCATGCTGGCTTGTTTGATGGTCTGTCTGTATTGAAATTGTTGATGAGTTGTTGTTTTCAAAAGTATTTACGTACATACATAAGTACATACGTCTAAATGAACATTGAACATGCGTATTTTCTTGTCTACAAGTAGTGTCTTCCTTTCTGTCTAACTAGAATTCAATGTGTGTGTCCATCTCTAGTATCTATTATTTAAAAGTTTTCAACAACCGTCGTCCATAAATGATTGACTAAAGCACGCGTCATGCAATTATTTGCAGTCACATCCATTCACATAAAAACTAAATAACATGACGCACGCACTAAACTACAATATGACTATTTACTACTTGTTTATAGTAATAAACTAAAAATACTATTGTATTTTTTTAATGTTTTTATTTTTGTATTTTTCTATTTTATAGGCTGCATTTAATAATGTTGTTTGAGATAATTTTATTTAGTATTTTTTATTTTCTGGAATCTTTGTTTTATTTTTTTATTTATGTTGTTGGTTAGTTAAATGAGTAATTAACTATTTTTTATTTTAAAATTTTATTATATTTTTATTTTATAGTATTTAAAGTTATATGTTTAGTTTAGTGGATGATTCATTAAAAGAAATTTGTATTGTGTGGTTTAATGTTTCATCAAAAAGTTATTGATCTTTTTATGTCACAATATGATTTAATTTAGAAATATCTATACGATTATGCAAATGAATGACAAATGTTATGAAACAGTTTTTGTTTTAAAGAATTTGACCTCGTTTAAAATTTTGAATGTAGTTTAAGTTTAGTTTAATAACACTGGCCGTTTGAATTTATTTCAGGAAATTTTGAAAATTTTCAAATAAATTTTTTTTATGATTTTTATGTTATTTTTATGATGACACACAGAAATACAAGTAAATTTTATATGGAATTTTTAACCCTTTAGTGTGCAATTTTTTATTTTTTAGTTAAAAAAAAAAAAAAAAATATTCAATGCAAAAGTTACGTGATATTTAGGAAATTATAATAATTTGATTTTCTATAATTTTTAATACATATATTTTTAAAATAAATAGTATGATTCATATAAGCATTAGTGCGCATTTGTATGTAGTTTTTCTTATTATATATTTATGTTGAAATAATGGTCTTCAAATTCTGTGGTTAATCATTTATTTTTAAAGAATTATCGCTAAAATGTAAAAACAAATCAATATTTTTTCATATTTCCTGGATCAAAGCATTTTTAATAATATTATAACTAATCACACTAATCCAACATATTCTTATGTTCGAAATATACGTAAAAGATGATATACAGTCATAGTCGAACATATTTACAGTTTTTAGACATTTGGATATGTTTTTTTAGTAAAAATGTTTCTCTAACAAGATCTCTGAAATGTCTAGATTTAACTAGCATTAAATTTGGGTAATCATTTATAATGCCTCATTTTTCAAAAGTATTTACACACATGTTTATCATGTCGAAATTATTTACACATTTTAAAAAGTTGGATTTAATCCAGAATTTTGCAAGTTTGCAATGTTTTTGAGTTAAAAGGAAAAAAAAGACTTCTTGAAGTCTATCGGGAATATAATTGATTATCTAATTCATTCCAAATATTAGTTATGTTGGAAATTGTTTCTTCTTTGTATGACCGTATTACATTTGGAAATCTAAATTTTGGTATTACCATTGACACACTGAATCGAGAACATACTTTTGAAATTTTATACCATTTCTTTTGAGTATATACACTGCCTACCACTTGAATAAGGAATCACATTTTTTTAACTTTAATTAAGTATATCTCTTAAACTAAACTTCAGAACAAAATAATTTTTTGCGCAACCAAATTTCAAAGCGTTGGCTTCAGTTTCCTGAAGAAATAAAAAATATACATATTTTGTTATACTAAATTTATGCATTTATTTAAAGACATATATTTCTGTGGTACTTTTTCGTGTGTCACTTGAATAAGGAATATTTTAAAACTAAGCAAACTGTAATTTATTTTTAAATTTTAGGTTCTAAAAATGAAAGTTATTATCTTCTAGCATTCAATTGGTAATGAGTGCTGCCACCATTTTTAGAAATAACCTCAAAAATGCGATTTGGCATCGACTTGTATAATGACTCTAAGCAATTTAGCGAAATTGAACTCCATGCTTCGGTTATTGCATCCTTTAAGGATTCTATCATCTCAAATTGTTTTCCTCCTTCATAAACTTTTCTTGCAAGCCAACCCCAGACATTTTGCATTGGATTCAGGTCTCGTGAATATGGGGTCCAATCCAAAAGTTGAACACCTTGTTGATTAATCCATTGTTTTACTGCTCTGGTACGTCCAAGGAATGGGTCCAAAGAAGTCACTAAATTTTGGAAATGCTTCCTCCAGAATGTTTTTGTAAATCGTTGCAGTCATTTTATGGGATACAAAAACCAATTCTACGGTACCATAATACGAAATGGCACCCCATACCATTATTCCGCCCTCTCGGCTGTTTCAGCGGCTCAAAAATAATTCCTCCTTATTTAGATCATGGAAGTAATAGTTATTCCCGTCGGGACCATCAATATTAAACTTTTTTTCATCGGAAAATACAACTTTAAACCATTTGTCGACCATATCATTGTATTTTTGGCACATTGTAGACGTTGTGATTTGCGTTTTTCATTAAGTGGTGATTTTTTTTTTTTTTGTAGTTTTCGTCATCGTATGGGCACGACTTAGATTGGCACTGACTCCACTTTTTCAAAAATTGTTTATACCGACATTTCAGAATTTGATGCAATTCTAAGAATTTTTCGTCTTTCTTTTGGAGTTGTTGCCATTTTCTTCTGCCCCTTCTGCCCACGTTATTTAAATAATTGTACACAACTGTCTTTCCTATATTAATGTTTTTGGCTATTTGGACCGGATTCTAACCCTTAGATTTCAAAATCAGAATTTTTTCTTTTTCGGAGTTATTAAGAGCCTTACCACATCCCATTTTGAATAAAGACTGTTTAAAAACTATCAAATTAAAAATTCTCTAGCCGTTTATATCGAAAGAAATTCAAATCATAGCATTCCTGATTAATATTAAAAGAATTCCTTATTCAAGTGATACACGAAATAATTCCACAGAAATACATGTCTTTAAATAAAAGCAAAATTATTTCTGTTACGATTTTTATATAAGAAAAATCTGTTGATACAAACATGAATCATTGCTTTCTTATATAGAAATCGTAACTGATATAATTTTGTATATTTTCTTTCATTAATTAAAAATATAAGCATCACAAAATGTAATCAATATTTTTAAAATTTGCCTTAATCAATTGTACCTATATTTCTTTAAATATTAATTTTATTAAATTCGGCACAGAAAAAAATCGAAAATCGAAGAAAAACAATCATGAAAATTTTTGTAAATGCCAATATTGTTCGATTAAAATATAATAACAATGAGAAGTAGTTGATTCATATTTGCGTCATGGCGCACTAAAGGGTTAATTTTTATTACTTGTTTATGTTTTTGTAAATATTTTATAGGAAATTTTAAAGGTTTACAGTAGCTATAGATTAGTCAATTTTGTAAATCGTTTAGGAATTGAATTTAAAACATATATTGAACAATTTGCAGTAATATATAAATATTTTGGAAATAAATCTGTAGTTTCTAATCGGTTTGTTCGACCTACATAAAGATTGACATTAGCGTGGCAATGGAGTGTTGAAGTTTAAGTTTTGAAGACAAATCCCATAGATCACTTAGAAACTGAGCTTTGAAGCACAATACTTTGTATCATAGACAAAAATTAAAATAAAAACATTTTTCAAATATGTGTTGAAATATACATTTTTGGAAAAGTGACAATATAACTCATAAATATGAAATGTATTTTTTACGAATACTTGTTTTTGGAGTTACGTGAGGGCGCTAAAGTCAGAGAATTTGAAGCAAATATTCATGAACAAAGAAAAATGGTATGCAAAAAAATTCTGCCATTGTTAGTGAACTTGTAATATCTCCTGAACTGCTGATCGGATCGAATTGAAATGTATGCGAGAGTTGTAGATGAGGATCTCAGCTTGCAGAAAAATCGTCTTGTAGCTACCCTGTGATAATACGAAATAAGTTCATACTTTTACATATTGGCAAGTTAAAGAAAAAAATAGGCATACTCATCTAAGTTATCTCTTACATTTAAGAAGATATTTACGCTTGAATTTTTGTTTTTTTGCCCTAAGGTATTTGAGGGAAATTTTTTTAATATTCTGTAATTTCTAATATATTCTAAATTAATAATGTGCTGAACAAATTTTCAGATTATCTCAATTCGTCTAGCCGTGAAAAATGTTCACAGTCAACATTCTGTAATTGGTATGAAAAAAAACTATTTTCTTTTTACAAAAATATGGTACAATTCTTTCACTTTTTTTTCTAAGTTGTGTTTTCTTTGCACATTTCAAAAAACAAGGTTTCATGAATGGTTAATAAAGAAATTTTAAATTGATATTGGTTGAAAATGGTGAATTGAAAAAAATATAATAATTTGTATCAATTAATAAAAAAAATATCAGATGAGTTTTATAAATTATAAATTATAAAATTGACTTAGATCGATTTTGCAGATTTTATGAAAAAAGTCAACTTTTTAAAAGACTTTTTTTTTTAAATTGCATAAAAAAGTATATCAGCATTATATTTTCACTATTATTTATTATATGTTGCATAAATTAAATATCAATTTATAAATAATATAAAAAAAAATTGATTGATTCTAAAACTTACGATTTTTTGAAACATTTACATACCCGAGATGACGTATTATTACAGGGTAACTACTAGATGATTTTTCCTCTACAACTCTACCTCTCTACTCTACATTGTGGGAGTACTTAAGTACTTTTGAATATTAAATTGTATCAAAAAAAAGGTACGATCGTATCAACCTTTTCATCCTTTCAGTGGTATGTTCCCAAAGACTTAAAAAAACTCGGAAAAAGAAGACTTGATCGATCTTTCAAGTTATACGGCATTAACGCATATCAAAACAAAAAGCATAAAAATTCGAAATAAGCAAAATATTTTCACAACAAAGAGCTTTAGAATTATAAAAAGACTTGTTCAGTCCTCTCTTTGTGCCAATCTTTAGCATGAGATTTTTTTTAACAGAAGAAAAAGACCTAAAAAAAATTAAACAGAGAAGAACTATGAAGACCTATTAAGTCTTTGCTAAAAGGATTACACAAAAGTCTTATATTTTAGAATTTAGTTTTTGTAAATAATTTAAAAATATTAAGTTCTTCTCTAGTTCTAAATTATTGCTTTGATTTTTATTAAACTTTAATGTTTTTATACTTTTATTGATCAACTCCTTAATATCTTTAATATTTTGACCAAAAATATTGGTTATGTTTATTACATTAAATATATTTCAATATCTTGATATTACGAAATCTTAATTTGTAATGCTATCTTAATAAAATTATTTAATCAAATACAAGTATTTTATATATTGTTATATAAATGAGATGTTAAAAAAAAAGATATTTAAAAACACTGCTTTTTTGATATATGAGTTCAAAGATAAAGATTCAAAGCTTTCTATTGATACAATTTGATTATTTGTCAACATCATAGTTAAATCAAAAAACAGCTTAGAAGTTAAAAAAGACCAACAAGAAATCCATATAGAGAAAAAGTAAAGAAGCTCGTACAAAAGGAACTAGTATTAGTTTTTTTACCAACCAACCAATTAAATTATTATTTTATTTTAAATAAAAAATGTACTTTATAAATAACGCAAAAAAAATAAATTACTTCCCAATGTTACTTCCTATTTTAACAATTATAAAAAATTAAAACAAAACCATTTAGATGGTAGTTACTTAGTTATGTCATTTTGTCATAGAAATATGATCATCACATACATACTCGTATAAGAGTGAGTGGAGAATAACGTATAATACTCGTAAGTAATTTCCATTCTAATAACTAGAACCCTCTATAAATTAATATTTTAATTAAAAGTAACTTATATTATACTAATAATATTAATATGTATGAAGATTATCGTTATGATGATGTTGTCATAGCAATGACGCACAACTAACTATTATTTAAATTTGACAACATAATAAATATGCCTAGAATTTGAATTTTTATATTCATAAAATATAATCAAATTATTAACAATAAAACCTCTAAATTATACAAATACAATAAAATTTATTTCAAAACAATATCGAAAAAAAAAAAAAATTAATTAAATCATAACGCGTTTCATATTGTAAATGAACTTGTTACTGCAACGATTTATCAATATCAAATGCTTGCTATACAGTGGCCTACAGAATTAAAACTGCAATTTGTTTTTTTGGGCCAAGAATAAACCCAAAATTGAAGAAGTTATCGAAATTTAACAAAACTTTAATTGATATTTAATGTCAATAATATGGAAACTTTTTGAGAAAAAAAGAAAAAACATACATATTTATGTATATCTTTACTTATAATAAATTAAACTGTCAACGCAACAATTTATCATTTAATATTTTCAAATGATTTTACAATGAACTAAAAAATATAGGGAAACAAAAAATAATAAAAACTTGAGCAGAGAAGAATTAAAAACAAAGATAACATTGAAAATGGCTTTTATATAATGATTTCGTTTTCTTTCGAAAATAAAATAACTTATTTTTTCTGGATTTATCTCTATAAAAAAATTATTCAAATCGGTTCAAATTTTCAAACAAATTACTCATTCACAGAGCCATTTTTCACAAAAAATACCATTTAATAATTCAATTTTCAAAAGATATTTTTTTTACAAAAAAAAAGTATGTAAAATAATTAAAGTAAAAATTAAAATTTTTCAAAAGAATAAAATTTTCAAAATAATAAAATTTTTATAGTAATATTTTTGAATTAGTAATTAATTTCTAATTAATTTCTATTTATTACTAATTACTGTAGTTTCTCAAAATAGTAAAGTTCAAAAATTAAAAAAATTTTTATCAAAAAAAATATAATTTTAAAAAACACAATTTTCAAAAAGATCACAATTTTAGGAAAAGGGAAACCATTATAAAAAAAAAAAAAAAAAACATTCAGTTTTCTAAAAAAGAAAAAAATACGAAAAAAGTACCAAAAGAGTGAAAAATGTTCAAAAAAAAAAATAAGAGCTTCAAAAAGGTATCAACTTTGCAAAAAGTATTAATTAAAAAAGGTAAATCTTTTTCAAATAGTACCAATTAATTTAAAATATATATATCAGTTTTCCAAAAAAACACATTTTTCAAAAAACTACTAGTAGTCCAAAAAAAGACACACTTTTAAAAAAAAGTACAAATATGAGTTTAAAAAAAAAGAATTTTTTTTAAAGTGCCAAAAATTATCCAAAAAGTACTAATTTTTAAAAACAAGTAACAGTTTTTAAAAGTTTCAATTAATTCAAATCTTTAAAAATAAAAAATTCTTTCAAAAACAACCATTTCCGAAAAAAAAATACAAATTTTCAAAAAGACCAATCCTTAAGAAAGTATAAACCAAGTACAAAAAGCAGCAATTTTCAAAAAGAAAAATTTTACAATAAAAGTACATTAAAAAAAAAAAACTAATAATGTAACAATATTGTAAAAAACAGTAGCAACTCTAAGTAGTGTGAATTTCAAAAAAAAAAAAAAAAAAAAAAAAAAAATATATATATATATATATATATATATATATATATATATATAATATATATTAATAAAATGATATTAAAAAAGCACCATTAAAAAAAGCTGTAATTTTTTCCAGAAAAAAGTACTATTTTTCAAAAAGGAAAAGTTTAAATACACATTTTTTAATGTATCACATTTACTACGTTTATACGTGAGTTTTATTTGCACATAAAACTATGTTGCAAAATAACAATGTTGCCTCATAAATTCTGAATTTTTATTAAAATTATTTTTTTTTTTTTTTTCAAGTAACTCAAGAAAACTATTGTTGATCAACAGGGCAAACAAAAAAAATGCAAAACCATATTTTTTCTTGGGCTTCATTTGAAACAAAATGTTAGCTATTTATCCGTTTCAGAAAATTTTAAGAATTTTGACATCGATGTTTTTACTGCATATTTTTGGATATTTTGATCATAACTTAGCAGCATATTTCGTCATATTTGTCATATTAAATATTTATTTTATGCTTAAAAGCATAATTTTGCATATATTACACAGAAGGACATAATTTCTCATATTTTACACTTAAGAGAACATGTTGCATAATATTTTGAAAGTTCCTTTATACCGTCACACACGTTTTAAAAAACCGGTTCCCTAATAAATTTCGTCATATAAATTGTTAGAAATTTTGTAATTTCCTGACACCATGTATTAGTTTTGAATATTTTTAATTGCAAAAGGAAATATTGTTATTCTTACCATGAATATTTAGTAGATAATTTAAAATTTAGCCAGGAAAATGAATATTTTAAGGACATGTTTTTCTGATTTTAAGAGCATTTTTTTGTGCACATAAAACACGTTTTTAGAGCATATTTTTGGTTGGCCTACTGATCAGTAAAACTATTTGCAAATAAAACATAAAGCAATGCCATTTATTTTAAAGGTCATATATTATTCCAGCATAATAAATGCATCTATTGGTATTTGCAATTTACCATATAAATAGTGATTTAAGTATTTTTAAATTATTCTTATTTTCAGTATACGGCAGTATAAACGTAACCAAACATTGAATCAAGTTTCAAGAACTGGTTTCAAAGAAGTAGTTCAGTATCACTTACATTCATAATGATTATTGAATCGTCAAATATTTTTTACTGTCTTAATCTTCTGTATCTCTTATTTCGTGTCACCCTGTCTTTTTCTTTTTATATGCAAATTACTTTTATATTAAATTAATTTGTTACTTAAAAATATACATAAAATTCAACATAACACATAGAAAAAAACACTGAATGATCTTTGTGACGCCAATTTGATTTAAATATTAGAGACGAATTCAATAAAACGTCTATCTATTTAATTTGTTTGGCAAGTTTCAACTAAATTTGACCGCAAACTGCCACCACCTGTAATTTAAACATTTTTAACCTCATCATAAAATTAATAAATTTTATTGTTCATTAATTATAAAAACATAAAAAACCCCAAAAATATAAACTGCAACACGTACGATTTAAAAAGAATATAAAAATATTATTGTAAATACTAAATATAAATTTATGAAAATTGGCAAGATTTTAGTTTATAAAAATCACTACTAAAATATCAATAAATTTTTCCACAATAATAAATTCTAAAACATAAACTTTAGATTTTTTTTTTTTACTTTCAAAATTTATTTTGTAGTTCTTGTCTATATGTCATTTTTTTTTCTTGTTTAGAATTTTTTAGATGCAAGAGGTTAGTTTTCCATAGAAATATCAATAAGGTTAAATATTGAATAATAGAAGCTTTTTAATATTTTATTAATGGATTAAATAACCCCAGTCATGTACAAGACAAGTAATAAAATAAACTCAAGTTCTCGATTAATGACACACTTTTAAAAGATGTCTTTGCTAATGTCATAAGCAGAGATCAAAGCAACAAACAGAGCTTGAGAGGGTGGTAATGATCTAAGTTTAGTTACTGCACAATAAATAAAAAATAACTGCTGTTTCAAACAAATTGTTAGAGTTTATAGAATATATTTTTATTAGTTCTATAAATCTATATTAGATTTATAGTGCAAGCCCATAGCCGAATAACAGAAGGAAGAATCATTAGAGAGAGTTTTAAATTTTAATTCTTATTATGTCAAATAACAGAAAAATAAGAAATAAAAAATAAAAAACAATAAAAATGTTTATGTTTACATTTGATTTACGTTTTTTATTGAAACATATACATTTTTGTGCAATTTATCAGCGAAAAAGTTATTGTGTAGACTACAAATGCATATAAGATATAGCATTGCCACCTGCTACAACCTCAGCACCAACAACTTGCCATGATGCCTTCTGTATCCTCCCATGGAGTTTTCGTAAAAGAACTACAAATAAATGTTCCAATTGGCCCGGTAGTTACTAACTAATGACAAGGAATATACCTTACCTTGAAAATTGCTGGTAGTGAACGTAGAAGTGATCCATGAAGTTAATTCCCAGCAAAAACTTTTTTGTTTTCGTTAATGACAACTATTTATTAAAGTAGTTTCTCGGTAATGAGGCGTCATTATTATTTGTCTACTCTGTATTACATAAGTAAGTACTCAATAGTATAATAGCGCAGTAATATTGTAATCACGTAGACGAGTTGGCTAGACGCTGGATTAGCAACCAGAAGATTGTTGGTTCAACTCCATTCTGATGCTATTAGTTTTTTTTTCTGCCGCTTAGGAAACTAAGTGCGAGATGGTGTACTGAGTTAAGACGTTAGTCATTAAAAAGGAATGGTTAATTTGTGTCCAAGTTCAAAACTCACTGACGGCAAAATTTTTTGTTTTTGTTTTTTTTTATTTTTATTTTTGTTTAGGTACATATTTTTAAGTATCCCTAGAGTCTAAAAATAACCACATGAATTTGTGAACAACTCGAACAAAAATAACTTCTTATCCAGGCAAAAAATAAGTTTCATTTTTGTTTCCAATTATACCTGCTAGCTTACCAGGAAAGCAAAGTTTTTACTAGGTTAATTCATTGAAAAAATTCTTTCTTTTTATTATTTTTGTTTTATTTTTTTTTTAATTTTTCATTGTTTGACAATTCAGGGTAAAATAAATTGAGATCACACTTTCTAATGGTTATATCTTCTGTTATATATTATAGTCTAGCCCTTATTTTTGTGTATTTTGTTTTCATATATTTGAACCAGTCTATTAAAATTCTTATTTGTTGTAAATTACAAACTTAATTTATTTCTTGAACATTCCAAACTCTCTTCTATATTTGGTTTATTAAGACATATTTCTATTCAAACTATCGTTTAAAAAAGTCACACTTCATAAATAAAATATTGTTTCTAAAATAACATATAAATACAATTTGTGAATATGTCAAAATTTATAAGAAAAATCATAATTCATACAACCTGCTTCAGGTTATCTGAAGTGAAAACTACTTAAAAAGAAATCTAAAATAAAACAAACTAAAAAATGCCTAAAAACATCTGTAAATATTATAAAATTATAAATTTCCGAACATTCAAAGTGTAAAAAAAATAAAACCTATAATTTAAATTAAACAAAAAATCAAAGTCAAGCCAGCGATAAGCAAAAAAATTTCACTTAAATAATTAACATAAAAATTATCATTTTTTTATTTGGAATTTTGTTGCTGTTAAAACAATAAAATTATGTTCTGACATGCTGGACCTCAAAGCAAAATTCACAAAAAATTTACAATTTGAATTTTGTAAAAAAAAAAAGAAAAAATAAAACACAAAATTTATTTAAAAATAAGAAAAAGGTTTATAAACGAATTTTAAATACCCTAAATGAAAAAAGAAATGATTTAATATAAATACGTTAAATACAAAAATTTTGAAATCTAAAAAGAAAAAGGATTTTAATATTAGCGAAACACCAAACTGCAATATTTTACTATTTATACCCCATACCATCATGAGTGGTTGGGGTATTATGCGTTTGTGCTGATATTTGTAAAGCACAGAGAAAATCATACAGCACCCACCTCAAAGTATACCAATCGACTCAGAATCACTTTTTGAGTCGTTCTGACGTTGTCCGTCCGTCCGTCAGGCTGGCTGTCCATGTAAACCTTGTGCACAAAGTGAAAATTTGAAATTTGGCACCTATTGAAATTGGCTATGATCGGTCCATTATTTCATCTAGCCCCTATACAAATGTCCTCCCGGAATAGGGATTTAACGATCGTAAATGCCTTAAATATAGCAATATTTCGGTAAGGAAGTTTTTGTATAAGTATCAATCTTTGTGCCAAATTTCATGGAGATCGGTCCATAATTGACCATAGCTCCCATATAAAACCCTCTTCCGAAAATCACTAACATGCATAAATCACATACACGTGTTAGTATCAGTTTTAGATTGGACACAAATAACTTTTATATAAGTACAAATCATAGTAACAAATCTTATGAGGTTCGCTCCATAATTTACCATAGCTCCTATATAAGCCCACTTTCGGGAATCACCCTAAAGTGTGTAAATTTATATAAATGTTAGTATTAACGTGATATTCTGTATTTCTATATTTTATTTTACACTTAGTATCGGTACACATTTATCCACATGTCTAATATAAGACCCCTCCGCGAATTTTGATGGACATGCACAATGGTGAGGGGTATCATATGGTCGGGCTTGACCGACTATGTCTTTTTTACTTGTTTTAACAGGACTTTTAGCCTTAAATAATAAATTTTTTTATATTTTTACTAGTTTGTAAATATTGAATATTTTTGACTTCACCTTTGACCTTATATAATAAAATTCTTAATATGCAAAAACAAGGTCGAAAATATTAACAAGAATTTGATCATTCATTTCCTTTTTCTGATCAAATAATTTAGTGTCTCATATGTAATGTTTCCGAGAGCATATCATCGTATTGGTAGTAGAGAATTTCAAATCTCACACAAAATCAAAATTTGCCACAAAAAAACCGAAAGTAAAATATTTCAACACAGAAAAAACTTAAATTATTTTTATATCTCTTTGGACGGGGTAAAAACCCAAAAGAACATCCGCTTCACACAAATTTTATGTATTTGTTATTGTTGTTTCTGCCGTTTTGTAAATTGATGATTAAGTTCTGACGTTAAAACAGTTATTTTTTTTTTCTAAAATAAGGGTAAAATAACAATAAATTTATGTTAAATAGTACTAATGAAAAAATAATAATAATAAAATAGAATAGAATAGAACCAATATCCAGAAAGGTTTTTTGTAGAAAGAAGCATATTGCAAACTATTAATATAAAATTTTTCTAAGTCAATCGGGGATCCAGCTCCCTTATTTGTAAGAGTAGAATTAAATAGAAATTTTGCCATATAAATGCCTAGATAATTTTTTATTATACTATAAAATAATAGATTATCGAAAGAAATGGTTGGTTTAGTAAGACTATTTGCTAATATTAAGCATAAGATCTTGCCACTTCTTTTAGCGTTCGCAGAATTTTCAAGAGATAATAGTAGTATCCTGGCATTACTAATAAGCAGTGCAACCAAAAATATACTCTAAAAAAGTTTTTATGCACATAAAAAATGCTCGAAAAATATGTACTTAAAATTAAAAAATATGCTCTTAAAGTTAACTTTTTTTTTTGGGTTATAAATGATAGTATTAATATTTTATCAGATTAAGTACCAAATTTTATGAAGATGGGTCCATAGTACTCAAGTGAGGCTATCGTCTTTAAGTGCATATATTTCATATGAATATTAGTATCAACATATATAGATACGACAATAATAGCTATACAAGAATCGGTCCACAATTGGCTTACAAGTACCATATAAAATCCTCTCCGAAAATCACTTCTACGCACGTACACAATGGTGCAGTGCATCATATAGTCAGACTTGACCGACTTAAATGATCTTACTATTAGGGAGGCTGTTACTCCCCCTCTCTCTATCCACCCTATTCAAAAATTGAAATGAAAAGTATTTTATAACTTTTTAAAACATTTTACTTAATTACTCCTTTAGATATGCGATAATTAATTTTTGTTTTGTATGGGGACTACCCTTTCCTCAGACCCCACCCGTCCTTTTGTCATTTCATCAGTGTAATATGATAAGAAAGTAATATTCAAAAAATTTGAAAGCTCTCACTATAATAGTTCTTTACATATGATATTAAGAATATTTTTGCTTTGTATGGGGATACCATACCGTCTGCTCCGATCTAAAAATAAAACATCATATTTGAATTTAGGGACTCATAGGATGAGTTTTAAAAAAGTGGACGTGATATCCGTTCATAGCCTATAATAATGGCTTCGTTAATAACGTGCAAAATTGCTTTTTTTTATTTTTATAATATACATAAATTTTTATAATATATATAACAGCAGAATAAAAATTATAAGTTAAATAAAGAGAAGCACTTTATTGGATCCCAAATTAATATTGCAAAAACAATATTTTGAATGACAAGTCGAATAGTAATATTTATACAGCATATGTTTGCCAATAAAATTTTATTTGTCTACATTTAAAGAGCTTATCTATATTTATACGACATATTGTATAGAAAATATATTTACCTATTAGCAAGACAACCAATATAAACAATCATATTTTTTCTTGGGCTTCAAATGAACCAAACCGTAAGTTATTTACCCGCTTCGAACCATTTTAAGAATTTTAACATGGATTATTAAAATCAACATTTTTGCATATTTTTGATTATAACAACATGCTTTTGCATATTTTAGGCTAATCAGCATATTTTGTTATATTTTCATATAAAATCCAATTTAAATGGCATATGTTTGCATATTTTATACTTAAAAGCATAATTTTGCATATATTACACTAAAGAGCATAATTTTGAATATTTTAAACATAAGAGAAAATTTTTTCATATTTTGCACACTATAAAATTTTTAACATAATTTGTCACTAGTGAAATTTTCTATATATATTTTCATATATATGGGATTTATATGGGTCAATTATGGACTGATCTCTTTGAAATGTTAAGAGTATAGGGGACACGACTACACTAAAACATCATATTTGTATTTAGGGACTCACAGGATGATGCTGCGAAAATTTTAAGAAAATCGGTGGGGCCGTTTGAGAGCTTTAAAAAAGTGGTCGTGGCAACCGATCATAGCCTATAACATCCTTCAATGTGTCAAATATAAATGGCTTCATTAATAACGTGCAAAATTTACAAATATTTATTTTAACCGAATTTTATTAAAATGTTGGCATATCTAAAGCATTTATGCGCGCTTAACCCCTATTTCGGGAGGACATTTGTATTGAGACTAGGTGAAATAATGGATCGATCATAAAAAATGGGTATACAAAATTTTATAATTTAATTTTTAACTTCAGGTACATGTAAATGTATTAAATAAAAAATATCTTGTGAAAAGTGCAAATAGTAAAAAGTACGCAAATTAAAAAGTTTCGAAAATTATATTAATTTTGTAAAAACTATTGAAATTTAGTTGTGAATTCAGATAAGTAGTTCACATATTGGGTTACTATTAACAATCAGTTTCTTATCTCATTAAAAAGGGCTACGCCCTTCTGCGTGTAATATGATGAAATCGTGGCTTTATTTAATTTATAAGCCATTATTATATAGGATAAGGTTCTTAGAATTTTGATTTTGGATATCATTAAAATCGGCCCATAATAAGCAAAAACAATAGTTTTCAAAACAAAAAATTTTAAATGAATCGGAAAAAATAACTACTAGTTTTGTAAAATATCAGTATTTTAAGAAAAAGTTACTAATTTTTCAAAAAGTACTACTTTTAAAAAAAAATATTATAGTATATTTCTAAAAGGTACCAACGTTTGAAACAAATTTTCTGATTTTCAATATAGTACCAATTTAAAAAATCGCCAATTTTCATATAACTTCAAGTTTAAAAAAAATACCGATTTAAAAAATAGTAATTTTACATAAAAAATTGTACCAATTAAAAAAATCTTAAATTTTCTAAAAGAAAATTTTTTTAAGAATAGTGTTAAAATCATTTTCCTAACTTTAAAAAAGTACTATAAATATCTAAAAGAGTGCCAATAAAAAAAGAAGTAACATTTTTTCACATATTGTTCAATTTTACTATTTCTTGCAGAATTTTTTTGGTTTAGAATTAAATTAGCTTACAAATTTACATCTTAAAGCTTAATTTCTTGAACTTCTTAATTTTAAATCTCTCTAGTTTCATTAAAATTTATTTCGACATTTTAAAATATTCAGAATATTTTTACTACCTTAATTGTACTTTTTATTAAATTAAATTTTTATTAAAATAACTTAGGATAAATAAAAAAAAAAAAAAAATACTTTAGAAAAATTCCAAATATGAACTTGTTTTCTCAATTACCAAATTTGTAACATCATTTTGGTTCTAATTTCAACACATTATAATGATAGCCCTCTTTTATAAAGAAAATAGGCGTATTGGTATTTTTGAAATATGTTGTTATCTAGGTATGTGGTATGTACGTGTATAAAATATTTTTTTTATGTATGAATGTACAATTTAAATATTCACACTTTTGATTATAATTTGCGCATATTCATATTGTAATTTTGTATCTCTCTTAACAATATTTAAAATAAGACATTAAAGCGCACTGCGCAACTGTTTAATTACATGACATTTTTTACGGCTTTTATATTTGTTTTCTCGTTTTTTTTTTTTCTTTCTTAACTATTCAACTCTTTTATATTTAATAGAGTTTAAGTTTTAAAAAATTGCATTAAAATATTTAACATTTAAATTGTTTTGCTATTAAGACAACTGAAAAAAAGTGTCCGCCCCATTCGATAGTAAGTACCACCACGGGCTAAGAGGCAGTCACATGTCATTTAAACAATTGATATACACTTTTATATAAAGATGATAATGTTAAAAAGAAAAATTATGTTTTTATGATTTCTTTAAGTTTTAGTTAACTACAACTGAAAGCATTTGTGTAATAAATATAATCCAAGAAATGTATAATAAAAAGAATTTAAAAAAATACACGCAGAGAAAAAAATATAGTTGTAGTGATCATAATCTAAGAGCAACATATTATGATTGAAAAATATGATCACATATACACATTCAATTTTGTCATATTTTGTCTGATTTTATGATTTGTTTTTTCATGTTATCATTTTAATTTTACATATAACTGAATAATCTTACTACATCATTATCCCATTCTAACAGATTATGATTTGATGTTATTATATTATTATTCCTTGTTATTGTTATTATAACACATAGTCATATTATTATTCCAATTTATCATACTATCCCATGTTGTCATATAGTTATCCACTCTTATCATATTATTATTTAATTTTGTGATGTTATTATTCCACCAAAAAAATTATTTTTATAAATTCTTTATTGAAGATAATAAAGGAAAAAAACCGAAAAAAATATGAACATATTATTTGTTCATTAATTATATTCCTCCTTACCACCGTATGTGGTTCATAATTTTTTTAACACTTTAATATGTGTGTGAAGATAAATATGTTTTGACGTAACGACTTACGTCGAAACATATTTAACTTTAAGGGACGCTGGTGGTCCCTGAAGGATTTTGATCATATTTTTTTATTTTTAAAATTTTTTTTGAAAATTACACTTAATGGATTCTGGTGGTCTTTGAGGGATTTTGGTCATATTTGGCCATCTCCTTCTTTGACACTCATATGGACCATATGGAAAATGAAGAAAATAATCCTCTCTATTAAAACATGTAACTACCATTCCTCAATTGTATTTAGGAGATTTTTAAAACATTTTTTGAAAATTACACTTAATGGATTCTGGTGGTCTCTGAGGGTTTTTGATCATATTTGGCCATCTCCTTCCTTGTCACTCATATGGACCATATGGAAAATGAAGAAAATAATCCCCTCTATTAAACCATGTAACTTTCATTCCTCAATTGTATTTAGGAGATTTTAAAAAAATTTTTGAAAATTACGCTTAATGGATTCTGGTGGTCTCTGAGGGATTTTGGTCATATTTGGCCATCTCCTTCTCATAAATTAGAACCACTTTGCTCATCCACTTGTTCTAATTTCCAAAATATTATCATTTTTGTTCGTTTTGAATAAGTTAGAAAAATTCATTTCACGAGGGATTTATAAAAATTTCAATTTTTACGGAGGGTCATTAGATTTTGTTTATATTTGGTACTCATATATGGAGCCGTTTAATCTTTCTCATTATTATTTTTTTCCAAATTTAAAAAAAATGAAAATTTATTCACGATTTCAATTTTTAAAAAAGTTAAAAAATCCGAAAAAGTACATAAATTTAAATGTTAATATCTCTTTACGATGTGGACAGATTTTAAAGATTCAGGGCTCTGATTAAAACTAATCAGTAGTAATCAGTAGCAGTAATTCAAAAGCAAATTGTCTATTTAAAAATGCACTTGTCATGCAATTGCAGTTTTACAATGCATTTTTTAAAAAATTTCTACCACCTGGTTTTTAATTTTCTTTTAATATGTTTAAAAACAATTTAATACAAAATGCTTTAATAGTTGTTCTGGGACAAGGTGATTTTTTCAAAATATTTTTGTTTTTTAATTTTTTTTTTTTTTTTTTTTTTTGTTATTCATTTTCAGATTTTATTGCTTTAGAAACTAGTAGAAAGGTTATTACAATAAATATTGTAAAATTCAAAAATATTACTTTTGCTAAATATGCCCTTACAACAAGAATGCAATTTTCAGATGCATTTTAAGAAAATGTCTACCCTTTTTATTTAAAATATTTTTGCTTATATTGAATACAAATATGTTTATTACACATGACATTAATTATTATTAGACAAAAGGATATTATGCCACAAAAGCCAAATTAAGAAATGTTATGACTAAAATTAATTATAAAATAAACTCATAAAAAATTAAAAAATTATTGCAATTTTTTGTAAACATTATAATTTTTTATATGAGAGGGTTGAAAGTGTAGAAATTTTTTCAAAAATTGCATTTGATTTATGAATGAGTTCTTTGTAATAATATTATTTTTAATTTATTGTGTTTAAGGATAACATATTCATCTTATATATGTAACCTAAATCATTAAAATTCTTTTACAGCTAATAGAGATACATATGTGTGTTTAAAGTTGCAAAATAACTTTTTATTTTTATTTAAAAAAATTAATATCTCGAATAAATTCGCAAAGGATAATTATACTATTTCAATATATCAATGATTTAGATATTTTTTAACATTATTAACTTTTACGAAATTTTTCTATTCAATATTTCTTTATACAATTTAATATTAGAATTTTAATTAATTAATTTTAATTAATTAGTTAATTAATTTTAATTAATTAGTTAATTAATTTTATTAATGTTTTAAAATTAATTAATTAATTTAATATTAATGTTTTAAAATTACTGGTTCTAATATCTTTAAGATTCGAATTTTAAAGAGTTCTAGTTTGTGAGATTTTTTTATATCACAATTAAATAAGCTAATAATATTAATGTTATTATTTTATTATTATTATTATTATTATTATTATTATTATTATTATTACTGTTACTGTTATTATACACCTGTGATTCTATTTTGATGTTAGCTGAAGTATGCAATGAAAAAAAGGATCCCAACGATGAAATATTGGTCCACAATAGTCCTCCTTTTGAAAGAAAAATTATTGTAGGTAAAGAACTTGAGGAAAAAATGCTTCCCAGCATTCAAATTTTATATAGTGGTGTTCAGATAGATGAAGAATGCAATGAACAAAACTTTCTAAATAACAAAAAGTTCCTATCAAATAGTTCTCCTTTTAAAAAAATATCAATATGGGTGAGGAATCCGGGGAAAAACAAGAACATAGTTCTGCATTTAAAGAAAAGATTAAAATAGATAATTTTACATTTTTTATACATATTAATTTATATGTTTTCATTTACAATTTCAATTTTAAATAGGAAATTCAGATTTCGAACAAGCTTTCCATATGGTCCATATGAGTGAAAAAAAAGGAAATGGCCAAATATGACCAAAATCCCTCAGAGAACACCAGAATCCATTAAGTGTAATTTTCAAAAATTTTTTAAAAATCAAAAAATATGATCAAAATCCTTCAGGGACCACCAGCGTCAAAATTAGTTAAATATGTTTTGTTTACTGACATATATAAATATAAGTTAAATATGTTTTTGACGCTTGGGCATAGTTAAAAATAAACATATTTAACTCGATATATTTATCTTCACACACATCCCTTTAATAGCAGTTAATATTGCTTGAATCACATTTATATATTTTTTCATATATAAACTAAATGGGAATTACAATGAATGTTGGAAAACAAACATTAAAAAAATATATGTTAGAAAAACATGTTATGAATTTTTCCGCTAAGTTTGTGAAAAGGATAATTAGATTTATTTGAAACATTTTATTATAATTGGGAATAATAATATTAATATGGTTTAAGAACAAGGAAAAAGACTGCAAATATTTAGTGGCCGTAGAAGTAATGATATTATTTTTCATATTAATAAAATTTTGTTTCTGGTAAAAATATTTAAAAAAACTTATAATTTTTGCAGTCAACCAAATTAAAATTTTTATTGAGTGTAAACATTAAATGACAAAATTTAAACAAAAACATTGTTACCGTGAACACAGAGTTTTTAAAATTTAAGAAAATTAACAATGAAAACTCAATATTGTTGTAATGATTATGCTGTAACCATGCTATTTGCCTTCGTGTAGGTACCAAAAATATGTTTTAAATAGTAAAGTGTCTAGTCACTTATATTGTATTATCTATAGAAAGAAGATTAATTCGAGTGCACGCCTTTTGGGATTTTTGTTAAATTTATTAAATTGAAATTGAAAATTTTATAAATTATTTTGGGTCTTGAAGTTTGGACTAATATTTTTCATTGTTTAAACTGCGCTCTAATTTTAAAAATTTATTAAAATTTTAAAACTGCTACTAACTGCACTATTATTATAAGCAGGAAAACCAAAAATATGCAAAATCATATTTTTTTTCAAATGCTGGTAATTTATACGTTTCTGAAAATTTAAAAAAATTTGGCATCGATTTGCTATAGCATAGTTAGGGGCATATTTCGTCATATTTTCATAGAAAATAATATATATATCGCATATTTAAGAAATTTAAATGACATGTTTTTGTATATTTTATACTTATGAGAAAATTTTTTAAATATTTACATAATTTGCCATTAATAAAATTTTCTTTTTTATTTTATTTATTTTTATCTATTTTTTTTTTTTTTTTTTTTATTATTATTAATTGATACCCTGCACAACAAGACAAAATCTTTTAAGTATATTACAGGATTATAATTGTTATTAAATGATCCACATATATATGAATACTACAATCAGTATTAAAGATATAGAAAACTAATTTTAAAATCAGCTCTTACGCTTCAAATGCGATTCCCTATAATTTTCATCTTATAAATTAATAGAAATTTTATAATTTCCAGACAATGTATTAGTTTTGAATATTTTTAAATGCAAAAAGAAAATATTTTTTAGCAATTGCTAATAAAAATGAAGTTATTTTTAGCATGTGTAATAGATAATTTCAAATTTAGCCAGGAAAAAATAATATTTTAAGTGCATATATATTTTTTAATTTAAATTGCATATTTTCGGATTTTAGGAGCATTTTTTATGCGCATAAAAGATTTTTTGGAGCATATTTTTTGTTGCCCTGATAATAAGACTCTTCAGTAGTTA
Organism: Protocalliphora azurea; assembly: GCA_932274085.1. Classification (NCBI taxonomy): domain Eukaryota; kingdom Metazoa; phylum Arthropoda; class Insecta; order Diptera; family Calliphoridae; genus Protocalliphora; species Protocalliphora azurea. Next base: position 151,517,789 of record OW026521.1, on the reverse strand, counting down.
AAAGACCTTCAATTTGGAACTTTAATTCACTTGAATAAATATGTTTATTACCAACTTCCAACATTATTTCTAACAATAAATTTCATTTCGTATGGCTATTAAATTGTTAAAAAAAAAATAAAAGAAGCAAAATAATTTAACCGAAAACTACTAATTAATTATATAAACTATAATAAATAATATGTCTAGAGAAGCTATTTAGAACATATGTAGTGTGTTCGTCATAAAAAAAGAAACATATGAATTAATTCATCATCCATACATATGAATAGTTTTCATTTGTGATGTTAATTTTTTATGATTTAAATTGTAGTGTTTATTTAAGGAGTTACCGGAAGATTAACCAAAATAAAAAAATATATTAATTAACTTCTTTTCTTAAGTTAGTTTAAGTTGTTGACTACAAATAGGAGTTCAACATGTTGTTCTTTTTAATAATAGCTCTGCTAAAATGTGCTTATTAAAAATATATTTTTCATATTTTTTTTTTTCATTTTTCATATTAGTTATGAGTACAAAAAAAAATCAATTAATTTAAATTAAGAAAAACAACAACTACTATTATGATCGGAATATTTATAATAAACAAAGTTCAAACGACGTTAAAAAATTATATCGTGTAAAATTATGTAAATCGAAAAATAATTTAAAAATAGTTCATATTTTGAAGAATGTTAAAAAATTATATCGTGTAAAATTATGTGTGGAAACCCATGTTTAAATTTTTTTTAATGATTTATTAAATCGAAAAATAATTTGAAAATACGAGGGCGGATCAATAAGTCCGTGACTTTTTGAATAACACAGTTTTTTTTTTGCAAAACAAAAAATGTATAATCTGCTTTTAACTCAATACACTTAGTCCAACGTTTCTCCAGTTTTTGTATCCCTTCCAAAAAATAGGATTTTTCGAGGTCCTTAAAATAGGCATTTGTTTGGTCAATAATTTCATCGTTGGAGCTGAATCTCTTTCCACCGAGCCATTTCTTTAGGTTTGGAAATAGGAAGTAGTCACTAGAGGCTAAATTCGGAGAATATGGCGGATGAGGTACCAATTCGTAGCCCAATTCATAGAGTTTTGCCATTGAGACTGCACACGTGTGCACCCGTGCATTATCGTTTTCTTTTTAAATCCTCATTATATCGGTCTAATAAGTTGGCATAATATTCGCCGTTTATTGTTTTTCCCTTTTGAAAGTAATCGATGTAGATTATCCCGCGTGCATCCCAAAAAAACTGTTGCCATCACCTTATTGGTCGAAAAACTTACCTTGGCCTTTTTCGGACCAGGTTCACCCGGAGAAACCCATTCTCTTAGACATTTCAACAACAATTTTGGTTTACAATTAGTAAAGTTTAAAAATAAATTAATTGAAATTTAAACGGTTTAATATATAATTATAACAAATACTTATAAATAATACATTTTTATATAAATCATATATTTTTATATCCTACACCTGGATGCCCCGATGGCCTAGTTGATAGTGAGCAAGTCTGTCAGTCTGGGAATTGTGGGTTCGATTCCCACCAGAGACTCTGGTCTGTTTCACTACAACGAGCTAAGGGCTTCGTTACTCCGCTTGGTTAGAATTAGAATATAATTTGTAATTGTATTGTAATTATAAAAATAAATAAATAAATATACTCTACAACAAATCCAACGAGGCTATACTTTAGGGCGAGTCAATTTGTTCGACAGAGAAATAGGCGAAAAGACGTATAGCAAAAGCGAAACCTAACAAATTTTTTGCTAAGAAACTAGGGGTCTAAAATTAAAACCTAGCACTCGCCAAACGACATACACTGAAAAAAATAAAACTGGATTTCAAATACGAAATTGTTGATATTAATTAAAATTTTTATTGATTTTGCTCCAATCCTCAAAATGATAATATTAATTAAGTGAAATTAATTGATTTTTTTTTTGTTTGAACTTTCAACAAAATTTCTTATATAAATAAATTAAAATTATTATTGAATTTTTGTGCATAATCAACTAAGAAATTAATTCAAGTAATAATTTTACCCCTCGAAAAATTTTTCAAACAAGTTATTTATTTCGAAATATATATACAATACAAAACATATACAAATTCACAATAATGTATATAAATCGTGTACGTAATATAATGTGTGCGATATACTTATGTATATAATGTATAAATGTAAAAACGGCCATGTCGGTGGATCGTTCCAGAAAATAGCCTTAGAGCTAAAGGACTGAAAAATTAATCAGCACATACTTACACTTTTTGTATGTATATTCTTTAAAGGAGCTTGGACATATATTAACTTTCGCCATCAATGACAGGAACATCTGCAATTACACAGGAACGTTTAACGATCTCATTCAAAATTAAGAACTTTTACTTACCGAATAATTCATTAGAATATGCACTTCATACTATATTAACAAAAAAGAACCAATAGATTCCAAAATGGTAAACATTTTACTTAAATTATTAGTAGAAAAAACAGTTTTTTATTTTTTTATTTGATTTTTTTTTTTTTTTTTTTGCCCGAGTTGTCCATTTTTATGGAAGCAATTTTAAAACTAATAAATAAATTAAATTTTAATATAACATGAATTATAAAAATAATTGAAAAATTTTCTTGTTTCTTCTGTGTAAAGATATATATTATATATATGGAGAATTCTCTTTTTACGTTTATCTTTAAGAAACCGACCTCAAATATATATATATATATATATATATATATATTTATTAATTTTTATTTTTTAAATTAACTTTTGATGCAATTATGTTAACAACACTTGGTGGAGTAAGACAACAAAAATTCAATATCTGAATTGGTTCCATGTGGTACCGGCAAGCACTCAAACTTAAAAAATCCAAAAAAAAAAGTGTTTGACAATAACAAGTTTTTTTCTTTCTTTTTATTCCTGCAATCTCAGATTTTAGTATATAAGTCCATTTCCTATAATGTAAGCTACAAACACTTGTAGAAATAGACTATCCTTTGTTCTATCAATTTATCGTTAATTTTAATTTTTAATTTTTTGTAGTTTTCCGATTAGAAAATTTACGCCGTTTCGAGTATTGTAAAATAAAGAATGGATATTTATTGCTCTTGTAATTATGAATCGTTTGAGTTACATCTTTTTTTTATTTTTTATGACTCACCAGCATTGCTAGAAATTGTTTTACATGGTCTACATGTGCTTCGATAATAAATTTGAAGTAAGTGTTTGAACGAATTTTGTTTTAGGAAAAATTAACAATGACATTAAAACAAAATTTAGCACATAGACACTGAGAATAATAACAAATGCAAGCAAGCTAATGGTACTAATGGTTTCACATATAGTAAAGTTATAAGCCTCAAAGTGTGCACGAATTTTTTTGTGCGCAGTACTTAAGTATCTATTGGAGAAAAATACTAGTAAAAAAAAAACAAAAAAGAAATAGTTTTTCTAAAATAGTACCAGCTTTCAAAAATTATAATAATTTTTTTTAAAAACAGTTCCAAATTTCAAAAATTTTTAAATATTCATAAGAGGCATACATTTTAGTATACAATACTAATTTTCAAAAAAGGTACCACAATTCAAAAATCTTACAAGTTTAAAAAAAATACTATTTTTCAAAAGAGGTTACAATTTTCAAGAATAGTACAAATTAAAAAAAAACACACACACAATTGAAAAAATATGAATTTTCTAAAAGGCATCAGTTTTAAAAAAAGTACAATTTTCAAACAATTATAAAATTTCAAATAGTTACAATAATAATTATCAAAAAGAAATTTTCACCTTTAAAAATGTATCGGTTTTAAATAACGTAAGAAAGACATAGTCGGTCAAGCCCGATCAAATGATACTCTACATCATTGTGTATGTGCACCAAAATTTGGGGAGGTGTCTTATATTAGACCTGTATCAAATTGTGGACCAACACATGTATTAAGTGTAAAATAAATATACGAATACAGAATATTGAGTAGATATTACTATTTATATGAATTTATGACCTTTATTGACCTTTATGATTTCCGAAAGTGGGCCTTATATTGGAGCTATGGTAAATTATGGATCGTTTCTCATCAAATTTGGTATTGTGATTTCTACTAATATAAAACTTATTTGTGTTAAATATAAACCTGATATTAACATTTGTATCGGATCATCAAGTAAAGCTATTAATTACTCGAGTTATTCGAGTAAATTATTCCTTAAAATTTTTATTATTTTTTTTAATGTTTACTAAAAAATAAAAGAAGCATTCTTTGAATTTTAATAAAATATAAAATAGTTTAAAATATCAAAAATATGTCTACATTAATTGAGATAACTTAGTTTAAAAGAAAGCCTCAAATTGCCCTTCTAAAATGTTGTCTTAGAAAGAATATATAACTAAAAACATTGTTTCTCTATAATTTCTTAATTCTGTGGTAGTTGAATCAATATGGCTAAGAGTATCACCTCAACTTTTTAATGTTCAGATATCATTGTCCCTAAAACGAGTAAATTAAAATCTGATAGGCATATTTATAAATTAAGAGAAATTCTAAAAGGATCCTCAACATGCAATAAATTTTTAAAGAACTTAACATAAAGTATAATTTTAATACTTAACTCAATTTTAAGTCCAAATATCTTATATATCACAAGTTTGATCCAAGCCATCATCATTACATCCTATCAACCAGGCTAAGATTGTATTGAAATATCATCAACATCAAACTTAAATATATGTATATTGGCTGAACAGTCATAGTCGTAGATGCAACTATTCCAAATCAAGTTCAAAATCTTCCAATTTGTTTCTTACAGAAATTTTAATATAAGAATGTGAGCCTTATACATTTACCTCATTCAAATCTAAATTATAAACAGTAAATGATTTGACTTATTAAAGTGACGTTTATATATTTATGTATTTCAGACACATACTCGGGTTCTTTCAACTAAAGAAAACTTTTTTAATATAATTCCAAATTCTGGTGTCAATTGGCGTCATACTAAAACCTTTTGATTTTTGATTTGTTTTCAAATAAAATTAAAAAATAAAAAATTAAAACATATTTATAACTAGTTAAGAAAAGATATTTTTAAAATATTTTTTATTCACATTATTCGATTAATCAGCATAATTTACTCGAATAAATTTTTACTCGAAGTTATGGATTTTAATTTAATCGAACAATTATTTGATTTTAATTTGTCGATTAATCGAGCAAACATTGTTCGAGTAAATACCCTAATATGGAAGAATATGGGATGACATTTGTATGGGAGCTAGGTGAAATAATTGACTGATAATAATCAAATTTTAAAGGCTTGGTCGTTGAGCCAAAATAATTATTCATGCCAAATTTCATCAATATATCTTTAAAACTGAGTCTTGTACTTTATTCAAAAGGTTTACATGGACAGTCAGCCGATCAGACGGACATCGTTAAATCGACTCAGAAAGCGATTCTGAGTCGAGCGTTATACTTTAAGGTTTGGCTCCGTAGACATTTTCTGTGCGTTACAAACATCAGCACAAACGTATAATATTCCAACCACCTATGGTGGTGTAGGATATAAAAACGTTCCAATTTAAAAAGTACCAGTTTTCAAAACTTAACAAATTTGTCCATTTTTTTCAAAGTTGAAATTTTAAAAAAAAGATATAAATTTTCATATCAAACCAATTAAAAAAAAAAGAAAACGTTGTAATTTTCATAAACGGTAATAATTTTTAAAAATGGTACTTGATTTAACAAATAGTAGCAAGTTTTAAAATTTGTTTTTTTCGTATTAATTTATGAAAAGTTTCAGATTTACCGATTTAAAAAAATGTGCAAAATTTTCAAAGAATAATGTAACAATTATTAAAAAAGAATTATTTTTTAAATAAAGAAAAAAAAAAACAATTTTCCAAAAACTACACTTTTATTATTGAAAAAATTTGTAAAAAGGGTCCAATTCAAAATAGTACCAATTTTCAACAAAAGTTCTAATTTTCAATTAAATATTGATTTTTTAAAAAAGTATACCAATTTTCCAAAAATACTATTATTAAAAAGTACTTATTTTATAAAAATTTTAAAAATGTTGAAAAAAGTACCAAATTAATTAAAATCCAAGTTTTCATTATAACAGTACATTTTCTTAAAAAAGTACCAATTTTCAAATTAAGAACTAATTTTAAAAAAGTGTAGATCTTAATAAAAGGGAATTCATTTGAAAATAAAAATCAAGAAAAAGTATTAATTTAAAAAAAAGTACCACATTTTGAGAAAAAAAAGCACTAATATTTTGAAAAAAAGAACAAATTTAAAAAAGGAAACTTTTTTAAATAAGTAATATTAAAACAAGTATCTATTTTAAAAAAGCAACGTATTTAAAAATAAACACAAGTCTCAATTCATGGTTTATATTTCATAATAAAAAATAATTCAATAAATGCAAATAAAAAATTTTATTTGTCTATATCTTTTAACTAAACTTCACTTTTTTTTAACCCTAAAGCGTTTGAAAAAAATCCAATATTTTTTGTATTCACTATAAAAGTAATAATCTTATCTTTTATATTTATGAAACTTTCAATTATTTATATCATTTGTCAAAATCAATGATATTATTATTTATGTAATTGAATCAATTAGAAACCTTGGTAGCCTTTTAAATTATGTATAAATGTTTCTAGAATTGTTATGATTTAAAGCCAACTTTCAAATAATTAAAATTAAATTTAGAAATTATTATTAAATGACCTTTATGGTTAAATAACAAAAAAAAAAAAAAAAAAAACTAATAATATTTTTTATAGTTAGTTCTTAAGTACCTACATATTAAAATTCAAATTATACTTCAATATATCTAATATCTATGCAATTGAAACAATAAAAGATATGAGTATAAGTACTTGAAATTTTAGCATAACTTTCTGTATACAAGTATGATCGCTTACTTTAGCAATTTGTAATAACGTGAGGTAAAAATGACGTTGATTGAAGTTGAGTAGCCTTTTTAGATACATATGATCGTTAAGGCATTTTACAATTAATCTTTAGTGTATGTGTAGATTCGTCAAAATGTCAAAATGACAAACAATAACAAAAACTTTTAAATAAAAATTAATAATAATTTAATACTTTAAAACACTGATATACAAATAATAATGATAAATAATAAAATAATAAACATTAAAAAAACACAATTTTACACCCATTATTCAAATAAATATGAAAAGAAAAAAAACCTAAATAAATAAAAGTTCCCAAAATTAAGTTTAAAAAATAATAATATATAAATGTATTTATTATAAACAGAATACGGTAGTTAAAGCAAACATATTTAACATTGTATTTTTTTTAATTAATTAATGTTAAGCATTGATAATTGTATTTATATGGCCTTAAATACAACAAAAAAAAATATATGAAAATTATTTAGAAAAAATAAAAAACAAAAGCTTCAGCCTCTTAATATTAAATGTCATCCACCTGAATAATTATATACATATGTCTGTATGAATGTATTTATGAATGTATGTATGTATGTATTTCGATTGCTACAGATTTTTTTTTTCGATACAAATCCATTAATATTGAATGCAAACTGTTTAAGACTCATAAATCTAAAGACAAGTAGCCATATCATAAAATAACACACCACCATAGGTGTTTGGGGTATTATGCATTTGTGCTGATGTTTGTAACGCACAGAAAAAATCATCCAACACCCACCTTAAAGTATACCAATCGACTCAGAATCACTTTTTAAGTCGATCTAACGATGTCCGTCCGTCCATTTGGCTGGCTGGCTGTCCATGTAAACCTTGTGCACAAAGTACAGGTCGCAATTTTGAAGATAATTTAATGAAATTTGGTACATAGGACTTTCATGACACAAGGTCAATTATGGACCAATCTTCATGAAATTTGGCACAAAGATTGACTAAACTTCCTTGCACCGAATTTCATTACAATATTAATATATTTAAGGCATTTATGATCGTTAAACCCCTATTCCGGAAGGACGAATAAATTGGTTATGATCGATCCATTATTTCACCTAGCCCCCATAAAAATGTCCTTCCGGAATAGGGGTTTAACGATCATAAATGCCTTAAATATATTAATATTGTAATGAAATTCGGTGCAAAGAAGTTTTGTCAATCTGCCAAATTTCATGAAGATCGGTTCATAATTGATCATAGCTCCCATATAAACACATGATAGTTTTATATAAGTAGAAATCATAGTGATAAATTTTATGAGGATCGCTCCATAATTTACCATGGCTCCCATATATGCCCGCTTTCGGGAATCATCCTAAAGGGCATAAATTCATCTAAATGTTGGTATTAACGTAATATTCTGTATTCGTATATTTTATTTTCAACAGAAAAAATGTGTCGGTCCACAATTGACCACATGTCTAATATAAGACCCATCCACGAATATTGATGGACGTGCACAATGATGTGGGGTATCATATGGTCGGGCTTGACCGACTACATCTTTCTTTCTCGTTTTATTTATTTTATTTTATTTTAGAATACGATACCAATGAATTCTGTTTGTCATTTAGTGAATATCAATTTTGATCATTCCATCAAAATAAAATAAAAATTAATATTTATGGCTTTTTAATGATAATAGTTCTCATTTATTTAAGTAGTTAAATTTTGCATTCTTATCATTTTCGTTCATAAAACTTACTTAAGACACATATAAGAAATTTCAACAAATTTGAAAATTTTGAGTAAAAATATTTTCAAACATTTTTTTTCTTCTGACACGAAATTCGATTTGAGTTTTTATTTATTTATTTTTTTTTATCAATGCGTGCAAAAGTTGCAAAAGGTTTAAAGTTTGAACCTTAAAAAAAGTCTTTTTAAAACATTTAAAGTGCTATTAGTACATGTCAAATTATTACTAAATTTTTTTATTTTTATCGAAGTACACTGAAAAGAAAAAGTTTTAATTTTATTATATGCACATTTTTGTAAATAGTGAAAAATATTTACTGGCTAAAACACTCTAAAAAAAGTGTTTAATAGTAGACATATTTTGGAATATTTTGCTGAAAAAGTCAAATGAATATCATTACTGGTTTGAAAAATATACTTGTTTAAACCTTACTACTGATGATAATATTCCTTACAAAAAACACGATTTTAGTTACTTTTTTTTAAGTGAATTTTCGCAAAATTTTTAACATGTATGTTATTAAGTGGTAATCCAGCAAAAACTTTTTGGTATCGAAAACCAAAAAGTTTTTGCTGGATGGCAACTACTTATTAAAGTGGTTTCTCGGTAATGAGGCGTCATTATTATTTGCCTACTCTGTATTACATAAATAAGTACTCAATAGTATAATAGCACAGATATATTGCAATCACGTGTTGAGTTGGCTAAGGCGCAAGATGAAAATGTTGTTGGTTCAACAACATTCTAATGCTGTTAGTGTTTTATTTTTAAAAAAATGTCTAGAAAGATATTTTATACTAAAAAAGTTTTTGTCTCTTAGAAAATGAAGTGGGAATGGTGTAAGATGCTGATGAGTAAGACGTTAGTCATTAAAAACGAATGTTTAATTTGTGTCCAAGTTCAAATCTCACTGACGGCAAAATTTTTTTGTTTTATTTTTATTTTCGTTTAAGTTGAGTATCCCTAGAGTCTAAAAATAACTACATTAATTTGTGGACAACTTCAACAAAAATAACTAGTTATTCAGGCAAAAAATAAATAGTTCATTTTTGTTTCCAATTATACCTGCTAGCTTACCAGGAAAGCAAATTTTTTGCAGGGAAGTTTTACATGGAAAATAGTTTTTATTATTTTAAAACTTGAAGTATAATGCGAAATATATGCGGCTGATTTTTCAGGTCTTACATTTACATATATAAAATGAATTAAGATTTTCTCAATTTGAAATATTAAAGAGAAGTAACCAAAGGAAGTTTTTTTATTTATTTTTTTTTTTTTTTTTTATAATTTGTATTTATATAAAATAATTGTAATATGTGATACCGTAAATCTATTTGTATTAGTGATTTTTATAAAAATTATTTCATTCCCAAACAAACATTGAAGAGAACTTTTTCTTTAATATGTTGTAATAAGATACATGTTTGTTTTTGTTTTAGTTAATTTGTATATTAAAATGAATACTGGTTGACTGAAATATTTTTAATTTTTTTATGAAATTCAAAACAATGAATTTATTTTTAATAATTTTTAGGTATGAAGATGGAAATTAGAAGTTTTTTTTTATGAACTTGAGAATTGTTTTATGTTATAAATGACTTTGATATTGCAACTTAATTATAATTAGCGACATTAAATTAAAAACCAAAAAATTGTTCTCCAAAATAGTAGAATGATATACTCTAGTTTTCTAATATAGCATTAAAAAAATTTATTCAATATTTTATTAAAGTAAATCATAACCATAACTGACAAAATCAAACAATATACACTGCCTGCTATTTGAATAAGGAATCACATTTTTTTAACTTTAATTAAGTATATCTCCTAAACCAAAGTTCAGAAAAAAATAATTTTTTGCGCAACCAAATTTCAAAATATTGGCTTTCGTTTCCTGAAGAAATAAAAAATATACATATTTTGTTATACTAAAATTATGCATTTCTTTAAAGGCATGTATTTCCGTGGTACTATTTCGTGTATCACTTGAATATTAATCGGAAGGCTATGATTTGAATTTCTTTAATTTGATAGTTTTTAAATAGTTTTTATTCAAAATGGGACGTGGTAAGGCTCTTAATAACTCTGAAAAAGAAAAAAATTCTGATTTTGAAATCTCAGGGTCAGAATAAGGTTCAAATAGCCAAAAACATTAATAGAGGAAAGACAGTTGTGTACAATTATTTAAATAACGTGGAAAGATATGGAAAAAACATGAAAGGGCGGAAAAAAATGGCAACAACTCCAAAAAGACGAAAAATTCTTAGAATTGCATCAAATTCTGCCATGTCGGTATAAAAAATACGTGAAAGAAGTCAGTGCCAGTCTAAGAACAGTGCACCATATTTTAAAGTTGTGCCCATACATAGTCTGATGAAAACTGCAAAAAACCACCACTTAATGAAAAACGCAAATCACAACGTCTACAGTTTGCCAAAAATACAATGACTTGGTCCGACAAATGGTTTAAAGTTATATTTTCCGATGAAAAAATTTTAATATTGATGGTCCCGACGGGTATAACTATTACTTCTATGACCTAAGTAAGGAGGAATTATTTTTGAGCCGCAAATACAGGCGAGAGGACGGAATAATGGTATGGGGTGCCATTTCGTATTATAGTACCATAGAATTGGTTTTTGTATCCTACAAAATGACTGCAACGACTTACAAAAACATTCTGGAGGAAGCATTTCCAAAATTTAAAGATTTCTTTGAACCCATAACTTGAACGTACCAACACGACAACGCTCCGATTCATACCGCCAGAGCAGTAAAACAATGGATTAATCAACAAGGTGTTCAACTTTTGGATTGGCCCCCATATTCACCAGACCTGAATCCAATGGAAAGTATCTGGGGTTGGCTTGCAAGAAAAGTTTATGAAGGAGGAAAACAATTTGAGACGATAGAATCCTTAAAGGATGCAATAACAGAAGCATGGAGTTCAATTTCGCTAAATTACTTAGACTCATTATACAAGTCGATACCAAATCTCATTTTTGAGGTTATTTGTAAAAATGGTGGCAGTACCTATTACTAATTGAATGCTAGAAGATAATAACTTTCATTTTTATAACCTAAAATTTAAAAATAAATTACAATTTGCTTAGTTTTAAAATATTCCTTATTCAAGTGACACACGAAAAAGTACCACAGAAATTCATGTCTTTAAATAAATGCATAATTTTAGTATAACAAAATATGTATATTTTTGTAGTCTTCAGAAAACTAAAGCCAACACTTTGAAATTTGGTTGCGCAAAAAATTATTTTTTTCTGAACTTTAGTTTAGGAGATATACTTAATTAAAATTAAAAAAATGTGATTCCTTATTCAAGTGGCAGGCAGTGTACATATCGTTCATTTGCTGCATTAACGTCATAACACAAAAATTCTATTTTTTCAGGAGAATCATTTTTAGTTTTTAAGTTGATATATATATATATATATATATTTTAAATTTTGAATAAAAATAATATAATGGTCAATGTTAATCACTTCCCTAGATAACTTCAAGTAATATACAATAGATTATGTAATTAGGATAAAACACTTCTATCGCGATGCTATGTGAAATATGAAAGAGTCGTATACCCGATTTTGACAATTAATAAAACACATTATTTACTATGCATTAGTGATGTTAACTTGAAATTTGCGTTTTTTTTTTTTTTTTTTTTTTTTTTTTGAATTATGACGTTGAAGCAAATGAGCGATATCATAATTTATCAATAAAGTGAAAAAATTATAATTTTCATTTTCCTACTTAATACTTCAAATATAAGAAAAAATATATAAATATGTCTATATATACAAAAAAAAAAAAAAAAAAAAAAAAAAATAGTAAAAAATATGGTTTCAAATTATACATTGAAAAGGTATAAAAAACAAAAATATATCTTATGAGAAATATAAGGCATTGAAAAATGTTGTTATGAAATTATAATTTTTTAATACACTTATAAAAATGTTATTGTCAAGAACTTTATACTCTACAAAAAAAAAAAAAAAACTTTCAATCAGCTAACATTCAGTTTAATATTCATAAACATAAAAAGGGCTAATATGTATATTATTACAATATTAAATACTCAAACCTTTATAATTTTCAAATTAACCATGCCAATCAAATCAAACAATATTTTTTATTATTAAAATTAAAAAAAAATCCCCTTGTCATTAACAGAGTTGCCAGTACAAGTAATTGGAAAAATACTAAATCGTTAAAAATATTATGCTAAATTGTTTTACAGCAGCAAATAATAAAGCTAAATTCTTTGTAAAGAAATTTTTGTTGACCTTGTTTCATGTAAAATTGAGTTCAAATGACAATTTAAAAACAATATTTCTTCAGAATTATTTTTAAATTACGAATAATATTATTTAAAAAATTACGACTAATGTTTTCTACGGAATTCAATTCTTTAATTGAATTATAAAATATTATAAAAAGTGTCAAAAAAAAATATATAGCATATTTTTAGAAATTTTCAATCCATTCTAACCTTTTCAAATGTTAAATCTTCTTAAATGGCAACACTATATTGCAGAAGGCATAGAAAAGTTGATACGATCGTACTTTTTTTGATACTATTTAATATTCAAAAGTATCAAAGTACTTCCTCGAGTCATTTAATACTATCAAACGATTAATTGGTTATTCTACAATTCAATTCAAAAATAAACTTTTTAAATGAAAATACATTTTGGGGATATTTTATTTTCGCCTACATATTGTAGAAACCTATAATAAGGTTTTATGTACTTTTTAAAGTCCTTCGTTTAGATCTACACTTTGTGTTCAGAAGTAATTATGAAATTGTGATGAACACAATCCCTCGACAAAATGTGGAAAAAATTGCACCTTTAATTAAGACTTTTTAAATAGATTCAAATTGTATAAAATATTTAATCGCTACTATAAATTAAAAATTTCTATATTTAGTAAATCGAATTCCAGTGAAAATGTTCCGAATTTCAAAGATATAAAATTCTATAAAAAAAACTAGAGCTATTTTAAAAACGCGGCCTTATTTTTAATAATCTTCATATTTTGCTCTAATATTAATAATAATAATATAAATACATAAATATATATATATATATATATATATATATATATATATATATATATATAATTTTTTATATATATATATTATATATATATATATGTATATATATATATAATATAAAAATTTAATTTAAGTAAAATTTTATTTCTCACTTAAATTTTTAATTCATCAATTTTTTTTTTAATTGTTATTTTTACTCCAAATAATTAATTAATTGAGATTGCCGTGAAGAATTGCGCTTCTTCTTAAAAATAAATAAATAAATAAACGTAAAAAACAACTACAAAATACGTTTGATAGCAAAACAAACTTATCCTCGCTTGAGCTCTAACAATTATATCTTAATATAAATAAATTTGGTCATGATAACAATTTGACGTTTGTTATGATAGAAAAATCTGTCGTGTAGACCTTACTTTACATTTCGTTTGTAATTGTAACATGGCTGCATTTTTCATACAAAAATATGAAAATTTTCCAAAATGTACAAGGTTTATTCTTATTTTTTTTGTTCAGATGTAAGCTGTACATACAAGTATTTGGTATCTCTAAACTCGTAAGATTGTGGAGAATAATAGTTAATAGTAATGAATTAGGTTAAATTAAGTTCAAAAGGGCGGCGTCTTCACGCCTCCACCCAGAGACCATCCGGTCCATTGTGATCCCTTTATAAATACCAGAGAAAGCTAATAGAGGAAGAAAGAGAACAACCTTAGCAGAATAAGGCACTAGAATAGTGAACGATAACGAAATAAAAGAAAAGTGTGGAACCTAAGTACTGTCCCTGATTACCTCTAAGCCACTTTGTCCCCACTACTAACCCTATAAGGCTGAGTTCTTTACCCGTAACCTTCTCCAGTTCGTGTAGAATCTGGCTTCCAAATCACTTCAGTCTACTACGCTGAAGCCCTACACAATGACAGAGTATGTGCTCCATTGTCTGTAGCTCCTCCAGATTATCGCACGTCTTATAAAAGTCTGTCGTGCTCGTGTCCACATACTGGTCATACCAACACTTAGTTTCCGACTACTCATGCCCAGAAGATGCTTCGCATCTGCTAATTGAAACTAGTCCATAAATCTCTAGATACCTTGCAGTCCATTCTACTGCTCCAAGCATGATTCGTTCTTCCTAAAGTCCATTCCCTTATGGCCATTAAATAGGACCCAATTGGAATCCTAACCGATAGCTCCATAAAAGACCGGCTATGATCGGGAACCCAATAGAGTCTTATTCTGTAGGCACCCATTAGCCTTTTAAATTCCTTCCTACACTCCAGCACTAATCTGGACCTGACGCAATAACTTGTCATTGCCAGTAGTGCTGCCTAACTATCCATATAGATAGATCCGAAAAACTTAAAATTTTGATTTTTAGTACATTTTTGGGAAATAATGTCAATATTTGGACGTAGATAAAATTAGAGTAGAGGTATTCCAATGAAATATATATATATATAAGCATTTTTTAAAATCGTTAAAATGATGACCCAGCTGTTGTAAAAGGCGTGACTCTGAAAATAATTTTTGTGTATTTAACCAACATATGTGGATATATAGCCAATATGTTTTTTTTTTGTGTTGATCTCGGCTTTTACAATTTTACAAACAAAACAAAAAAAATTTTTTCAAAATTGACATGGTTTCCCTTGGGGAGAAACCATTGCCCAAAGAACTTCCAATTTTGCCTTACACGCATTTACGTTAAGAATTCTTTTGACACCATTACAAGATTTCTGTAAAAAAAATAATATTTCAGAAGTGAAAGAATATTACCACCTTTTTGAAAATTGCCGCAAAAATGTTATTTTTTTTAAGTTTCAACTTATTTTTTTCTAACTTTTTAACGGATATCGGACATATTTACATGAATTTTGTAAGAAATCTAATGAGAACTTTCAAAAAATGTAGGGTCCAAATTAAGGACCCTAAGTTTAAAAAACTTAAAAAAACGAGGCCAAAAATGAGGGTAAAATTTGTTTCGACCTAAATATCTCTTAAACGGAAAGAAATAATAAGGACTACCTATATGTAAATTTTCCTTTCAATCAAGTCATAAATGGTTTTTTGGCGAATTTTTAAAAAGATTACATACCTGAGGTGACCAAATTTGAAGGCCTGTCCTCTACCCCCGTGACCCGCTAGGGACCTGTACTCAGCGTTGCCGTTTTGATTATTTTTAACCAAAATTGGTTATTTTATTTTCCAATGTGGAGATGATGACTTTTTTCCATTTTGGTTATTTTTTTTTTTTTTTTAATCAAAATTTAATTTTTTTTAGCTTTAAAAATGCTATTTACTCTGTAAATCTTGCCAAAAATAAACAACAATAGAAATTCCTTAAACATTTAAAAACTGAAGGTTCCTATAGCTTCTCATTTCAATTTTAACTGATAATAAAGAAAACAATTTAAATCAATAGAAAATATAAAGATTTTCTAATATTTAAACAAAAAGTGAAATGGATTGAGAGATTTTTGTGAGAGAGTTGTAAAGATGTAACAAACAACCTAAATACTTGTAATTACATAATAAATTACTATTAAAAAAGAAATGTATGTGGGATTGGAGCCTGGTCTCGTCACCAGATCTGGCAGACGTTGGTAACGAAGGGGTTAATATTACTAACGGACAAAATATTCTAGAATAAGATAGTAACTAGTTACGTAGGCTACAGACAAAATATGGACGAGACATCTTATAACGAAAGACGAACATTCTGGATGGGGACTTGCATTTTGATAAACGGACTTTTAATGGACGAGACAAGGATAGTTATAGGGTTAACTCGCTGGGAACTTTCTGGTACTTTGAAATGTAGCGAGTAGTGTAGGAAAATAATATAAAAGGTAGTGTTGAAAGATTGAGTTTTTTAGTGTTTGAGTAAAATTCAAGTTGTGAAAGTTGAAAAGTTGAGAAGTTAGAATTATCAGTTGAAAAGTTTTCTAAAACGTTATGCAAAGAAGTTATGAGTAAATAATTAAAGTTGACCAGCGACATCCACTATATTAAAGTGTAAAACAATTTTAAGTTTTTTAATTAATAAAATATACACAATTTATTATTAAAAATAATATAATTTGTGTTTAAATTAAAAACCGTCAAGCTTTAATAATATAAAAATCCCACATGTAATTCGGTGAAGACTGACTATATATATGATATCCTACACTATTGTGTATGTGCCTTAAAGTAATACATACTTGAGAGAGTGCATTATATGGGTGCTATGGTTAATCTTTTTTTGAGTCAAATTTTATTAACATACTAACATTTATGTGGTATTTAAGTACTTTTAACTGATTTTCGGGAAGCTACAATTAATTTTAAAGCGATCCTTTTGAAACTGAACACCATGTTTTATATAGGTACATACAACATTTTTTTTATAGAATGGATTAAAAATGTTTTATTTGTGCAGATTACGCTTATATGTATTTAAGATATTTGAGCTTCAAAATATTACTCCAAGGAAACATTCACTTGGGGACTAGGGGAAATAATGAACCAAATTTCGACCAATTAAGGAGATTCTGAGTCGATTGGTATACTTTTGGGGGGTTCACAAATATGGTGCTGTAGGCAATAAAAAATGTACCTTGTTTAGTTATTAAAACTGTGCAGGGCAACATAATTAAATAATTATAAAAATTTAAAAAGACACCACATTATTTTAAAAATAACTGCAATAAAAGTGTTCTATGTATTTTCAATTGCATCACAATTTTATACACAATTTTTAAATAAAATTAAATATATGTGAGTGGTTTGGTACATGAAAGATTAATATAGAATTTTTTTTTATCAAACCTCCCAATTAAATATCTTTTACTTTAAATCTTTAGATTTTAACGCTTCTAAAAAATGGAATTCATATTATCAAATGAGATTGGCTAATTCCTTATAAAAAATAACTCTTATTTGTATTCTTTTTCTGTAAACATATAATTGTAAAAGTGAACCTTTTTTTATATTACTACTCGACCCAGTTGTTTTGCAATTCTAAATTTATTACAATCTGGTTTGCTTTTGACATCATACAAAATTGGATCAGGAACCAAATTTTGATAAACATTGCTGTAAACAGATAAATTTTAAATACTTTTTTTTCTCCTATTATGATTAATATGCATACGAGTATATGAAGAATGAATTAATTTTTATATAATAACTTTGAATTTTTAAAATTTGGTTATTTTTTTCTAGTTTGGTTAGAAACAAATTTTTAGCATGGCAACACCGAGTGTACTCCTAAAAGTCAACTCGTAAGCACCTCAGCTCCGACCGTGTAAAATTTTATTTAGATATTCACAACTTACAGAATTATTTTATTAAAAGTAATCAAATAATAATAATAATAATATGTATATTTTATTACTACAACATATTAAAGAAAAAGTTCTCTTCAATGTTTATATGGGAATTCAACAACTTTTATAAAAATCACTAATACAATTAAATTTACATTTTCTATGTGAAATTTTATTCAATTATTTTATTCAATTACAAATGACAAGAATAAATAAATAAATAAAGTTTCTTATTTGTTTTACTCCAAAGGAAGAGTCATATGGGTATTTCAAATTGAAAAAATCTTAATTTGGTTTCCATATGTAACTATTGAGTTATACATTAATTTTAAAAGTATTTTAGATACAAAAACGTTTAATGTGAATAAAAAATACTTCCTCTTAATTTGTTTTTAGAATATTCAAAATTGATCATGATCACACCTATTAAAATCAAACATATCTTCATTAATGTCAAAAACAAGATTATTTTTTCCATATGAAGAAAAACAATTCACAAGTATATTTTTCCACTTTACAAAAAAAAACAAAAATAACCATATAAATATAGACAAATAAACCAAAAATACTCAAACGCTATATATCCAAGCCATCAGATTTAAATTAAATTTAAATTAAAAGTGCAAAAAATAAAAATAAAAAATTAGTTCTCCCTATTCAATTGTTAAAGTATGTACTTTAACATAACTAAATAACGAATTAATAACGAATTCATAAAAAAGAAATTCCTCTTCATTGAAAACAAAAATAACGTTTGCCTTCCCATTTCTATACTACTAAAGTGTTAATTTAAAAAAAGGCATACAATTTCGAAAAAAGTACCACTTTTCAAAAAGTACAATAGTATAAGAAGTTACATAAGTTAAAAAAGGCGTCAATAAAAAAAATACATACCGACTATTAAAAAAAAAAAAAATAGTAATTTAAAAATGTGCTTTTAAAAAAAATTATTCATTATGCACGTTTTGAAAACTATTAATTCAAATATAACCAAGAAAATTAAAAAAAAAAAAAATACATCGTACATACATACCAGAATTCAAATAAAACGAGAAAAAAGATATAGTCGGTCAAGACCGATATACTAACATTCGTATGGCATTTATGTACGTTAAAGTGATTTTCGGAAGAGGGGTTTATATGGGAGCTATGGTCAATTGTGGACCGAACTTCATAAAATTTGGTACAAAAGATTGATACTTGTACAGAACTTTTCTTTTCACCGGATTTCATTAAAATATTCTTATTTTTAAGGCATTTTTGTGTGATTAAACTCTACCCCGGTGGGACATTTGTATGGGGGCTAGATGAAATAATGGACTGATCACAACCAATTTCAATAGGTTTCGTCCTTGTGTCATGAAAGTGCGTACGTGCCAAATTTCATTGAATTATCTTTAAAATTGCGATCCGTACTTTGTGCACAAGGTTTACGTGAACTGCCAGACGAACGGACGGACATCGAATATTGATTTAAAAAGTTATTATGAGTCGATTAGTAAACTTTAAGGTGGATGTTGAATAATTTTTTCTATGCGTTAAAAACATCGGCACAAACGCATAATGGTGTAGGGTATAAAAAGTAAAAATTAAAAAAATGACCATTCCAAACAAAAAAAAAAAAAAACAAGTAAGAAAGATATAGTTGGTCAAGCCCGACCAAATGATACTCCTCACCATTGTGTATGTCCATCAAAATTCATGGAGGGCTCTTATATTAGACATGTGGACAATTGTGGTGCGATACTTTTGCTAAGTGTAAAATAAAATATACGAATAAAGGATATTACCTTAATACTAACATTTATATGAATTTATGCACTTTGGGGTGATTCCCGAAAGTGGGCTTATATTGGAGCTATAGTAAATTATGGAATGATCCTCATAAAATTTGTAACTGTGATTTCTACTTATATAAAACTTATTTGTGTCTAATACAAACTTGATATTAATATGTGATGTGCAAGTTAAAGTGATATTCAGAAGATGGTTTTATATGGGAGCTATGGTCAATTATGGACCGAAATTGAACATAAAATTTGACACAAAGATTGATAATTATACAAAACTTCCTTATACCGAATTTCATTAAAATATTCCTTATTTAAGGCATTTATAATCGTTTAACCCCTATTCCGGGAGGACATTTGTATGGAAGCTACAAATTATGGACCGAAATTGAACATGAAATTTGACACAAAGATTGATAATTATACAAAACTCCCTCATACCGAATTTCATTAAAATATTGCTTATTTAAGGCATTTATGATCGCTAAACCCCTATTCTGGGAGAACATTTGTATGGGAGCTAGGTGAAATAATGGACCAATTTCAATAGACTTCCTTGTGTCATGAAAGTTTTACCTGCCAAATTTAATTGAATTATCTTTAAAATTGCGACCTATACTTTGTGCATAGACAGCCAGCCAACTAGACGGACGGACATCGTTAGATCGACTTAAAAAGTGATTCTGAGTCGATTGGTATACTTTAAGGTGGGTGTTGGATGATTTTTTCTGTGCGTTACAAACATCAGCACAAACACATAATAGCCCAATACAATAAAAACATACAATACACAATAAAAATTAAAAATTTTCAAAAAAGTATTAATTAACAAAAAAAAAAATCATTATTTATTTGAAAAAAGGTACCATTTTTTCATAGAAATTTGAAAAAGTACTAATTGTCAAAAAAAAAAAAAAAACAAACAAAAACAATTAAGAAAAAATAATTTTTCAAAAAAGTTTCAAAAAATAAAATGAAATTTTTCCAAAAGTTTTAAAAAAGATATTAATTTTAATAAAAAGTACAATTAGAAAAATACAATAATTCTCAAAATACACAACGCAAAAGAGTAATTCTATTTTAAATTTAAAAAATTTTGACCACTCTGAAATGTTCTCTGTAGTAAGTATACCGATAAGGTATACCAAAAAATGTAAAAGAATTAAAGATGAAGTTTTTTAAAGGCAATTTTTGAAAAAAAAAAAAAAAAATAATTTCAAAAAAATTTTTTTTTTAATATTTGTATGCCATCTTAACACAAACTTTGACAAATTCACTGCAAAAAAAATTTTTTTTTATATATATACTAATCACTTTCAAAGCTATAGAGTTGCCACAGTTTTCAAAATAAAATTGAATAAAATTCATTTTACATGCTTGTGTATCTTCTTCTACACATGCATCAAATTTTGAACAAATCGGTAAGCAAGGGTCCAAATTTTTTACATTGAAAATGGAATTACACAAAATTAAAATTTTACACAAAAGGTACTAAATTTCTAAAAAGTAATAATTTTCTAAAATGTGCCAGTATTTAAAAAAGTACCTATTTTCAAAAAAGTATCGATTTTAAAATAATGTAAACATAAACATTATTTTAAAATCAATGTACAATCAAAAGTAAAATTTTTCACAAAAAAAAGTACCAAATTGCAATAAAATTAAAAATGTTGAAAAAAGTGTTTTTGTTTTTTAATGTAACAATTTTCATGAATAGTATTTAAATAGTATAATAGTAAGTAGTACCAATTTTTATAAAGTACAAGTAAGAAAAAGTTCCAATTAAAAAAAATCCCATAAAAAACAAGTAAGAAATTTACATTCTGTCAAGTCCTATATGATGTGATTTTCGGAAGTATGTAAGCTATGGTCAATTAAAATTAAAAAAAAAAAAAATACTAAAATTTGTATGAGATTTTTGCACGTTTTTTGGAAGTCACTTGTTTGGAAGCAATGGTCAGTTATGAACTGATCATACTGAAAGTACATGAGGTGTTTTAAGACTATAAAAAATTTATATTGAATTCTATAGAAATACGCTAATATTTAAGACATTAATTTGGGGTCTAGGTGTAATGATGAACCGGTTTCAATAATTTTCAGTGGAGTTGATCCCTAGAACATAAGAACACGCTCACCAAATTACATAAAATTATATTAAAAAATTTGATTACAAAGTTTACATGGATGGTCGTACGGTCAGACAAAAATATGGACGGACATCATTAAATCCATTTATCTAGTGATTCTAAGCCGATTGCTATACATTAAGTTAGATTACTATGGGGTGTAGGATATAAAACAGTAAAAAAAATAATTATAAATTTACAAAACAGTATTAAATACCTAAAAAAAGTAGAATTTTTCCAAAAAAAAAATATATATATATATATATATATATATATATATATAAATATTCTTAAAAGTACCAATTTTTAAAACTTTAGGCTAGAGGTATTACTAGTTACCTACTTGACCCCTTAAGCACCTATTGCTCTTAAGCACTAGAATCTTTTTTATGTTTTTCAATTTCTCACGGTTTTATGCCTTAATTAAGATATTTAGTTGATACTATTGTGATATAATTAACCTTTACATTTAAAACTAAACTAAACATATCTTAATCAAATTATTATATAACTTCGTTGTCAATCAAAAAAATGCATAAAAATCTCCAAACTTAAAAAAAAATATCATTGACCACAAATTATTATAAAAATATATCTATCGTTTAGTCAAATTGAAGGGTATTTACTACACTCGCAATTGTATGAATAGTTAATGAAATAAAAAGTTTTAATAAAAAAAATAGACTGATTGATGGTTGATGCTGCTGAAGATGAAGATGATGTATTCATATCTCTCGGATAATCGCATTTTATGCTACAACATAATACTCGTATAATTTGAAAATTAAACATTTGGAAAAAATAACACAAACAACATTAATACACTGCCTGCCACTTGAATAAGGAATCACATTTTTTAACTTTAATTAAATATATCTCCTAAACTAAAGTTCAGAAAAAAAAATAATTTTTAGCGCAACCAAATTTCAAAATGTTGGCTTTAGTTTCCTGAAGAAATAAAAAATGTACATATTTTGTTATATTAAAATTATGCATTTATTTAAAGACATATATTTCTGTGGTACTATTTCGTGTGTCACTTGAATAAGGAATTCTTTTAATATTAATCAGGAATGCTATGATTTGAATTTCTTTCAATATAAACGGCTAGAGAATTTTTAATTTGATAGTTTTTACATAGTTTTTATTCAAAATGGGACGTGGTAAGGTTCTTAATAACTCTGAAAAAGAAAAAATTCTGATTTTGAAATCTCAGGGTCAGAATTCGCTCCAAATAGCCAAAAACATTAATAGAGGAAAGACAGTTGCGTACAATTATTTAAATAACATGGAAAGATATGGAAAAAACATGAAAAGGCGGAAGAAAATGGCAACAACTCCAAAAGAAAGACGAAAAATTCTTAGAATTGCATCAAATTCT
Organism: Protocalliphora azurea; assembly: GCA_932274085.1. NCBI lineage: Eukaryota > Metazoa > Arthropoda > Insecta > Diptera > Calliphoridae > Protocalliphora > Protocalliphora azurea. Next base: position 151,494,432 of record OW026521.1, on the reverse strand, counting down.
GCCATGTCGGTATCAAAAATACGTGAAAAAAGTGGAGTCAGTGCCAGTCTAAGAATAGTACACCGTATTTTAAAGTCGTGCCCATACATAGTCCGACGAAAACTGCAAAAAAAAACACCACTTAATGAAAAACGCATATCACAACGTCTACATTTTGCCAAAAATACAATGACTTAGTCCGACAAATGGTTTAAAGTTGTATTTTCCGATGAGAAAAAGTTTAATATTGATGGTCCCGACGGGTATAACTATTACTTCCATGACCTAAATAAGGAGGAATTATTTTTCAGCCGCAGACGCGGTCGAGATGGCGGAATAATGGTATGGGGTGCCATTTCGTATTATGGTACCATAGAATTGGTTTTTGTATCCAACAAAATGACTGCAATAACTTACAACAATATTCTGGAGGAAGCATTTCCAAAACTTAGTGATTTCTTTGGACCCATACCTTGGACGTACCAACACGACAACGCTCCGATTCATACTGCCAGAGCAGTAAAACAATGTATTAATCAACAAGGTGGTCAACTTTTGGATTGGCCCCCATATTCACCAGACCTGAATCCAATGGAAAATATCTGGGGTTGGCTTGCAAGAAAAGTTTATGAAGGAGGAAAACAATTTGAGACGATAGAATACATAAAGGATGCAATAACGGAAGCATGTAGTTCAATTTCGCTAAATTACTTACAGTCATTATACAAGTCGTTACCAAATACCATTTTTGAGGTTATTTCTAAAAATGGTGGCAGTACTCATTATTAATTCAATGCTAGAAGATAATAACTTTCATTTTTATAACCTAAAATTTAAAAATAAATTACAGTTTGCTTAGTTTTAAAATATTCCTTATTCAAATGACACACGAAAAAGTACCATAAAAATACATGTCTTTAAATAAATGCATAATTTTAGTATAACAAAATATGTATATTTTTTTATTTCTTCAGGAAACTGAAGCCAACACTTTGAAATTTGGTTGCGCAAAAAATTATTATTTTCTGAACTTTAGTTTTGGCGATATATTTAATTAAAGTTAAAAAAATGTGATTCCCTATTCAAGTGGCAGGCAGTGTATGCGTATAAAATATATATTTTTTTAAGAGCCGCTACGATTTGTTTATTTTTTGATTATTTAATTAAAAGCAACTAATTAATTACTATAGCAGATAAATAATATAAAGTAACAAAATAGCAAAAATCCCAGACAAATTAAAATACTTCCAAATATTAAGTTAAGATTTTTTTCTATAGTTTCAAGGATTTTTTTTTTTTTTTAACCAAACCACAAAATAGTTGTTAATTTGATAGTGAACTGATTAATATTTAGCCAGTGAAAAATATTTACCATCTGGAACTAACGTAGAAAATCGTTTAGATTTTGTGTACTTAACAGTAGTGTTGTCAAATGTAGGGATTTTTCCCTTTTTGAGAGAATTTTAATAGAAAATTTTAAGCAAAAGGAAAAAGGGAGGGAATTTTAATTTTTCTGAAAATTAAGGGTTTTTTTTAACGTTTAAAATTTTCCTTAAAAGTAGCAACAAATTATAAGAAAAAGTAAAAATCGGAACTAATTTAGTATTAAAATTGTATTATAAGCTTTTTTTTATATTCTTCACCATAAATAGTATCGGACTAAATAAGTTTTTAAGTTCTACAACATTTATCTGAAATCCCATGAAGTAAATATTCTGGGTAATTATATGCACTACAGTCAAAATATTGTAATCTATGCACATTAGGATTATAACTATTTTTGAACCTCAAAATATCATAGCACTACCTTATAGCCACTACTGTCCCGATAATAAAAACCAGTTTTTTAAATATATTCAGACAAAAAACTTCACGCGCCGGTCGCGTTTTCTAAATGATTTTGAAAAACTTTTTTATGTTTTTATTTTTATATCTTTTATATAGAGTTTGAAATATTTAAATGGTACAAGTTAAAAACATCGTATGGATTACAAATACCTTATTTTAAATTTTTTTCCACATTACGATATGGTCAATCATTTGGTAACAAATTACTTAAAACTTATCGATTATCGATTTAAATATAAACAATTTATTATTAACTAATTAATCGCATTTTTGCACATACTCTGTGACAAATTGCTTCGAAATGATTTTTTGAAACATTAAATATTTAGTGGAAAATACCGTTCAAAATTAACAAAAGCTAAATTAAATTAATTACTTTGTTTACATATTTTATGTTTATATACCGGTTTAGCAGAGATTGGACCAGCAAACCATTTTATATCAAAGACGACACGGCAGAGCGGTCAAAGCTAATAATAATAATAATAACAATAATAATAATAATAATAATAACATCAATATAAAAATTTCAATCGCTAAAAATTAATATCAAATTTCTTTATGCCATTCAATGCTCTAAAAGGCTCTGCTATGGTATTTTGGATATTTGCAAAAAATGCAAAAAGTTATAACTCTAATGTACATATGTACCTGTTGAAAATGACTTTCCGAATGCTAATATAACTAAAGGAATTTTTCGGATATTTTTTGAAACCCTTATAAAGTGAATTCAAGGTACCATTATAATATTTATATAAATATTATTATTATTATTATTATTATTATTACTATTATTATTTCTTTTTTTATTGAACTTAATAATTATTTCAGTGTACTTAAGCCTGCATATTTCTTATTAAAAACAACGATTTTATTGAAGAGAGAAAATTGGTGGGAAACATTTTTTGAGAAAAGGAAAAAAAGGGATTTTTATCTGTCATCACTGCACAACCTTATTTGACACATTTTTCGACGTAATTTTCGTAACAGCAATTGTTCCATATCCTACGACCAATTTAAATACTTTACCCAAATGTAGTACCCACTTTAAGAAATAATGAAATTAATATCGCAAATCTATGTATTTGTAAAATTAAATAAATTAGCAAAAGTATTGCAGTAGATTATGAAATAATAAAAATGTTATAAGCAACTCCCATGAAAAATAAATTAATTAATATCATAAGATAAAAATCTTAACAACTAATAAAATACTTAATAAGATGTGAAAGTCAAAAAAAAACTATAATAATAAAAATATATATAAAATGTAAAATAAATATAAAAAATAAAATATATTATTTCATTCATATTTATAACTTATTCCGTTCAACTCTTATATCAATTTTTGCGTGTTATTCGCTCACACTTTAATTTTCTAAAAAGGTACTAATTTTCTAAATAAGAAAGTATCAATTTTGAAAATATTTCCAATTTTCAGAAAATATTAATTTTCAAAAAATAATTATAATAAAAAATTGATTATCGAAAAGTACCAGTTAACAAAAAATATACTAATTTTCGAAAAAAAAAGAATCAAATTTCAAAAAAGGTATTATTTAAAAAAGAATGCACTTAAAAATAAAAAAAAAAATAATTTTCAAAAAAAGTATAATTCCAAAAAAAAATCTGTACTAATTTTAATAAAAGTACCAATTTAAGAAAAAGTAAAAAATAAAAAATATCAGTTAATAAAAGTAAATTTTCGAACTATTTAGAATTTTTTCTAAAAGTACCAATTTTTTTTAAAAAAAGCAATTTTCAAAACTTTATCAATTTTCAGGAAACATACCAAAAGTACCTATTTCAAACAAAATAAAGTTTTTTTTGCATTAATTTTCAAAACTTAATTTTCAAAAAAAAAAAAAAAAAAAATATTCGCAGGGCTTAATTAAAAAATTAAGGTAGAATAAAATTTAAATTTATTGTTGTGGGGATAAGCTTGTTCCCATGCGCAAGGAATATATGAAAAAATAAAATCTTGGTTTATTGTCATGTTTGGTCAAAGTTTCGATGTTTGGTACTTAAAACATGTTTAACTCAAGTTTCAAAAGTTTCAATGTTTGGTACTTAAAACATGTTTAACTCTCATTGAGTTTAAATATGTTTTTATATATGACATTTTAGCTTTCCTAAAATTTGAAAAAGGTTTCCTGATGTGTTGCAGTGTTGCCAGGTTTAACTTGGAAAAAGTTACAGGTTTCTGTCAAAAAAGTTAAAATTTTTTCTAAAAAGTTACATTTTGGAATTTTAAAAAAGTAAATGGTCAATACGTATTTGTTTTCGTATCAAAATTTCTAAGAAAAAAATATATAATATGCTTTAGAAAAATCCATATTTTTGGACGATATTCTTCTTTAGTCAGCACCAATACGAATATGTCTTCGTATTCAACTGATTACGATGAACAGTGTATCGAGAACAAGAAAAATGGAAAAAATAGAAGGAGATGTCCTACAGTCATAAATATTGAAACTAATATATAAATTTATTCGATAATTTCAAATATAAAATTAGATTTTTAAAATTATTAAAATTTATACCGATATGGGGAAAATAAATTTCCAAAATGTTCATATAAGTGAAGTAATTAATATTGCAGTGTTGCCATATAAGTGAAACAAATTAAATTTTTATTATAACTATTTTTACTATTTTGGGCCTGTGTGAAACGATAGAAAATTATGTTTGTTAATAAATTTTTTTATTGGTATGAGGTGAATAAAATTTTACTAGCTCATAAATGTAATAAAATTTTTGACAAACGTATAGAAATTTTGGTCGTTTAAAAAATATTATTAAATATTGCAAAAACAAAAGATATTTAGAAAATTTACATTTAGTTTTCAGATTTCAAATACAATACATTATGTAAGATACTTAATATTGATTATTAAATGTCCATTTGAACACAAAACGTGACCAAAGTAGAATTTTTTCTTTCATATAGGATGACAAATAAAACGTTTTTTATTCTTTCAATATCATTTTTTATTTTTATGTTTACATAATTATTTATATTTATTTTATAATAAAAATCAATATTTTACAGTTTTGATTTCAAACAGTGGAATGGAAAAAGTTTTTCTCACTATAGAAAAAATATTTTTTGCCACAGAACTTTTCTACCGTTTCACACACACCCTTTAGTGTTCAGTATTTATTATTTTCTTCAAATAAGTTTCAGAGCTTGGCATACCAGACGAAAAATTCTTACTTTTGACGTCCAAGAATTTTCGAAATAATAATATTTTTGGTTACACCGAAATCTTAAAATCTGTATTTTTATACTTAATTTTTTTTATAAATTCTGAACAAAGGATTTAGCGCTTGACAACAGTTAAAATGAAAACCACAATGTAAAAAAACTTTCCTAGACCAATTTTTATTGCTTTCCGATCTTTTCAAATAAAGTTACATTGTTTTTTTTTGTACAAAAATCATAAATATACGAGTATGTTTCGTAAATTATAAATTTTTACATAGAAAAAGCTACGTTTTACGATTATTTTTTATGGTGATAAAAATTAAGACTTTAACACATATCATATAAGAATATTAAGGAAATCGTAATATCCAATCCCACTAAATTTGAGTAAAATTTTTAAAAATGGTAATTTTTTCATATAATTAAAAAAAAAAATACAAAAATGGATACTTTTAAAAATGTAAAATTTGTCATGAAAAATTAAGTCTTTCAATGCAAGTTGATGGTAAAAGTGACAATATTTTTTGCTCTGAACGGTTCACTGTGCGATGATCTCATTTTATAAGTTAGTTGTTCTTTCAACCTTGGATAGGCTGTAACTATGGCAATGGACAAATTCGTAGTTAATTGGTTTTTGAACAATTCAAGAGCGTCTAATAAAGATGAGAAATACGTTTTATAATATAATTTTTTTACGAAAACATCGCTAAGATTGCTTTTTGTGTAATTTTGAAAAAGAGCATATTTCCAATTTAGTTCTCTTCAACAGATGTAATGTTAAAAAAGTCGCGAAATACTTCTCACTTGTTCTAAGTTCAGATATATTTTTGCATGATCTACTTTTAAGATATAATTATTACACAAGATATAATTATTACAAATGTAACCAAACGGCAACACTGATGTGCTGGCTTAAGCCTCCATCAAAATACGCACCAGAACTGCCAAATCCCCACAAAAATAAATTTAAATTTTATTCTACTTTAATTTTTTAATTAAGCTTTGAGAATAATAGCGCCAGGGCTGCCAGATGCTTTTTTTGACCAACTCCAAAATTTAAAAAAAAAATCCCCACTTAACAAAAAAAGACGTTTTATTATTTGATATTTTTTTTTTTTGGTTTTGACAAATATTTACGCGTTTTTATAGATAAAAAAATTGAAAGAATACTTTTACATAACTACATATGTATTTCAAAAATATAGGTATTAAACTTCAGATTCACCATCTTGTAATTCAAATGAATTGGTACTATACATAATTTTAGAATTAAAAATTATTCAACGCATCGAATTAAATTCTTTGCAACAGATTTTATTAATATGATTCAACATATTAATGGGCAAGGTAATATCCAGGATAGATATTTGTGCAAAACTCTTGTCTTACTATTGTTTATAGTTGATGTATAAAAATTAAAAATACTTGAACAAAATATATTACGCTCTCTTTTTTTTGGGGGGAGTATATTTAATTGAGAGCAGTATCATGAGACTTTCCAGGACCTTAAGAAATTGCTAAATGACATGTTTTGCTCTTTTCCTGAAAAAGTGAAAATTCACAATTAACTTTTTGATTTAAAAATTGCTTTTTTACACCTATTTGAATAAGAAAGAAAAAACTATCTCTTTAAACTTTAAAAATAACAGCCGATAATTCAGCTGTACTAAATCAGTTACGATCCAATATTAATGAGTTAAGATGCCTCCCGTATTTCATATTGTAAACTATCTTAAAGTTTGGTTTTTGTTAAACTAATAACCGAAAATATGCATTCTACCAGTGTGACCAGATGTGAAAAATAATTCAACCAAATCGCTTTTAAAATTAAGCTAAAAATTCCTACGAATTATTTAAAAATGCTAAGAAACTAATGCTAAATTAATAAAGTACTTTTTCAGTGGTATATTTTTATTTCGAGTTAATTTTTCATAATGTTGCAAGTAGAAGAATAAGGCCTGGAGTATTCTGCAGTTTGCTCCTAGTTACATCACCCAGTTGGTCATGCATATATTCTATCACTTGCAGTTCCTTACTATCATCACAGAACATAAAAAATTCGGATGTGCCGTTGTCCCAACTACTTATGCTCGATCCTATGATAATACCCATTGTAATTCTTAAACTTCTTTTGTTCATACGTAAAATTACTGTGTATAGGACGGTTCAGAAAGCCCCTGATATTTTGCTGTTCTACTTTATTCTACTTTTCATTTATGGTCAGTTCTGTTCTACTTTAATATCTTCAAGTTCATGTTGAAATAAAATTTGTTTGCAAATTACCTATATTTCAAAACTTTGGAAAAATGTATTTAATCCCAGCAAAAACTTTTTGGTTTTCTTTAATGGCAACTACTTATTAAAGTAGTTTCTTGGTAATGACGCATCGTTATTATTTGCCTACTCTGTATTACAAAATAAGTACTCAATAGTATAATAGCACACTAATATTGCAATCACGTGGATGAGTTGGCGTTAGTCATTAAAACAAATCTCAACTTAAATCTCACTGACGACAAAATTTTTTTGTTTTTTTTTTTATTTTTATTTTCCTTTAGGTACATATTTTTGAGTATCTATAGAATCTAAAAATGACTACATGAATTTGTAAACAACTCGAACAAAAATAAGTAGTTATTCAGGCAAAAAATAAGTAGTTTAGGAAACCAAAATTTTTGCAGGGATATTTCTAAACCGCATCTGATATTAAGGACTACATTAATTGTATTTAATTTTCGTTTTTATTAATTTCACGAAACGAATTAAATAATCTTTTAAACGAAGCACTTAGTACTTGTCCCTTTTTTTTTATTAATTTAATGACTTTTAAATGGTGCTGATATTATAATTACTGCTATCTTCGTAAATGTATATAAACATATAATTTCTTTATTTGAATTTTGTACTTATTTTTAAAAATTCTAGAAAATGCTAAATATATTATTAAAAACTGTTAAATAATACGTCAAGTGCTAAATTAACAATTTGCAGCTAAATCGGAGTAGAAAATGCTAAATTTTAAATAAAATGGTAAAACGGTTACACTGCATTCTACACATGCCTTACTTGTAGGGATATTAAGGATATTAAGTTCTTTATAATAACATATAAATGTAGCATCTTTAAAATTATATACTTCTTTACAAAATTCCAATTTTATTAACTAGACTAAGAAATTACAAAATAAATTAAATAATTTCCCCGAAAAATCTCCAAAATATTTTAGATATCCCCAACAAGTTCCTCAATTCCCAAAAAACAATTTTCACTCTTTACTGCAACAAAACACCAGATCTGGCAGCCCTGAATAGCGCGTGGAAGAAAATATTACATTTTTTAGAAAATAAATTCACTCCCATAATTAAAAAAATAATAAATAAATATTTTAAAGAAAAAATCTGCAATTTTTTTGAAAAATAGCATCACTTGACATTTGAAAAATCTATAGAATAATTTAGTTCACAAATTTCAAGTATGAACTTTACAATCTTTTTTTTATCCAAATTAATGGTAAAAATCAAAACTAAATTGAACAAATTTCATAAGAATATAATGAACATATGTTTGGAAATCATTTCAATTTTTATATTTCAATTACAGTTGTCGTAAAAATAGTACCTATATTCTAACGACGTGTGAGTTAATATTTCTTAAAGAAATTGTTTAGAGGTTTTATGAAAAAAAAAAAAATCAATTTAAAAAAATATAAAAAAAAAATTGTTAGTAACTTATTTGGGATTTCAACTATTTCTGAACCTATTTTGTTTCTGGTGCTGAAAAACCTTTGGCTAAGACTCTCTAAACTTAAGGAAGTAACATAATACTTTCTTAACTTTATTGAAGAATTTACCGCCTTATCTGCTTCTCTTGACTTTGCGTAGTTCAAATAGTTTCTACTATATTACAATATCTTACAACTCGCTGTATTTATTAGACATCCCCTTCATAAATATCAATCCATATATTAATAAATATAAATTCAAGTGAATCAATAATTTATATACAAATTCAATGTAATTTACCTAGTGTCTACATTAAGCAAATTTATATCAAAACAAACGTCAAAATCAGTGCGAATATATGCAAGGTAACCTTAGTTAAACAGCTGATTATTATTTTGGTTGTTACAGTTGTCAAACTGCATATATAATAAACAATAATGAATACGCCATATTGTTGTTTTTGTGCAACTGTTGCCACCTTCCACAAATTCGCGTTAAGTTTGACGTTTGTCTTGATAAAAAAAAATCTCTAATGTAGACACTATGTAAGGGGGAAAAAAGTGAAAGATTAAAGCAAAACTAAAATTAATTTCACACTCTATAAAACAACAATTTATATATATATATATATATATATATATATATATATATATTTTTTTAATGTATGTATAGTATTTTAATATATATACAGTATTAGTTGATTTATTTATATACGTATGTTAATTTATTACCGGAATTAACAAATGTATTTAAAATTTTTTAAACATTTTTTATAAAAAATAAAAAAATATTGAAATTTATATTCAGTATTATATATAAAGTATAAAGCTTTAGCGAATTAATCGTTTGTTTGCTGGATATTTTAAATTATTGAACAATTCATTTGTAGTACTAACGTACAGTGGTTCCAAAACTCTTTTTTTAATAATACTGTAACTTGTGAACCGTGGAAAATATCTCACCTGTCCAGAAACGAGATGTTTTCGAGTAGATTTGAAAGAGCATAGATTCCTAGCGGATCAGGGGGGAGACCTTCAAAGTTGGTCATCTCGGTCATTCATTTATCACTTGACAGAAAAAAATTTTACACATAGATATTCCTTGTAAATTCCTACAAAAAATAAATACATTTTTCACTCATTTTTAGCTTCGTCTTTTAGGTTTTTTTTTTTTTTTTAACTTGGCTTGCCCAATATTGGCCCTATTTTTTTTTTTTTTTTTTTTAATATTCATCAGATTTCCTAAAAAATTCTAAATTATATTGCTGCAAAAATCGTACAAATATATAGATTACATAAAAAGTTATATTAGTCTGAAGTTGGAATTAAAAAATTTCATATTTTATGTTTTTTTTTTTTCCAAAAAAAGTGGCAACATTTTTTTATTTATAAAATTTGTTTTTTGTTCTGGCCCTTATAATTGTTTTTAATGTTTTCGAAAGCAAGCTTAATGTAGATGCGTGTAAATTTTCGATTTTTTTTTTAATAATTGCTTTTAAAATTTTCGAATCGCAAAGATGAGATCAAACAAAAATTATGTTAATTAAATACCTCCATATGTTGGGTAAACACACAAAAAAATATTTTCTGATGGACGCCTCTTATAACAACAGTATGACCATTTGAATGGAAAAAATCAATTTTTAAAACACGTATTTCCGGGTTGGGGTTTTGGGTATTTTGATATAAAAAAGCGGGTGTGCTTTTAATTACCTGATTTTAAGGCAAGTCGTTTACATTTTATATATTTTCAAATATTAACATTATACTTAAAAATAAAATTTAGTTTTTCAGGTCATGTTTTAAAGAAATTTGACCGTATTTAATTTATTTCTACTATTTGTAGGGATTTTCAAGGACTATCTGCATGTATTTTTTTTTTTTTTTTGTCAAATCATACATGAATTTTTGGCGATTTAAAAAAATGCATGCCCGAGATAACCACTCCCCCCTGACCCACTAGGAATCTGTGCTCATTTAAATAAACTTAAAAATACCCCGTCTCTGGTTACAGGATTATTTATTTCAAAAATAAAGCGTTTTGGAACCACAGCATACAAAATGTTTCAAAACTTGACTTTTGACTTTTTATTTAGCATAAATTGTTTATAAAATCGATTTTAGTAGAGATTGGCACTTAATAATATAGTAAAATCAAATATTTCCCTTACGTTTTTGTTCTAAATCGGATTTTTTTTTTCTTTGAAGCTAGTTCGATGCTGCATCATCGTTGGCCGACTTTTGTCACCACTTTTTTGGCCACTTTTGAAAAACTTGTTAAGATTAATTGTTAAACGATTAAAAACTAGGTTATTTGAAATATCTCTTTATATATTATTCCAACGAAGAAATTAATTATTTTAAGATTATTTCACTGTTACAAAAAAAAAAAAAAAAAAATAATAATAATAATAATAATAATAAAATGCCGGATAATTTATAAATGAACTGAAAACTCTTTGAAACTGAAACTGATAACAAAGTTCATAAACAACTATTTAAAACATTAAATTCCGAAACTTTTTGGACCGGATTGGAGAATTAAGAAACAGATGCGATGAATACTTAATTTATATTTTTACTTTGCCTCCTAGCATTGCCTCGGCCTTTTTTCAAAATTATCACTAATGAAAAATAAATTATTTAACAGACTTAAAGTCAACACTTGTGAATGCATGATTTCAGTACTAAATTTGTTGGATGGTGATTTGGAATATTCGGGTCTGAATGAAAACCTCGTACAAAAGCACAGAAGTTTAATTAATAATCTTTATTTTTACAATAAAAAAAATATATAATAAATAAATTATTTTCTTATTAATAAAATTGAATTTAGTAGTTTTGCTTAAAATACAATATACAAGCGTAGATATTTTTAGATATACATTATCGTTAATTTGATATAAGTAAAACACCTTAAGATATGCTTTATAATTATTTTGTTGACAGTAGCATTACCTTATTGAAATGTTGGACGATTTCAATAGGTGCTGGCAACTTTTTTTATTAAATTACGCTACAATTATTTTAAGAATCGCTAGAAAATTGATATGTAATTCTATTTTTTAATGAATACGAATATTTTATCACAAAAATATTTTATAAATTAATCATTATTATTTTTTAATAACTTATTATTTAACTTAACTTTATTTTTAAGTAAAAACATTTGTTAATTATTTAATATTTTTTATTTATTACAAGTGAAATGAGCAGAATGCATTTATTAATAACCAAAACATCGAAAGTTGTTGAATTTAAACTAAAATATTTATAATTTCAAGTTAAAATAAATTAATTAAATTTGTTATATTATCCACACATTTATTTTAGTAGTTTAACCAAATTAACTGATGCAAACTATAAATGCTTCTGATTTGATATTACGTAGATAGATTAATATTTAGTGTAACTATTGGTGAAGATTTCAATTTGTAACTATCATCGAAGATAAGATTTAAGCTTTCGAAAGTTTAGCGTATAAATTCTAAGGGTGGGAGTGAGGTAAAAGGTAGATCCATCAGATAGCTCAAATTCTGTTCTATCGCCTCCAAAATCTTGTTCAAATTTCGAAAAATTATAAAAATAGAGATTGAATACCTACAGCTAATACTGTTTTAATTTTGTTGCGCCTTGCAGACTCTTGTACACTCAGCTTAATATTTTGGAAACTATAGCTTTAAATTTTAAATTTACGCTCACCGGAAAGTAAAATTGAAGCTTTTGAAAATTTTTTATAAAAAATTCAATGAAGGGCTAGCCAGGGGAGGTATAAAGTAGGTCCATGAGATAGCTCAAATTCTGTTCTATCACCTCCAAAAAACAGATTTCGACAATCTTGTATAGTTTTCGAGATATAACTAAAATTATAAAATCAATATTTAAAAAATTGCCTACAGCTAATTCTGTTCTCCTGGTATTCAATGACATTTTTGATAAATTTTAATTTTGATGTGGTTTGAAGATTCTTGAGCATAAACTCAATATCTTAGAAAATATCAAAGCTTTTAATCTGAAATTTGATATTTAGATCGAGAAAGATCTTGTCTATATATTGATGGTAATTTTAATTTGACACACCCACTTGATAATTGTGATTTTGGCATTTGAATGTTTTTAATGCATATATTCCAAAATTATTTTAAAATCCAGTTCAGTTTTCGAGATACTACATCAAATATAAAAAATCGATTAAACAATTTACCTGCAGCTTTTTCTGTTCCGATATTTAATTATTATTTTTTTTTAATTTAAATTTGAAACATTCTGGTACAAAAGATTTTACCTTTATATTATTATTTTCCATATACACATTAAAGACAAAGTTTAAGATTTTAACAAAACATAAAATCTGTTCTTTTATTATTTAACATTTTTTAAACACTGCACTTTAAAAAATACATTAAAATTAAGACAAAAAATATAACAAATATTACACAAAAAAAAAAAACACACATTAATTATATTTAATGGACAATAAATAAACTATTAACATCAAACACCAACTACATGAATTGTTTGGACATTTGATTAGAGAGTTTTTAAGGAAACAATTGTTTTGAATAATACGAGGGAGGACGAGAAAGGACTTAACTATGTATAATTAATATTTGATATGTTAGTAGCTAAACTAATAAGAAGCATGCAAATTAGAAACATTTTTTAGGTTAATTTATTTAGTTTTAAGCATAAATAAAAATGTAAGATTTATTAAATAAAACTTAAATAATTTAAATGGAATTATATACAAAACTTAAGTAAATAGAATATTTAAGTAGGATTAAGTAATTCCAATAAATAAACTGAAAAATAAAAAAAAAAAAAAAATATTAACAACACTTTACTAAACTAAATTGAACACTTGAAAACATATTTTTTTATAAATACATACTTTATATAAGTATATATAAAAGAGATAATGATATAAATATTTATTACTAAAGCGCCTTTTGTTATAAAATTTGATTTTTCTTTTATTATAGGAATTTTTCTGTTCATTTAGAAAACGTTGTTGTAGAGTTTGCTAAGGCACATATTACATACTAGTTGTGGTTGTTTTTAAATTATATTTACATTTTATTTTCATGGTTTGTAACTAAAAAATAATTGTGCTTTTTATACTTAATAAGCTAAATGTATTTGTTAATTATGGCTAAGTTAATTTGATGTGTATGGTGTGATTGAATGCTGCACATACAGCAGTTTGAAGGAACATTAAGCAGCCGGTGGTTTACCATGTACACGGAAACGATAAAGACATGTGTATAGAGGATGACCATGATTGGATTCAATACGTAATTCCACAATTTCATAGGGCCGTTTGATGTTTTTATTTTGTAGAGGGAAATACTGCAACGAAGCATCATTATCTGTATATTCATACTCACCAAATAGAATAGGTTCCTGATCCTTTTCATGTTCAAGACCCTGTAAAGGATAATTGTGGTAATGGTTGGCAAAGAAAATAGCATGAATTAATTTTCATTTTTTCACAGGCTACATTTCTAATTGATTTATAAACACTTTTCGTTAAATTATCTCTATAGAAAATTTTCTTTAAACAAATTTTCGACAATGTTTTTTTTTTTGTAAAAAAAATTACTTTTATAACAGAAATGTGAAAAATTCTCTTATTACAGAAAATTTTCAAACAATTTTCTTATTATAGAAAATTTTCGATAAAAATTCTTTTTCAAATTCAAATTGCGATTTCTTGGGGACATCGAGCTTTCGTTTACGGACTTCTGTTACTAATTTCCATATCTTGTCTTTCTCAGTTATAAACACCAATTAGATTATACAATAAAAACTTACCCAAACTGTAAAATTTCTGGGAGCCGAATCAATGCGTCCATTGGGTGCCAAACTTTTTGGTATATGCTCCAATGTAAAACCAGTCACATAAACCAATGAATTCAATTTTAGTACTAAATATTCAAAAATAAAAGAATTAAATTATTCCTGATAAACTATAAAATATAAATATTAAATAGAAAATATTAAAATAAACCCACCCAAAAATCCAGGAAAACCTTGAAAAGCCCAACATTCACCCGGTTGTACATTAGGTGATATGGCAATTCTGGGCGTGTTGGTAGGGTACCACAGAGGTATACCAAATACAGATATTTGAGCTGTTTTGGTTTGATAGTTTTCTGTACAACGTGTTGAGAGTATTTGACCGCCAGCCGATTCTAAAGCAAAATCAACTAGACCAGTCTTATCAGCATCATAAATGGCTAAGACAGATTTAACAATATTACGAATTTCTTCTTCAGATAAAGTCTCTTTGATTTGTCCCTTGAGAACAGCATGAGTTTCTTTTTGCTTATTTTCTACACTTATAATAATTTCCTGTTTCAGACGTTCGCTAATGTCACGCATTAAGAACATGCCAGATTTATCAATTTCCTGTCTGATTTTATCATTTGTGCGATTGTTTATTTCAGCCAGACGCAATTCTAAATAGTCTTTGGCCACAAACATATTGCGCACCCAATTCTGTAGATCTAATTCCGAGAGTTGAGCACCATCTTTGGTTGTATCTTTGAAGCCTAAAATTTCTATTAAGGATAATTTAACTTGTTGATTTAAAAGCTGGAATTGTTCATCCTTGAGTGTAGAGAGTTTCATAGTGATTTCCTTTAATAGTTTGGCAAACTTTTGGTCGGTAGAGAATTCCAATTCCTGTAAACGTTGTGTTAAGACATCTTGAGTTTGCTGTAGTTGTTTGATGGAGTAATGTAAGTCTTCATTTTCTGAGAGTTTATCATTGAGAGCAAGTTTTATAAATGCTATATCTCGATTTAAATTATCTATTATTAATTTTTGTTGTTCTAAGCTCAATTTATAATGGTCATCTCCCGATGATTGAGATTGTTGTAAAACTAAAAGTTTTTCTTGTAGCTTATCATTAAGTTGAGTTGAAATTTCATTTTGTATATAATTCGAGAAGAGTGGAGCCTTTAAAAGTTTTCCAATTAATGCATCTAAATCCAGGTTTTCTACTATTAATTTATAATGGGCATGACTGTTAACCTCTGTGGTTTGAGTTATCAATTCTTTTATCTCTTCTATGTTTTCCGGAGAAAGTATTAAGGGCTTGATAAAGCTACTTGAATCTTCAAGCCTTAATAAAACTTTTTGTATTATTAAATTCATATCATTATCTGAAAGTGTTGCTGCTGAGGAGCTATCAACAAAACGTTTTTGTCTGACTAAAGTTTCCAAATTTTCTTTGATTATTTGTACTATTAGTTGAGTTTGTTTGGTGGTTAGTTCTGAACCTCTTTCGAGTTGTTTTTGTTGTTGTTCTTGTAATTTTACATCTACTAAATTGTGTATATAACTATTGATGTGATTTAAAATATTTTCATATTCCTCGGTTGACAAGGATTTGCTTAAGGATAATTTTATATCTTCCATATTTTGACTAGCGCTATGCGATGAGGAAGCGAATAGTGGCAAAAAGCTTTTAAGAGTATGAAAATTGGTATAAAGTGAGCTTCTAAGAGTGGTAATAAGTGAAAGTGGTACCAATGAATGCCAACGTTGTGCATATAAATTACGTTCCGGTTCATCCAAAAGCCACCAAGCTAAACGTAAGCAAAATTAATGAAATAAAAAGAAACAAAAAAGGGAAAGTTGTTTTAAGAAAAAAATACTCTAAATAATACCTTCTTCATTTGTTAAAAAGGTTAAGGGACAATTAAGTTAATTATTATATTTGGAGATAAACAAACTATAATAAAAATTTCTGTTTCCGATTTCAATAAAATTAAAATAAAGTTCATAATAAACAAATGAAGAAGGATAGAGTATTTCCCTTTTTTACTTTAAGTAAAATTATAAATTTTAACCGTTTCCCTTTGTTGTTTTTCTGACTAAACTACTCACCTGGAGATACAGAAATTATCTTGCAAAAAATAAATAAAACTCTATTTTATTTTGTGTGTGTTTGTGTTATTAAGGATTTTTGTGAAATTAAAATTAATTAAAGAGTATAAAGAGAAAAAATACAATTGTTTAAATGTAAATATTTTAGGTTGTTTAACAACTAACAGAAATTTGTAAACAATGACACACATTTATAAGGAATTATTTTTTAAGTTATTTAATATTATAAAAAATGTTTTTTTTATAACTAAATTTATATTTATTGCAGCGGTTTGTTACACTCTATCCTTCTCCAATTTGTTGTATGTTTTTTCTAAACGTTGATCTATTTCTCATTTTCTGGGGGAAAGGTATTATTTTGGGAAAGGGAGTAATGGTTAAGGAACATAAACTAAAATCGACAATCCGAAAAATGCTTTAAATTTGTACGTTTTTTGTGTTATTATTACTAAACGTTGATCTATTTCTCATTTTCTGGGGGAAAGGTATTATTTTGGGAAAGGGAGTAATGGTTAAGGAACATAAACTAAAATCGACAATCCGAAAAATGCTTTAAATTTGTACGTTTTTTGTGTTATTATTACTAAGCAGTTACAATATTTATAATGAATTTCAGTTCCTTGTTCAAATGAAAGAAAAACATTAAAAAAATTAAAATTATAGTGGTGTAATTATTATTAATTCTTAAATTAAACGTAAATTATTTATATATGAAAAAAGAAAGTTTTAATAAAATTTAAGGTATATGGTTGTTTCAAAAGGGAATAGAATTAGGGAATATATTCAAAGTTATTAATTCTAAACTTTAGAATAATAACAAAACTTAAGCCAACAATACATGACCAATAGTTTTATAAAAATATATTAAATTTATTTGATCTTGTATCTAGGTTAATGTTAAATGGAAGATGTTTTTCTAATCATTTTTTTATGAACATGTTTTTCTTTTTTTAATTGATTGTGTTACTTTCATCAAATATTTGCCGAGTCTGACCATGCCTATAGATGAATTACAATTTTCATATAAAGAAAATTTAATTTTCAGTTTGTTATTATTTTGCCTTTGATAAATTTAGAATAAGATCAAAATCTATATGTATTTACACTTGGTTTCATTAGATTCCTGCCTGTTTTTATTAACAGAATTATTCGAAAAAAAAAATAAGTGTAGAATTCTATGATTTACTAAGAATATGTAAACTAATTATAAAATAAAATAATAATAAGAAAAAAAAAAAAAAAAAACAAGAAATAAAAACAAAAAAAATAAATAGCAAAAAATAATAATAACATTTATTAAAGAAACTAAAACTTAAAAGAAAATTAAAATATTACAAAAAGCGACTAAAGAAAATAATACAAAACGAAAAAAATATATATTTCGAAAAGAAGAAATAATAAAATTAAAAAAAATATATATATTTCAATTATTTTAGAACATTTATCCACATCAAAAATTTTATTAAACATTTGCATTGAATATAAACAAAAGAATAATGACTAAAGAAAATTCCTAAATTGAAGAACTTCTAATAAATTAAACAAATATAAATTGCTATAATTTGAAAAACTGTTTAAATTTTTAGCAATTATTACCAAATATTTGTACTGTTAAACTTTTTAATAAAGAAAAATTAAGATATAAAAAAGAAAATATGCTTGATCTAAAACTAGAACAGAACGTAAGTATTAATAACTATTTATTAAACTAACAACTATTAATTATGAAGAAATTGATATATATATATATATATATATATATATATATATATATATATTAAAAATTTACTCCTGTTCATTTTAAATACGTTCATAATATTCCTCGCGTTGGAACATTTTACGCCCTTCATCTACTAAATTTTGTGTAACAGTTTTTAAATACAAGAAATAATCATTAGACCAATCACGTAAATCTTCTAAATGATTTATGGCCTGAGATTGCAATTGATTGTATTTTTCTTGATTAATATATTCGGACATGTCGATTTTAGGTAATTTGGGTAAGGTAATAGTATATTGGGAAAATGATCTAGGTGGGAAGGGTTCATTGGGATGAAGATAATAGTAAATGCCTGTAATATAAATCATGTAATGAAAGAAAAAAAACAAAAATAAAAAAATTAATTCTAAATATTTACATTAAGTAAAAATGCATGCGTTCACACTAGGAGATATTTCTTGTCGAAAAATTCTGAGATCGTAGGAGGAGAAAAAGAAAAAAGAAATACAAAAAATTTTCGATTTTATTATAGACAAATTTCATTAAACTCTTTTTATACGAAATTTTCTATAAATTTTGTTTTAATAAATTTTCTTTTTATAAATAAATGTCGACAAATTTTGTTTATTAGAGAATTTTTAATAAATTTTGTTTTTATAAAAAAATTCTCCATAAATTTTGTTTTTATAGATAATTTTCGAAAACTTTTGTTTTTATAGACAATTTTCGATAAATTTTGTTATTACAAAATTTTTGATAAATTTTGTTATAAAAAATTTTCTATAAATTTTGTTTTTATAGAAAATTATCGATAAATTTCATTTAATCCATAATTTTTGATGAATTTTGTACTTATTAGAAAAATTTCGATAAATTTTCTCTTTATAGAATATAAATTAAATTAAATAAATTTTAATTTTATAAAAAATTTTCGATAAATTTTCTTTCTATAGAAATATTTCGATGTATTTCTCTTTATAGAAAATTTTTGATATATTTTCTTTTGACAAAAGAAAATAGCCTCGTCTGAAAGCACGCAATAAAAAAAAGTGATACATATTTGTAAAACAAAAACAAAAATTGTTGTCAAAAAACGTAGAGATTTTTAACGAATTTTTCACTCAAAAAGCTGTTCAATGACACATTAAGATTTGTAAAAAAAAAATATATAGAAATACCTTCAAATCAAATGGCTTGTTTGAAAATGAAGGTCACATAAATATTAAAAATATATTATGCTAAAGCAATTATTTTTAGAACACAAATCAAATAAAACAATTAATACAACAAAAATTATACTTTCACTAATCTCTTCTTCAAGTTCTATTCAGTTTTTGACAACAAAATATATAAAAATATATAAATAATATAAAATAATGAAAACAAAAACTCACCCGCTAACAACAGTAAAGGCAAAAGTAACAGCAAAAATATTAAAAACCGTTTTTTGTTTCTGCTATCAGCATTTGATGATTGTAAGAGCCAAGTATCCAAATATAAAATCGAAGATATAAACAGATAAAGGTTACGGACAATGGCTAAAAATGCCGATGAAATGCCATGTACTATAGAGCCAAAGAAGCCTAAAATAACAAGCAAACAAATATTTTTAATTATATAAACCCATTAGAAAGAAAACCACAAGGAAAATAAGAACTTACCCCTTTCTTCTTCCGACAATTTGGTACGATACATACTACTGCTGTATGTATACATGCCAACACCACCTGTGTTTAAACTATTCGAGCCAGTTATGGTTGACCATGTCGTGGACATGGTGGTAACAATTGTTGTTATAAAACGCATTAGCCAAGATTCATCTTGTTTGGCATTATAATTATATACATTTCTGTTGGTACGATACGTTTGATAATGTGAATAATCTAATTCATCGCCCGAATCGTAGGCTAATCTTTCAGCCGCTGTTCTATTTTGGCTGTACTTTGAAGATTCATAACGACGTCTAATGTGCTCTTCTTGGGCAGGATTACGTTGTATCATATAATTGATGCGTTCATGATGCTTTTGCAGAGACTGGCGGGACATATTGGGCATGGCTATTACACCAGGAGCCAATTCACGACGATGGGGAGATAATTCAGAATACGTGTAATCTGTTTTGGGGGTAGTACTGCAAAAAATAATAATATTTATGAAATAATAAATGTAGTAAATGAAATGCTTACTTCCAATATTCTCCTGCTTTTTTATATTCCAAATAGGCAATATGATCACTGGCATCAAAATTAATACTTCTTTCGTCAAATGAATTACCCAAAAAGCCGCTTAGAGATTTATTTTTACTGGTACTTAATTCTTTTTCTGCATTTAAAACATTTTGTGTGTGTTCTTTATGTCTACGATGTTGGTATTGCACATCATGACCGGTAAAATTTTGATTTTCACGTACACTGTCACCTTTTGAAGCAAATTGTGCAGCAAAAGTTGAAACATAGTTACTGGTTTTGGGTGTTGAAGTAGCTACGCTACCACCACCCACTTTCTTTGTTTTTGTTACGACCGATGTTGAGGTACGTGTTTCGGTTATTGTTTGTTTTTGCTGCTGTGTTTGAGCAGCACTTGATGTGGCCGATGATGATGTTGTGATGCGGGTTGAAATTTTGTTTTTATTTTCTGGACTTTCTTCGCTTGAATAATCTGAAGTTTTTATTTTAGTTTGTGCCATCTTAGAGGGACTATCTTTGCCAGTAACTACAGAGGAAGATGATGTTACTTCAACAGTTTCTTCTACAATAGTTCTGTAATAAAGGAATAATACATTTTATATATATTATTAAAACAACTGTAAAAAATAATTTTATTTAAATAATTTAAAACTTTAAATTTATTTGCAAACAATTTATTATACTTTATTATACTAGATTTTTTTCCCTAAATTTATTTAGTTAGATTTTTTTTCCTAAATTTAGGAGGCTAATGGATGCGTACAGAATAAGACTTTGTTGGGTTCCTGGTCACTGCGATATTCTCGGCAATGAAATAGCCCATGAGCTAGCTCCTAAGGGCACGGAGTTGGACAGGTCTTTTGTGGAGGTATCGGTTAGGATTCCAATTGGTTCATATTTCATGGCCATAAGGGAATGGACTATAGGTAGAACGAATGATGCTTGGGGGAGTAGATCGGACTGCAGAGTATCTGGAGCGATATGGCCTAGTCTTAAACCAGCAGATTCGAAGCATCTTCTGGGGATGAGTCGTGTGAATCTAAGGATCATTGCTGGCATGATTACTGGTCACCTCGCAATAGGGAATATGACCAGTAAGTGGGACACTGGCGCGTCAGATTTTTGCAGTACGTGCGATGATGTGGAGGAGCTAGAGGCAGTGGAGCATATACTCTGTCACTTTGTAGGGCTTCAGCGAAGTAGATCGAGGTGGTTTGGAAGCCATATTCTGCAAGAACTAGAGGAGTAAATATCTTTTAGAGGAGGTTGCGGGTGAATGGGTATTAGGCTCCACACCTTTCTTATTTTTCTTATATTTAGCTATCTTTCTTTTCAATCTTTTGCTATATTCTATTAGGATTTTTCTCTTTCTTCATCTATCAGCTTTCTCTGTTATTTATAAAGGGATAACAATGGACCGAATAGTATCTGGGTGGAGGCGTGAAGAAGCCGCCCTTTTTAACCTAACCTAATCTTGATTTTTTTTTTTTTTTTTGGTAGCTGAATATTTAAACTGCATTTTTTTTTTTTTTTTTTTTTTTGCTTATGAAAAATTTGGCTACATTCCACATGCAAAAAATCCTCAAGTTGTCAACAACAAAAATAACAATTGACTTATGTGTATTAGACATTTATATCTGAAATGTTCCCCAAAAAATCTACCTTTAGATCAAATATGACGTCATTGTTTAGCAGTTAAATTTGCATTTTTTTTTTATATTAACTAAAGAAATATTTTAAAAATACCATCTGTCAAATGGTACTAAAAGTTCACAATAATGTAAATGATAATGATCGAAAAGTTTAAAATAATTCTCTTCTTAACTTTTTTCATTACATTTAAAAATGTCTTTACTTTCCCAATTGGAATTGGTGTAAATTAAAACTAAAGCTTCAAAACTACTACTTACTAGATAAAAATTTTCACAAAACTTTAAAGCACTAATTATATATGTCTATATATTTTGATAAAGGTTTGTTTGTATTTAATAGACTGAATTTGTTAAAGTTAACATTTGGCGCGTTATTTTTTGTTTGGTTTGTTTTTATTTGTTTTATTTTCTAGTTTTCAAAGAATCTAAAGGAATTAATAACAAAACGTGTTTGAATGTAATAACAGTGTATGTATGTATATTTCATTTTCGTACTGTG
Source organism: Protocalliphora azurea (assembly GCA_932274085.1). Lineage (NCBI taxonomy): Eukaryota > Metazoa > Arthropoda > Insecta > Diptera > Calliphoridae > Protocalliphora > Protocalliphora azurea. Next base: position 151,471,723 of record OW026521.1, on the reverse strand, counting down.
TTATTCACTCCCTAGTCTAAAATATATGTTTCATATAGTCATTTCATGCCTTCTCATTTTAAATGATGACGTTATTTTCTAATACGTCGTTATAATAAATTTTTGTTATTTTGGCCGTCATTTGCTTTATAACTTTTAACAATCACATCAACATAATAAACACTTTTTTGTTGTTTGTGTTGTTCAACGACACATAGTGGGGCTAATCGCAAAATTTTTGGTAATAAATTCGTATCTCCTAATAATGTACTGGTCGGATCGAATTCAAACATGTAAAGAAAAAATGTTTTTATTAACAAAACTTTGAGAAAAATGTGAAAGAATTGCACTATAGTTTTGTAAAAATTGTAATTTTTCATACTAATTTCAGAATGCTGGCAATTGATATTTTTCATGGCTCGACGAATTGAAATAATTCAAAAATTTTTTCGGCATATTATTTCGGAATGTATTTGAAATTACATAATATTTTTAAAAAATTTCCTCCATATACCTCAGGACTAATGCCAAAAAAAAAAAAAAAAAAAAACTAAAGTCGAGGAAAAATTCAAGCGTAAATATCTTTTTAACTATAAGAGATAACTTAGGTTAAATAAGCATGTTTTTTTTATCTTGCCAAGTACTTTCCAGAAATATAAAAATCTTTGAAATCGGACTTGATTTATAGAAGTTACGATTTTTTTTTTTAACTTTTACACATTCAAGGTTTTTAACTTTCACACCCTATAGTTTATATCGTATTATTACAGGGTAACTACAATTTTTCTGAAAGATTAGGCCTTCCTCTACAACTTTTCCATATATTTCAATTTGATCCTACCAGTAGTTTAGGAGATACAGATTTATTATCAAAAATTTTTCGATTGATCCCACTGTGCGACTTTTTTTAATAAAAAAATAATTTGAAGGTCACCTAACACGTTAAATATATGTATATTTAATTTTATTTTTAAATATTTTTAGATTTTTTATGAGGAAAAACTTATAAGTTTCGGATTTGTGCTCCCAATTATTCATTGGTAAGTATGTACAAATATTTTTTAATATTATAAAGATTTAATCCTCTTTTAGCTTAAATAAAATGTTGAAAGGAAAATATTTAAATTAAAAATGTTTTCTCAATGCTTTCATTTTAATTAATATTTAAACTAAATGGGAATTCATTATAATTTAATACATAATTTTTGTTTTAAATACAAAACTTTTAATTTATTTCTTAATTACCTGATTCTAATTTAATATTTTTTATCTGCTTTTAGATAAGGTTTAAAAATGATTTACAATTATTCAAGAATTATTACTTAAAATCTATATAAATTAAGTATTAAAATTAAAAAATAAAGCAAAACACATACAGTACTGTGCGGAACAAAATAGGGATTACCGTAAAAACGTATTTATTCCTCAATGTATTAAATTCATAACAAAACTAATGTCATAAAATTGTTAACATATTTAAGAGTTAACAAAAACTTGTGCTATAAATGTGCTATAAATTTCAAAATATTTCCAAAACATAAAATTTGTGAAATTTGTTGGCATTTTTCTTAAGTTAATGGCAGTTTTATAGTATAAATGACTGAATGCCAAAACGCATTTTTGATCGATATCCTAGTCTTAAATAAGCTACTGACTTGGTTCTTATATAAATCGATCACAAATATTTTTCTTTAACTTTGGTTTTTTGGAATCTACCAAATCGGTTTATAAACAACCGAGTTATTGGCAAATCTGTTTTTTTTTTTTTTATTTAATGTCTGCATAAATTTTCCACCATACCCTTATTATACCCTTCACCTCAATTATAAATTGTATATATAAGTTTGTCATTCCGTTTGTAATTTGCAGAATTTTCGTCGGAGAGCAAAAAGTTTATACTTCCTGGATCCTTATAAGAAATGATGTCTATAAAACGATTTCCGTCTGTCCGTACGTCCGTTTGTCATTTGAAATGGCGTTCATAAAGCCCATTGTTAACTGCCAAATATATTATATATATATATATATATATATATATATATATATATATATATATATATCGATTTTCTGAAGCCTCTATATAAGCTAGGGTCTTCGTTTTTGCATTTTTTATAATGAAATAATTAAATGATAATAACAAATAAATATTTACTTACTTAACATTTGGTGCCAAGGATTTTTTCTTATGATGTACATGTGGTTCATCACCAACATGATCACAATTTTCATGATCACAACTGGAACGTAAAAATGGTGTTTTCGACCTAGATCGGCGTCTTGTCTCGATAGTATATTCACTCATCTTTTATACACTTTTGTTTTGATTTTTTTCTGTTGTAAGAGAAGAAAAATACGGATATGTGTGGGTAAAATTACAAAACTACTTTTAAATAAAAAAAAGAAATGTAAACAAAATTGTTAAGTAAATAAACACAAGTTCAAAGCGATGTTTGCATACACTTTTATTAAAAATACCAGAAGTTTTAACCACATAGATTGATAATAAATTACACAAAGACTCACGCACATACATATGCAGACATATCGCTTATTTACTTCAAGAACGTCATAACTCAAAAACAAAATTTTTGAGTTAATGATGTAGAGAGATATATAGACGAGTATCTTCGAAAGATAAAAACCAGTATAAGAAATTATGGTGGGGTAAAAAATATGGTAAATGATGACAAGAAGAAAAAAGGAGTGTTTTGTTTACATAATTACGTGTAAAGTATACGTGAAGTTTTAGCAATGAAATAATAGTTGAGAAAAAATAAAAAATAGTATGTTATCCATTAAAAGTTTGACAAAGACACAAGAGGCTTTTATTTACTATAAATGCTCAATAACTCCGTTACAAATCATTTAAGGTCTAATTTCACCAATATTGGAACTTCTGGTTATGTTTCCAAAAAAACTAATAATGCTAATATGTAAAACAAATGAATTGAATACCGACAATTTGTTATAAAATTATAAAAAAGTGCTTAAATTGCCACATGGCTAGAAAAAGAAAAAATCTTTCTGCCCTTTTAAAGAGTAAAATTAAAAGTTTTATAAAAAACATATGTAAAACAATAAAATATTTAAAAAAGGGGAAATAAATAATTGAATAACTAGAAGTCAAACAAGTTTTTATGTTGAAAAAGCTTTGTAATTAATTAAAATAACTTTGTAATTGTAGAATAAATTAATAACACATTGATGTAAACTCACATAACATTTATAATAGTTTTTTTTTTTTTTTTTTATTTATAAGAATTTATATTCAAATGAATTACCTTTAACAAATAATAATTAGATTTTAATACAAAATAATGAAAATAACTTAAAATACTATATCATTTATAAAAGATAAAGCTTTAATTGTTTTGTAGCTTCTGCTGGAAAAAAAGCGCAATGATTCAACGATGTTGGGTGTTTGCACAGCACATACCAACCGACCATGTGGCAAATATTTAGCCAGTTAAATTAAATTGATAAGAATTCATTATGTTTGGAGAGCAAAAGAAAAGAAATAACGTATTTTAATCGTGTATAAACGTTTAAGAAACTTGAATCACAAAGCGTAGCTGGAAAAGGGATAGCAAAGAAATATTAAGATTGGCTTATTTATTCTTTTATTAAGTTATGATGTCATTTCAAAATATGTTTGTCTTCGCTTAAGCTAGATACATAAATAATGAATTATTAGCTGAAAGTGTTTGAAAAAAAAAAACAAGTAAATTGTGCAGTTTTGTATTAATTGAAAATCTATTTAAATTAGCACTTAAACTAAGAAATTATTGGTCAGTTATTTTTCAGAAAGCATTTAAAAATAATTTAATTTTATTTTGAAATCTAAGAGAATTTCCAACTGTTTCATTATTAGGAATTTCATTTTATATTATTTTATAAATTTTCATAAGACAGCATCAAGTTTTAATTCCAATGCAATTAAATTCCTTGTACTTACTTTATAATTATTACCCTTACAATACACCTACATATTTCTTAAACATAGATAGATCTATTCCTATTTTTATTTGTAAAATATTCCACACTGCGTATTAAATAAGAATATATTGTATTGTTTACAAAACACTTTAAATAAAAAGCAAAATTGTGTACCTCAAAATTATTCTTGCGTAAAATTGTGTAATAGGTCCCAATTTAGACGCACACGATCAAATTCTAATATTATGCAATTTTACGCAGCATTATGAATTTAACACAATTTGAAGAAAATACTCAAACGAAAAATATTTGCATAAAAATCTATTCTAAAAATCAGCTTACAGGGATTTTATAAATAATATAAATTGGGAACACAGGAATGAGTACAAATTGGGCTCATTATAAAAACAAACACAGAAATCCCTTGTCAATTTGGCTGTGAAACAAATACAGTATTGGGAAAAATTAGAGCAGAAATTGTTTAACAGAAATTATACAAAATGTATTAGAATCTATTTCTAATAATTTCTGATTTATTGAATGTTTTTTCTTTTAGGAATGGTTTTCGGTGTCTTCCATTGCAATATAATGATTGGTATGGTCTTTATTATGTTTGCTAAGTGTGGTACATGGTCTCATATCTTTAATTTAATGTTTTAATGAGCTGAGGTATATCCTCATTTCTAGTGGCTGTTTCTTTATTGGATGAATTCTGCGGAAATCATTTAAAATTTTGTGAATGAAAAGTGGTACTTCTTGGGTGTATATTTGGTTTTCATTAATGTTTTAGAACATAATTTGGTCGGTTGGAATAAGAAGATTTTTCTGGTTATTAGTTTAGATACTTTGAGCTTATCTATTTATCTACTCTCTGTTCCTGTTGGGTTTATGCGGAATCGGCTACTTGTTTTATTCTTTAAATGTGTTGTTTTGCTCTTCTCATGCATTTTCTGATAATTGGCCTTATTTTTTTTCTTTTTGTTTAGCTTAATGTTCTTTAATTTTCATCAGAATTTATGTTTTCTTGTTGGAACTTTCGATGTTGGTCTAGAATTCATTGATCAATGCCATTAGTTTCAGTAATTTGTGTCTTTATTGAATAGTTGTGTGCAAGATCTGTGGGTTGTTTTTTACATCATTTGTTGCTTCTTTGCATTATAACTCAGGGTAGGGTATGTTGTTAAAGTTTGGTGCTTTTATTCAAAGGGTGTCTTACTCAAGGACTGATGCTTACACAAGCAAGTTAAAAAAAAAAAAAATGAAATAAAAAAATAAAAAAAAAATCCTTAATTTGTAGTGACTTTTAGTACTAATAAACTTCCGGTTGACCTTGTGTGTGCTACTGCTTGTTGCATTTTGGAATATAAAGGGTTTATACAAGTTTCTGTGCAATGCGTTGGTGTGACATGTTTTTCTGGGTATATACCACTTTTGTAGTAATTAGTTTTTTGCCAAGCTTTTGCTCATATAGATATATGATTGACTTCACTTTCTAACATTTGTTTTTATTATTTTTTGGTTGATGGGGCTTTGTTGGGTTGACTTGTACAATTTAACTGTTTTTATTAAGTAGCAATAACTTTTTAAATGCATTTTTTTACCTTTTATTTTATGTTATTATATATTTAAATTTTTATTTTAAATTTATCTGTTAAGTAGAAATTTGTGACCGATTATGGCCAAAAGTCTTGGTTATGAAATATTATTCAAAATAAATAAATAAAATAAATAAAACTAAAAATTTATATCAGACTACTCAGTAGCAATAAAAATGTTAATTTCTGAAATCACAGAAATCAAGATCACCATAGTACTTTGTCTTTAAATTATTTTGATAATAATTCAGTAGTGGGTACTTTTAGTTCTGATTAAATTTAAATAATTTTGCATGTTCGCTCTTAGTTTACTAGTTATGGGAATCCAAAGTTTTGATTTTTCTTTATATATTTATTAATTAAATTATTTAAATTAAATTAAATTAATTTAAAAGTACGTTCAAATATCTTTCTAATGATATTTAATATGACAATATTCGTTAAATTCTTGAAAGGAAAAAAATTGTATTCAGCGAAGCCGTTGTTCGACATACATTGAAGAGAAAGTCCTTAAAGCTGGCTACAACTTTATTTTCTTAAAAAAATATTTTAACTTCAACACTGCTGGCAGGCAATCTTGATTTCCTCAATTGGAATTTAAGGCTATAATAAATTCCGGAGTAAGAGTCTAGGGTCAGCCCTGTGTGGCACTTGTTTCATTAAAGTATTCTGTCGACAACTCAAGAAGATCACCCATATTCCCGCATTGTGTAATTTTTAAATATGTATTTTTATTTTTTCAATTTCTCTTAACAAAAATTAATTTCTAACTTTATTCAAATTTTCAATGTTGCTAAAATTTTAGCTAATACTGTACCAAAAAATATTTATAATTAGAATATGTTTATTTTCTGTAAATAAAAGAAATTTTAAGATCATGAAAAGATTCATGCACATATATACATACATATGTATATTTATTTAAAAAATTAGTCAGCCAAAATGAGAATCTTTTTTAAACAAAATCATTTGCGAAAAAAAAGGTTAGTCTCTTAAAATATAAAAAAAATTGTTTACGAGAATAAGGTGAACGTGAATACAACTGTACTTGAGATTTCAAAAAGTTTCAATAAAAATAACATTTTAACACAAGGTTGAATAAAATATAAATTATATATAGCCTTAAAATCAGATATTAACAATAAAATATATAAAAATTTTAGCACGCTTTTTAAGATATGTAATAACTTATAATAACATGTATGTAGTATGTATTTCAAATTGTACTCTTCTCCGCTTTCTTTGCAACCCACCCCTAAAACGAAAAGAACATCGATTACAAAAACAATTGCTATACCGCATTCCAAAAACACACACATGTTAAAAACTCTCCAAGAAAAAAAAACGAAAAAATCACTATTAAAAAACACAAATATGCTGGAAAAATGAATGTAAAAACAATTCCTTGGATTTTTTATACCCGTACATACAAACTGTAAATAAACATATTTTTATCGATCAAATGGAAATACAGGAAAAAAAAGCTTGTTTTTCCCACAATTTTTCTTTTTATTTTCATTTCTAAAACAAGACGCGGTGGTCTCTAACTATAAGACGCAAACAACACTTGGCACTCAACATTTTGTACAATACTTTTACACTTTATATTAATTACAAAAACAACAGCAAAGCCATAAGAAGCACTAAAAATGCGGTCATCGCTGATTTCGAACACAATTGATGAAGATTGATAATAAATACGTCAAACTTACTTTTATTAAGGATATAATGTACACGTTATATTAACTATTTTTTAATCACAAATTTTAAAAATTTTAGTTTATTTTATTTTTTTTCTTTTAATTTTATAACATTTTTACACCTTCAAAAATTGTTTGCGGTGTTTTCTTGTGTTTCACACTGTTATTTGTTTATATATTTTTTCTTTTAATATACTTCTATGATTGTGTAGTTGTTTAATTAAAAATAAACACCAAATAATGACTAATGATTTATGCAAAATGTTTTTTGTAATAGGCTTGTTTAACTTTATAATAGATTATTTTTAGGTAGAGCACTCGCGTTGTCCGACGAACAACCGTTTGCTACAATTTGAAATATGCGAATGACGCAAAAAAGCGAAACACACGCAAATAGAGTTGTCATTATATAGCAGAGTTGTATTCTGTAGTAATCATAACAGAGTTGTATATCTGTGGTGAATTTGAATAAAAGTTGTTGGTTTGTAACAGCTAGTAGAATTAGAATTTTAAAGTTATGAATTGTGAAAAAATTCCTATTATGTATATATATCGAAAATTTTCTATAAAGAATAAATTTTCCTTAAACATTCCCCTAAAATGAAAAATTTGCTATAAAAGGAAAATTTATTTTAAAATTTCCTACAACTTATTCTTAAGAAAATCTTTAATCCCTCAATATGTAAACTGAAATTCCAAAATTGGGAGCCTTATCCATCCCTAAATCGGTGGAGATTAAAAATTAGTTCAACACTGAGAAAATCACCATGACAAAAAAAGTCAATTTAAATATATTTTTTATGTATACGCATTTATTTATTCCTTTAATCAAATTTTATAAACTGTAGTTTATTTATACGATACTTTAATATTTATTATTCTACTATAAACTTCTAACACTTAATAAAATTATTTTCGAAAATAAATTAAAATATAGTCAAAATCGGAAAATACCAAAAAAAAAAAAAAAAAAATAATAAGAAAACCGAAAAAAAAACAAATCTAAACATAAAATTGTGAAACTGCAAACTCAATCGTTAAGAAAAAGAGTCTAAGGAGCAAAAAAAAAAACACACCAACTGTAAATAGCAAAACTACAGTAAAGGACTTCTCAATGCTTTAGCAAACAATAACATTATTCTTTTTGTGGAAACTTTATAAGTACAAAGAGAATTTAAAGGAAAAGAAAATGGAAAAACTAGTCAAGCGAAGAAATTATTTAGCAAAAAATCTCCTCTAAACATCGTCTACTTATGCAAAGCTGCAGTGTCCAATTTGGGTTCAGGCTTCGAAGCCAAACCCGACAAAAGTTTCTTAATTTCAGCAATAGCGCGACCCGGATTCAAACCCTTGGGACAGGTGCGTGTGCAGTTCATGATGGTGTGACATCTGTATACACTGAAGGGATCCTTAAGTTTGCCCAAACGTTCAGCGGTGTTTTCATCACGGGAATCGATAATCCAACGGTAAGCTTGCATAAGAACAGCGGGACCCAAGTATTTTTCGGCATTCCACCAGTATGAAGGACATGAGGTAGAGCAGCAAGCACACAAGATGCATTCATACAAACCGTCCAATTTGGAACGATCCTCTACGGATTGCAAATATTGAGCTTTGCCTTTCTGCTCAACAGCTTCGTTCCTAGAAAATGTTTAATTACATATACATTTTAAACAAATAAAAATAAAAAATATAAAACTTTAAAACATACTTGCGTTGCAACCAGGGTTGAATAGATCTGTATTGTTCATAGAAGTTGGTCATATCGGGAACCAAATCACGTACCACATACATATGAGGCAAGGGATAAATCTTCAAGGGTTTCGAGGTGTTAGTATCGATTTTGCTAAAAATATATTTATATTGATTTAAAATTGATTAATAAAGATTGCTTATACTTTGTTCACTTATAGAGGTTTTTTGAAAAAACATCTCGATTCGAATTGTTTAATTATTTAACACACAAAAAACATATTAAATTTCCATGCAGGGAAGAAATTTTTAGTACATAGAAATTTGTTGAAAAAAGAATTTGTATAAATTGCCAAAACAGTTTAAAAACAAAAAATTAAAAATTAAGAATGAAATTTATATTTGTTCATAAGTTTTATTTGTTGAAAAATTTTATTTTTTGAATTAGTGTGAAATTTTTATTTAAATCAAAAATTTGTGAAAATATTTTGGCAACGAAAAACAGGCCAAAAGGAAAAATACAATAAAATGATATGTGAACAGTGATGTGTAAACTTATTGTTAATTTACATTTTTGAGTTGCCTAAATATTAAAGTATAGTGATATTTAAATATGCATAAGAGGAAAACTATTTTAAAATTCCTGCTAATTTTAAATTATAGTCTCATTTTCGATAAATTTTATATTAAAAAATTGTCGATGTTTTATTTATTTATTTATATATTTATTTATAACTCCATAATTTAAGAAAAAATATTTATTTATTTATTTTATTATTGTACTTAAATTTATTGAACATTTTCGATAAATTCTTTATTTTTAGAAATTTTTTGATACATTATTTATTTATTAAAATTTTCTAACAATTTTTTATTTACAGAAAATATTCGATAATTTTTGTATTTAATTAAATTCTTTATATATAAATATTTTTATTTGATACCTGCAGAATTTTTTTCGATAAATTTTTTTTGTTTATAGAAAAATTTTTATAAATTTTTCATTGATAGAAAAATTTTTATAAATTTTTAATTGATAGAAAAACTATTTCTTCATAAAAAATTTTCTTTTTTATAATTTCGTCTAATTTTTTTATATAGAAAATTTTTGATAAATTTTTTGTTTATAGAAAATTATATTTTTATAGAAAATTTGTTTTTAATTTTTTCAATTTTCTTTTTATAGAAAATGTTGGTTTAACCTTTATTTAGTTCTTTTTATAAAAAATGTTCAATAACTTGTATCTTATAGGAAGTAATAATTTTCAAAAACGAATACGTCTTTTAAGTATTCGTACAATTTTTCAAAACATAGTACGAATTCTCAAAAATGTATTAAATTTCTTATAAAACAAAAATAAAAATTTTCAAAAGAAGCACTAGATTTTGTAAAAATTACCAACTTTAAAAAGGAAGAATTTTCATTTAAAAAATTAAAATTTTCAATATAATAATAATAAATAGAAAATAAAATAATAATGATGTTAAAGAATTTAAACATCACTATTATTTTATTTTTTTAATATATTTATCCACCTATTACAAGAAATTTTCTTTTTGGGGAGAATCGCAACTATTAAAAAATAATTTTGTATAAAATATACAACATTAAGATGAATGGAATAATGAAAGAGAATTTATCATTTCAACCGGTTCCTGATGTACCTAAACTAAACTAAATTTAGTTTATACCTATTGATTAAATTTTATTTATTATAAAACAGGTAAACATCGACATAAAAACTTATGTTAGTAGGTAGATAACTATTGATATTCTTTTTTATGCCTATAAAAAAGGCCACATTATATTAAATTCACCCTTAAAAATGATAATAATTAAACTAAATATTTGTTTTAGCATTTTGTAATTAAAAAAAATGAGAAAGTATTATTAAACAAATGTTTAATAAACCATTTAGTAAAGCTCATAATGTTAAAAAGTTTTGGAATTTAATTTTATTTCAGTTAAAATTTTATTATTGCAAAAAAAATCGAACAAATATTAAGATTTAATTTTAAAAACAAAAATGCCTACATTTTGAAAGTCACAATGGTCTGTCTCACGATGTCAAAGAAAAATTCGTTTTGACATTTTATGTTGAGAACAAAAAAAATTACCTAAAAAAACTGCTTGTACTTTGTTAGTGTAAAACCACTGCACATAACCTAGTGTCTACATTAGGCAAATTTTTATCAAAACAAACGTCAAAATCAGTGCGAATATATACAAGGTAAACTTAATTAAAGAGCTGATTACTATTTTGGTTGTTACAGTTGTCAAACTGCATATATAAAAAACAATAATGAATACGTCATATTGTTGTTTTTGTGCAACTGTTGCCATCTTCCACAAATTCGCGTTAAGTTTGACGTTTGTTTTAATAAAAAATTGTCTAATGTAGACACTATGAAAGATGTGTAAATGGAGATGAAAAACTGAAAAAGAATTTCACATCTTCGCGAGGTATGTACATGAAAAAATTTGCAAATCAGCTAGGCTTTCTTATTAGACTTATTACGGACAGGCCGTAAAACATTAAATATGTATGTTGTTTTAACATATATGTTTATTAAAATAACGACAAAATAAACTAACAAATTTAATAAAAAATTATTGTTTGAAATTAATTTTGCTAAAAATTTTATCATGTTATAACGTTGTTATTTAGCTAAGAAAATTAATACTGTCGCTATACTATTATGGAAATTTTAATTCAAAATAGTAAATTTCAATTCAATAAAATTTATTATTCTATTCAAATTATCCTATTCTATTTGAATGATACAAAACTTACCTAATACAAGCCAATGTATTGGTACCAGCAATATTCATGGCACAAGAACCGCAAATACCTTCACGGCATGAGCGACGGAAAGTTAAAGTGGGGTCCATTTCGTTTTTGATCTTAATCAAAGCATCCAAAACCATAGGACCGCATTCGCGCAAGTTAACCTCATAGGTTTGCATATAAGGCTTCTCGCCAGCATTATCGGGATTCCAACGATAAATCTGGAAAGTTTTAATTTGTGGTGCACGGGCTTCTTTGGCTTGAGCCTGCTGATTTTGTTGATTGCCAGAGGTAAGAGAGCGCAACTAAATAACACAAGAAACAATAATATTAAATAATGATTAAATTAATAAAGCCTAAAATTTCGAATATATAAACGTAGGGGGTATGTTTATGTTAAGCATTTAGCAAATTTAATTTGCACATGATTTTCTCATCGAGTACAAAATTTGAGGGTTTACATAATATTTTTTCTTCTTTTTTTTTATTGCAAAATTATATTTTTTAAAATGATTTTTTTGTTACATTTACGTATTATTTTTCAAAATATTATTATAATTTCTTTATTTAGTTCTTATGTAAGAATAATGCGATTCATTCCATTTCTCTACCTGCTGACGTGCGGCCAAAGCACCAGTACGGCTCAACATCAAACGGGCTTCATTAACCAACATTGTTTTTCTCTATTTAGTATAGACTAATTTTATACTTAAAAAAACTTGTTTTATAATTTAAATTGAAACGTCACTGCGTTTACAATTTACGATTTAATAATAAGGAAAAATAAATCGAAAAATGTTTGTGTTTTCCTCGTGTAAAACTTTTTAACTTGTTTACTGAAAAATCTCACAGCAGACTGGCAAAGTGCATAAAATATAAAAATTTTTCTCTCAATCTGTTTTTGAAGTTGACAGTTGTCAAAATGAGACAGCTGATTAGAAACATAGTTGTATTTATGTTCGGTATACTGGTAGTAGAGTTGCTATTTTTAAAAAAAGGTTGTGGTTTAACTAATTATTCAGGGTAAGGCAGTGAATATCATACTTAGCGACGGTAATGCCGTGCATTTTTCGAGTATCGGTAACGTGGCGAATAAAATTTTATTCACCACACTTTGAAGAAACTCACCACGCCGAAAATTTACCACAACGAAAAATTAAATTAAAAAATTTAAAAAAAAATTGCTAGAGGAAAAACCAAAAAAAAATTTTTAAGCTTTTTTTAATTAAAAAAAAAAAAATTATATAAAACTATTTATAAAAAAATTATGAGGTATGTGATAGAAATCGATTGTTTTTAATTCGAACGGCTTGAAAAGATGTGATGAATTTCGATCGATTTTAAGAAAAAATTTTGGAACTATTGAAAACCAAGGAAATAATTTTTGTGGAACTCTTCAAATTTTATAATAAAATCTCATATAAAGTGAGTTTACTGTATTTTTCATCAATAAAGAAAATGAAAAAATGAATACATCACACATTTTTTCGATTTCATTTCGTTTCGTTTTCAAAATCGATTTCCATCACACAAAAAAAATAAAAACCTTAAAAAAAACTTCTCTCACTCCGAAAGTTGGTATGATTTTTTTTATATAGCCGAAATTTAATTTATGATTTTTGATTTTGTAAACAAACTTTACACATAGATAGATAGGTCCTTATATTCTCTACAAAACATACGCTTACATGTGTGGGGATATCATTTTACTTTAAGAGATATTTAGACCGAAGTAAAATTTGACTCAATATTGTTGGAAATTTTTTTTTTGGTTTTTTTTTTTAATTGACGGGCTAACTAGTCGTAAAATTTTTCTAAAATATTCTCTGGATTCTGTACAAAATTCTAAATAATTTTCGTGCAAGAATCCACGCACCTCTATATATGTGGTTCCCATAAAAGATATTATTTCGAAGTAGAAAATTAAAAACAAAAATTCGAATTTTTGTGATTTTTCTCAAAAAGGTGGTGATATTTATCACTTTAAAATCAATTATTATTATTATTATTATTATTATTATTATTATTTTCATGTTTCTAAAAGAATGCTTAACGTAAGTGCATGTAAAGCAAATATGAGGACATTTGGGGTAGTAGTCTCCCCTCTATCCCTATCATTAGAAGCTCGTTAATTTTATTTATTTATTTATTATTATTTTTTTTTTTTGTTATTTATTTGTGGAACTCAAAAATGTCAAAGCTGAAATTAAACAAAAAAATAAAAAAATGCCTTGATTACATACCTACATATATATTCGATAAAAATAAAAAAATATTTTATAAGCCACGCCTCTATAACGACAAGCTGACCTCATTCATTTTATTGAAAAACCCCAATTTTAAAAACAAGTTTTCCCCAAACTGGGATTTTGGAATAAAAAACTTTTTTTATATTATACTATAATTTCATAATGATATATAGCTTTTTTAATATAGATTTTATTTAAGTTTAAATATTATTATTATTATTATTATTATTATTATTATCTTTTTTTTTTGCAAAATAATACTAAACATTGAAATTTTACGATTTTTGATAAATTTTATGAAGAAATTTAGTTATATTACTTCACTTTTTATATATAATTTTTCAGATTATAACCTTTCCAATGATAAAAAATAATTGCATAAACTAATTTTATACTTTCATTTAAAAATTAACAGAAAGAAACCTGACTGACTGACCCCCATTAGCAAAAGCTGTATATTATCCTTCATTTCTAAAAATAAATAAATGTGTTGCATGCAGCATTCTATTTATATACAAAGTGTACAGCTGTTTCAACATGTTTTTTTTTTTTAAATTGTGTAACTTTTAATGAAATTCCACATAGTTATTGCTGAGGTATTCTCCAACTGTTTTGGAGGAGCGCATGTTTCTAGCTGGACTCGAGCCAGGGAGAAGACCTCCGGAATTGGGCAGCTCTTTTAATTATTTCTTATTTGGCAATTTATTACAAAAAAGTTGAGCCAATATTTGGATTTCTTTAATAAAATTTTTATCCCTTATTAAAAGAACACCTGAGTTACAGGTATTTTTATTTAAAATTAAACAAAAAATTCTTTCGTCATTATTTTATTCAGCATATTAAAGAATAAACAATCTGGTATATCCTACAAGTTTCGGTAATATAATAACAATAATCAGGCATATCCAGCCATTTAATATTCCTTAGAATAGGCAAATTAAGTAGATCAGTTAATTATATATGTATATTTTTTAGAACATGTACTCTATATAGTACCTAGAAAACGTTCTTCAGTATGTAAATAAACTCTTGTTTTATTTACATTATTAACATTTTTATCATAATGATGATAACATTGAAATATATGAAGCTTTGTGCTACGTTCTTTGGGAAATGGCTAAAAGCAATAGAGCTACATCAACACATTTTATTGGAGTGCAAATGGATTTCAACAATTGTTTCTGGAGAATTGGATAAAGTAAGTAAATTTTTTAAATTATTCGAAACAAAAATTAAGACAGTAAGTAATTGAAGTATGGCACCTGGTTGGAAAGCACCATGGAAATTAAAAGCATCATGGAAATTGAAGCATTATGATTATCTGGGGCAGAAATAAAAAAATTTATTCTGTCGGAAATACTATCCACGCAATCCGAGTCTGAAGATTCGTTTAAGACTGTGTTTAAGACTGTGTTACAACCAGCTGAAGCAGCAAAAATAGCGCATGTCCTTCCCAATGCATCCCCAAGTCGTCTTAAGCGAATGATAGAGTATTTCGAAACCTTCACCAGCTTGAGTTTTCTGAAGATGAAGGCCAACCGGTCAACTTTGCGACGTAACATAGAATAAAGAAAAGTAGCGTGAAACATTTTATAGAAACAGTCAACGAAAGTACGTAAAAATCTATTTTTTTTTTAATTTCTGTGATACACTACCATACATCTGCATAAAGCAGGTTGAAGCAGCTGTTTGCGATACGATTATTTTCTGTTTACTGGTTGAGCCTTGAGGCGATAGCGCTTATGCTGGAGTTAGGACTAAACAAAAATAAATATATAAAATTTAGAAAGGCTTTACTCAATAAAATACCCAATTCTGTCATGCTATAAATATATATTAGAAAAAAAAAAAAAAACAAAGTATTGTCCCATCTCCTAGTGAAATAGGCAATGAAAGAGCATTTATTGTCTTGTAGCAGTTACTTGAAAATACGGCTTCAAGTTTTCTCGAAATACATCGGAATGATAAATCGGATCTGATATTAAAATTCAAATGGAGATTTGATGAATTGTCAGCACTATCAGAATACAAATGTCATCAGAGGAAAGTTTTACGGACTGCAAGTGTTTTTATGGCATTTCTGGTTCCTCTACGCTTAAGAAAGGATTCAAATGAAAAACCTAACTTCAGGATCAAAAAAATAATAATAAAAAAAGAGATGAGTGAGAGGGATTAAATTGGAAGAAAAAAACAACAAAAACAAAAAAGAAAAACCAAAGGTCGACCATTTCTTTAGGCCGCCGCCAAATGCAATTTGTTGCTTGCTTGCCGCCGACAAAAAAATATAATTTTTTGCCCGACCGTCTGTCTGTCGTTACTTTGTGTCCGTCCCTATGTCCGGAGTATATTTTCTGTCCGTCTGTCATACATTTTGTGACCGTCCGTCTGTCCGGACTATATTTTGCATCCGTCCGCGTATTTTTTTTTTGCTAGTTCGCCTGTCGCATATTGTTTGTCCATCCCCGGGCACAAACGATTTATTATAATATGGTAGAGAAGTGTGATAACAAATGAAGCTTATTTTATTTTCTTCCGAAAAACGCTTTTCGGTTAGAAATATGAGTGATCACATATGAAGTTTATTTTAAAGATTTTCATATAAAATATCGATTTTTTCGTTAAAAATACAAGTGATCACAAATAAAGCCTACTTTCTCTGAAAAAACGCTTCTTAACAAAGTGAAAGTTTAAAGGATTTTTATATAAAATATTGATTTTTGGTTAGCAATAATAATATCAGTCACGAATGACCATTTTGGTACATTTTTTTATCTGCTGGTACTGTGTTACTACCACGACTCATTTGGTACAATTTTATATGGTCTTCCTTTCATATTTTTTATTTAAATGACATCTTTTTTTATTATAGAACAGTGGTTTTAAGGCTGAATCCAAAATATTCAATACTACTTAAAACCCGCCTCTATAAGTTAACCTTTCTATTTATTAATAAGTGGAATGTATTTCTATCAAGAAAATTTTATCTATATTACAAGAACAAGAATATTATAATAAATGTCACCATAAACTCTTCGGAAAATAATGTTTGCATTAATGACATTTTTTATGGTATTTAGATAGCTGTAAATATTTTTCCACAAATGATATTAACAGTTAATTACCGGAATTTACAAAAAAAAAAAAAAATCTTAAAAAAATTATACCAACAATTTTGCAATATTTTAAAATATAGGTGTTCTTTGATAGAAAATAATTCCGTAAAATATTTTCCCAAATAAAACAAGTAAAAATAATGTTATATTCGACTAGGCCGAATCTATTTACCTATCATCTGCAACTTTTTGTGTCACTCTAATTGAAAATTTCATCTTATATGGGAGGTGGGCGGATCACGCCCATTTTAGGTTTCCGAGTTTACATCAACTCTTTAACTGCTTGTACAAAATTTCGTTGTCATATAAGGCTTTGTTTAAGAGATACAGGCGGACAATAAGTTTTTCTACTATTTGGCCCATAACTTTTTTGTTTATTAACCGATTTTGTGCATTTTCAATACCAAACAAATCTTATATGAGAGAAATATTTGAGCCAAAGTTCGTTCCCCAAGGTAAAGTTAAGTTTTTGTTTCCAAACATATTGAGAGTTATTTTAGGAATTCTGTCTATTCCACGAACTCAACAAATTTGTTGCTGTAATTCTGAAATTGCAGGTAATATTTTTACTAAAATTAGTTAATAAAAATGTGTTTATAATCTATTCAATTTCTATGTAAATGTTTGTAATTAAATTATATTGACAAAATTGGTACATTTTATTTTTATGGTTGGTTTAATACAAAATGAGCCATTTTCCATCCCTGGTATGAGTAGTGCGATCACCAGGGAAACTACAACAAATATACAATTAATAATTAATTGGTATGTTTTTTTTTCTGAACGTTGAATGAAGCCATCGATAAATAAAAATAAAGCATTTCGACATCGATTTGTAAGTGCATATTTTTTGCATATTTCACCCTTAACGGCATAGTTTTGCATATAGTGATTTTTAGAGCATATTTAACCTTTTTAGAGTTACAATTCAAAAACCATATTCGTATAGTTTTTATTGAAAACTAAATAGAAATTACTAAAATAACTATGATACATCCTATTCGGATAATTTCACAAATGTGAGCTTTTAAATATGATGAAAAAAATAAAATTGTCAAATTTCTTGAACTATTTTGTTTGTTTTGTAAAGTTTGTGTAAAAATTATTTTTAAATTATTGTTTAAAACATTTTAAACAACAAGAATAAACTAAACTTATTTCAATAAAAGTTTTTAAAAAAATAAATGTGTCAGTAAAAACCACATAGGGAGAAAACAAGTTATGTAAACGATTTGGTTTCGTAAATTTAGTTTTACAAAAACCAATTAGTTTTTGTTTTGTATAAACGGCATGTTAAAATATTTTTTTCTTTTCATTTGAAAACATAAAATACTTTAAAAATCACAAATTGACTGTTATTTAAAAAAATCAAAAGTAATTTTTATTTTTGTGTGTTAAAATGAAAATCAAAACTAATTTTTATTTTTCAAAGAATTAATTTATTTATTCAAAAATAACAATTAAGATTTAATTTATTTTTTTAAACTTATAACACTTATGGTCTCTGCTTAAAATTATTCTAATTAATTAAACTTCCTATAAAAAACTTTTAACTTTCTCTTTTCCCTAAAACATCCTGTGATAAGTGCTATTGTAACATGTATTTTGATATTTTGAAGATTATTTTATAAACCTCATGGGAAGCTTTTAAACTTTGACTTGTTGTGTGTTGCATAGAAAAAATAAGAAATCCAAAAATATTTAGCATTTAAAATTAATTTTAATGAATACTGCTAAAGTTCGTTAAAAATATCTAAGGAGCTTAGTTTGTAGTAACAAATCATGAAGTTTTAGAATCAGATAATATACATAATTAATCTTTTTGATAACATCTGAATTAAATAATAAGATAGATAAGCAAATAGAAGATCAATAAAGTTTTTGTGTGATAAATTAGGTCTTGGACACAGCTGACAGATATATTTTAGTTTTGCATTATTTTATATTATTAAAATATTAATGAAACACTTTTGTTTTATTGAAAAAAAATAATAAATAAATAATAATTTTAAAATACAAATTTTTTTTGTTTTTTAGAGCATTTTTTCAGCATTTTAAAGTATATATTTGGTTTTTTTTACTGCATATTTAATGCTCATAAAATATATTTTTTAGAACATGTTTGCAGTTTCCCTGGTAATCGATAAAAAATTAAGCTTTTACATTTTCTACAAAAAAATGTTCCCCGTTATATTTGGTGATAATTTCTTTCAATTACCAAAAAATGTGTATTTCTTTAAGGATTGGCTTCTTAGGAAATAAATAAGCATAGAAAAAAGTATTTTTTACATTTTGTGACTTTTTGTTTGTATAATAAAAGATTTACTTTCTTGCCTTTAAATTTCACAACAGTAAATATTGTAAATAATTCCTGTTATACATTTTTTTTATTTATTCACAACAGTAAATTTTTGTTTTAAATACAAGTAGCACATTCTCCACTCATTCATTCATTTTTTTTTTTCAAAACTCTTTAAATATATACTTTTCTTATTTTTTTTACGCTTAAGTGACATAAAAAACTAAGAAAACTTTTTAATCTAAACAAGGTGGATTAACGGAGACAAATAATACATGTTCACAAACAATGCAATACTTTAAAAGTACCAAGATGAACAATGAGAAAAAAAATAGGAGGGAGCAGAGAAAAAAAATACTGCTATTTACAGATCAAGGCGAATTCAAACAGGTGACCTCACTTCATCAGCTGATTATGTTTTACTATTTAGAACTATCAAACTTCATACAAGCACAATTTTTGCTTACCTGCTGAAGTGTCAAACTTCATGTATGAAAAGATTAATGAATTCACCGTATTATTGTTTTTGAAGAACTGCTGCCACCTGTTTCATTTCGCCATGTTTTCAGATAAACACCTCTATGGCTTTGTGTAAAGACATTTTAACATTTACACGACAATTATCGTTAATGGAGAATATGAGGGATTAAACACCCAGCCATTAAAACGAAGAGTAGAAGTGTGTAAAAAACTAAAGCAAATACAAAAAACAATGGAAGTTCAACAACAATAATCAAAACAGTTAATTGCTAAAAAAGTGAAAGAGAGATGAAACTCAAGAAAATAAAAGAAAAGAAGGCAAAACTTTTTAACAGTATTACAAATACGAGACAATAGCAATGATTTTAACGAGCTCTGCAAACGATTTATTTTGTTGATGTTATTAAGAAAATATCAAGATACTATCTATGTGGTAAGGATGTTATTCTATTCGATAGTGACTAATTTTTAAATATTAAGAAAATATCAAGATGATGTTATTCTATTTGATAGTGATTAATTTTTAAACTTTTTTATAACGAATTTATTTGCTAAATATTTTTTATAAAAAGACAATTTAATGGATGGAATTAATATAAATCGAAAATTTTCCATAAAAAGAAAAGTAATCGAAAATTTCGCGTAAGAAGAAAATATAAATAAAGTACGGTTTCCATACAAAGAGATTAAAAATTAGCTATAAAAAATTTTATCGATAATTTTGTACAAAAATAAAATTTAGTGAAAATTTTCTATAAAAAGAATTTATTGAAAATTTTCTATAAAAAGAAAATATATCGAATTTTATCTATTAAAAATAACTTATCAAATATTTCGTATAGGAAATAAATTTTATCGAAATTTTTCAGTTAAAAGAATATTTTCAGAAAAAAAGAAAGAAATTTATCGAAAATTTTGTGTAGAATGAAAATTTATCGAAAATTGCGTATAAAAAGAAACTATAATTTTTTTCCGAGATTTTTGTCTAAAAAGAAAAATTTAATAAATTTTATCCTTAAAAATATTGTATCAAAAATTTTGAATAAAAATAAATTTTGCTGAAGATTTTCAGTGCATAAAAAAAATTTCGTTTAAAAAGAATATTTATCAAAAATTTTCTATATGAAATTTTTTCGAAAAAAATAAAATTTATTGAAAAATCTAAACAAAAAAAAAAAAAAAAAAAAAAAAAAAAATGGAAGAAAAAAATCTAGATTTGTCTAAAAATAAAATTAATCGAAAAATCTTCTATAGAAGAGCATTGATTAGTTTCATTCTATTAATGAACAAATTTCATTATATAGCTGTAAAAACATTTCGTAATATGAAGCTTAAGCTCTTCATTAGCTTACTTTCAATGACAAATTTCATTGATACAATGACGAAATTCATATGTGGAATGAAAGGTTTTCTCTGAGTATATGTGTAAGAAAGAAATTTATCGGCAATAATAGAAAAATTATAGATAATCTTTTATAGAAAGAAAGTTTATACAAAATTTTCTATTTAATTTTGTGTAAAAATACAATTTAGTACAAAATTTTTATAATTTGTATACAATTTATAGAAAATTTGTTAAAAAGAAAATTTTACGAAATTTCTCTCTGTAAAACGAAAATGCCAAGTTTGTAAAAAAATAATATATCGAAAATTTTAGTTTAACTTTTTTAAAGGGGAAATTATTGAAAATTTTGTACAAAAAGAAAATTTATTTTATCTTTTTATAAAAATTTAATTAATCAAAAATTTTTTATAAAAAAAATATACGAAATTTATCTAGAAAAAGAAAATTAATAAAAAATTTTTTGAAAAAAAAATTGATTGAAAAATTTAATATAAAAAGAAAAATATATCAAAAATTTTCTATATAAAAATGAGTTTATAGACATTTTCTGTATTTTAAGTGAACATAGAATCAGTCTTTTTCTGACCGTGATCTTGTACAAACGTACAAAGTTTTTTGAGTTCTCTAAAGTGCAAATTCAAAATAGAATTGAAAAAAAACTATTGTTTTGTTAAAATCTAAAAACAATAAATAAAAAGCAATAACAAATAGCATATCCAAAATTCTTATAAATAAAAACAATTTACATTGCTATCATAATGAGTGATAGCAATGATAGTGAAGAGGATGATATGTGCTGGCAGGTTGTCACCTTGCCTAAAGCAGTAAAACGAAAACAAATTGATTCCCCAAAAATATTAAAAAAAGACAAAATATTAATAACTTCAATAAAAATAACAATGCTCTAGCATCAACATCACAAAACAACAATACTGGTACTAATTATACGAGTACCCAAAAGAATGCCAAAAACAATGCTAGAGTTCCAAAAATAGTAAAAACAACAACAATAACGTAAGTGCATTTAGTAAAGCAGCAAACACAAGCATAAATGTAAGTCAAAATAGATTTTCTAGTTTATGCAATGATAAAAATGATAATGACGAATCTGATGATGAACAAACGGCTAATGATAATGCTCCAAAACCTCCACCAATTATTATACCTAATGTAGTAGATATTAGCGCTATGATACCATCTAATATGTTTCACTATAAAACTCTAAGAGATGGACAAATAAGAATCTCAGTTAAAGATATTAAATCATATAGAATGTTGGTTTCATTCATAAACGACAAAAAAATTAAGTTTCATACATATCAATTGAAACAGGAAAGAGCCTATAGAGTGGTCGTGAAAAATTTACATCCTTCAACATCAAACGTTGAAATCAAAAATGCAATTGAGTCTTTAGGACATAATGTAAGAAATATTACTAATATAAGAAGTAGAATCACGAAAGATCCCCTTCCAATGTTTTTTGTTGATTTAGAACCAAATTCTAATAATAAAAATGTGTATGACATCAAAACTATTTGTAATGCTATTGTAAATATTGTACCGCCTAAGAAAACAAAAGATATCATTCAATGTCACCGTTGTCAAGAATTTGGTCACACAAAAACCTACTGCCAGAAATCGGTTAACTGTGTTAAATGTGGATTGGGTCACTTAACAGCTGATTGCACTAAAGATAGTAACACTCCACCTAAATGTATAAATTGTTTACAAAACCATTCAGCAAGCTATGAGGGTTGTATTGTATATAAGCAATTGTTAAAGAAAAAACTTAACCAACATATAGTAAATAAGCGTACTTACACAAATTATAATTATAATGAAGACGAACATCCTTGTTTGAGCAATAATGCAATTAATCGAAATATAAATCAAAACAACTATTCATATTCTGAAGTCGTAAAGCATAATCAAACAAATTCATTTGAAACATTAGAAAATTTAATTCAAAATCAATTAGAATTAACCAACAATCTTTTAAACATGATGACAGTTTTAATTGCTAAACTATGCAACTAAATATAAATATTGCAATATGTAATGCTAATGGGCTTTCTAACCTTATACAAGAAATTGAATTGTTTTTAAATCTTCACTATATAGATATTATGTTAGTGTCGGAGACACACTTTACTAGTAGATCCTTTTTTAAGATAAGGGGATATGATTTGATCACAGCCAACCATCCAGATGATAGAGCACATGCTGGTGTTGCAATATTAATAAAATCTAAAATTAAATACGAAATAATAGACGAAATTAGAGAAACATATCTTCAAGCAGCCTCTGTTAAAATCAAATGTGATCTAAATACTATTTCATTCAGTGCTATTTATTTTCCACCATGGTTTTCTGTTAAATGTCAACAATTTCAAACCTTCTTTCAAAGTTTAGGACCAAGATTTTTCGTAGCTGGTGATTTCAATGCTAAACATCAATGGTGGGGATCCAGATTGGTAAACCCCAAAGGAAGCGAACTTTACAAATGCATTGTAAATAATAAATATTCTGTATTGTCTACGGGAAATCCAACTTATTGGCCTACTGATCATAGAAAAATACCAGATCTCTTGGACTTTGCAGTCTACTATGGAATCAATAGTCAGTTATTGCACATTACAGATGTTGATGAACTTAGCTCTGATCACACACCTTTGTTAGTTTGTTTTAATACTATTATGCAATCACATACAACAAAACCAAATATTTTAAATAAAAAAACTGACTTGAAGTCATTTGCCATTTGCATTGAGGGAAATGTAAACCTTAATTTATCTTTAAAATCTCCACAAGAAATTGATAATGCAGTGGAAAATTTCAATAAGATTATTCATGAAGCAGGTTATTTATCAACACCCAAATATCAGATTCAAAGAAACTATAATCAAATTTTAATAACATCTGAAATCAGAGAACTTTTAAGAGACAAAAGAAGACTAAGGAAGATATGGCAGAATAGCAGAAATCCTTATGACAAGCAAATCTATAATAGAGCTACTAAAGACCTTAAAATAGCTCTCTTTGAAATGAAGAATAATCAAATTGGTAACTTTCTCAGTAATATCAACACTAATAATATTAAAAATAATGAGTTTTCCCTTTGGAAGGCTACAAAATATATAAAACGACCAAAAAAGAGAAATGTACCAATAAAAGATGTTAACAACTCATGGTGTAAAACTGACAAATCTAAGGCTGAAGCATTTGCCTGTCATCTACAAAACACTTTTAAACCCCACTCAAATACAAGTTCCTGTTTGGATGAAATAGTCAAATTTCTAGATAGTCCTTGTCTTATGGAATGGCCGATCAAACATGTAACCCCACACGAAGTCAGAAACGAAATAAGAAAGCTTAACTGTAAAAAATCTCCCGGATATGATGGCATAAATGGAAAAGCGGTTCAAGCTATACCTAAAAAGGGAATACTATTTTTAACATATATTTATAATGCTATACTAAGATTAAGTTACTTTCCGGCGCAATGGAAGTCTGCAGAGATTGTAATGGTAAACAAACCTAACAAGCCAGAAAACAGTGTTACATCTTACAGACCGATAAGCCTACTGGTTTTATTCGCCAAAATATTTGAAAAAATATTTCTGAAAAGATTATTACCAGTTCTAGAAAATCTTAACATCATTCCAGAATACCAATTTGGCTTTAGGAATAAACATGGTACTCCAGAGCAATGCCATCGTATCGTTGCATATATAAGGAATACATTGGAAACTAAAAAATATTGTTCAGGAGTATTCTTAGATGTACAACAAGCGTCTGATAAAGTATGGCATATTGGATTACATTTTAAATTAAAGAAATTGCTTCCGACTCCATTCTTCTTACTATTAAAATCATATCTAACAGACAGAAGCTATTATGTTAAAGTAAACAACGAGTATTCTGAGATATATGATGTTGAGGCCGGTGTTCCTCAGGGTAGTGTTTTAGGACCAATTCTCTACACTATATTTACATCAGACATGCCAATTACTGAAAATACTTTAGTTGCAACTTACGCTGACGATACTGCAATCTTGACGTCTGATACGTGTCGAAACAATACATCAATTTTAATGCAAAGGCAACTTAATATAATAGAAGAGTGGCTCAATAAATGGAACATTAAAGTCAATACCGAAAAATCTTCGAACATTACGTTCACTCTACGTCGTGGCAACTGTCCCGAGGTATTTCTTAACAACAATGCAATTCCTCAAAGTGACTGCGTTAAATATTTAGGTATACACATTGACAGAAGATTAACTTGGAAATCACATATCAAAGCAAAAAAAACAACAACTAAATATTAAAACAAAACGTCTCTATTGGCTATTAGAACCAAAGTCACAACTAAACTTGAGAAATAAAATAACAATATATAAAACAATTCTAAAACCAGTCTGGACTTATGGTATTCAACTATGGGGAACCTCCAGTAACTCGAATATTTAAATATTGCAAAGATACCAATCAAAAACTTTAAGATTAATTGTCAACGCTCCATGGTTTGTATCCAACAACTCAATTCACAATGATCTTGCTATTCCAAAAATTGCAGAAGAAATTAGAAGACTTAGTGGAAACTACATAGAGAGGCTAAGTAACCATATCAACCCATTAGCTACAGCTCCACTTGATGAGACTCAAATAACTAGACGTCTAAAAAGACCTCATATCCTTGACTTGCCAGTCAGAATCTAATAACTTTACCTTATTTTTATTTTCTTTTTATTTAAAATTCTATTTTCTTAATTTTATGTTAATATGTATATCAAAATTTTGTGTATAATCTTATTGTTGTTCTCAATTTAGTTCAACATTAAATGACATTTTTTGTTTTATTATTATATCTCATTTACTCATTGTCCTTAAATGGATAGATTGTAAATAAAGAAATTAAATTAAAAAAAAAGTGAACATAGAAATAATTAAATAATTATTAAAACTTTTTCTTCAAAATGAAATTTATCCCAAATTTGGGAACAAATCTCCTTCATCTGGCTACATATATATATATATATATATATATATATATATATATATATATAAACAGAACCACAGTTGCCACAAAAAAAATAAATTACTTTTAAAGAATTTAAATAGAGTTTAAATTTGAACCCAAAAATCTTAAAACAATTAAAAACATTTTCTGTGTCTGTTTAGAAAATTCTCCAAAGAAAAATTGTTCTGTTGTATGTGTGTCCTTAAACCAAGCATAAAATAGATGTTGAATCCTTGTGGTATTATTTTCATTTCATTTCGTGATTACTGTTAAGCCACAAGAAAATAATATTAACATCCAAACTGTCTGATGTTTGGCGAATTTCAATGTTTATATTTTTGTTTACATTACATTACAACATACATACATACATACATCCATACATACAGCCATACATACATAACTGTATTAACTAGACGTAAATGAAAATACGAGCAAGAGGACACAACAGATTGTAGAGACAACCCACTATCAATGGAATTAAAATGACATAAAAAATGTAAAATCAGCTTGTCGTCTACTTATTGTGTTGTATTTAGAGAGTACACATATGTATCTGTGAGTGTTAAAAAATAACTTTTACATGCATATGCTGACATTTATTGTTTACATCAAAGTTGGATACCGATTAAATACCATTTTAACTAGGTTACCGTAAACGATACCGTTACCATAAATACTGGTATTCAAATACCGTTTTCCTCTGTACCGGTATTTTAAAAGACTATTCTATATAATACTGTATTTTAAAAATAATTTCTTATATAATTTATTTCGTTTAAGAAATATGTAATCATTTTTAAGAATAAGAAAGATATAGTCGGTCAAGCCCGACCATATGATACCTCACACCATTGTGTATGTGCATCAAAATTCATGGAGGAGTCTTATATTAGACATGTAGACAATAGATAGATACTTTTACTAAATGTAAAATAAAATATACGAATACAGAATATTACGTTAATATTAACATTTATATGAATTTACACACTTTAGGGTGATTCCCGAAAGTGAGCTTATATGGGAGCTATTATAAATTATGGAGCGATCCTCATAAAATTTGTCACTCTACTTATATAAAACTTATTTGTGTCGAATATAAACCCGATACTAACATGTGTATGAGACGTTAAAGTGATTTTCGGAAGAGGGTTTTATATGGGAGCTATGGTCAATTATGGATCGATCTTTATGAAATTTAGCACAAAGATTGATACTTATACAGAACTTCCCTACACCGAATTTCATTAAAATATTACTATATTTAAGGCATTTATGATCGTTAAACGCCTATTCCAGGAGGATATTTGTATGGGTTCTAGGTGAAATAATGGACCGATCATAACCAATTTCAATACAATTCGTTCTTGTATCATGAAAGTCCTACGTCCCAATTTCATTGAATTACCTTAAAATTTCGACCTTTACTTTGTGCACAGGGTTTACATAGACATCCAGCCGTCCAGCCAGCTAGACGGAAGGACGGACATCGTTAGATCGACTCAAAGAGTGATTATGAGTTGATTGGTATACCTTAAGGTGGGTATTGGATGATTTTTTCTGTGCGTTACAAACATCATCACAAATGTATAATACCCCATGGTGTAGGGCATAAAAAAATGTACATTTTCCATCATATTATTTTAGTGTTGACCTGTGATGTTACAGAAATAAATGGGTATATTTTACAGAATGTCAATTTTGTCAACATACCCTTATGGTCACACTCCATGAGGAGTTGGTGCAATTTGTGTGCAATTTAGAGAAAAATTATAAAGTTTGGGTTTATTTCGAATATGGTTTTAAATTTCTTCTATTTAAAAAATCTGAGAAAATATACTTTGAATTGCGACAAAAAATAAAATGCAAAGAATTTTCATGTTATGAAGTGACATTAAATATAGAAATATGTAATTCAGAGTTTTTTTTAATGAATTTTATTTAAAATAATTTTTTATTGTTGTTGCTATATTTTTAATAATAACGATATACACTGATACCGATATAATTTAAAATACCGATACCGTTATCGAAATGAATGTAAATTAAATTCCGCTACCGTTACCGACACCGTTATTTGTTTCGGTTTCCAAGCTGGGTTTATATTTCGAATAAAAAAAAAAAATATGACAAACCAACCAAAACCTCAAAGTATATAAATGTTGTTGTATATTTGTGTAACAAACCAAACATAAACTAACAGAGGTTTTACTAAATAAAGTTTATTTAGAGCACAGACACTATAATGCACACACACACACACACGCAGAGTGAGACAGACAACACTCATTTTAATTCAAAAACAAATAAACCCACTTTAACAAACGCCAAATAATTATCGCTAATGAAAAACTAAAAAAAACATACAAATTAAGTTCCAACGCACAGACTTACAAATTTACTAATAATTATGTTGAAAAATTAGAATTTTGGTTTGTTTTCTCAATATTTATACAGATATTAAAGGCTAAGTGTAATTTTATAAATTTTACAAAATAATTTGATTTCTTTAAAAAAAAAAAAAAAATGAGAAAATAAATAAACAAACAAAAGAGAAATGTAATTATTTCAATATTTTTACTAAATATTTTTGCTAAGTAATAGTTCTAATTGTGTAAGTGTGTATGATCAAAACCGTTTAAAATGCATTTTCATATGTATTTTCCTTTATCAATTTTATATTTAATTTTTTTAACGTATGAGTAATAGGAATTGTAATTAATATTACTCATACGTTCACATTGTGAAAACTAAATCTCGAAAATAAATATAAAGAGTTAAAAATTGAAGAAAATATTTTTTAAAGATTACTTTAGGATTTTAAAAAATAAATAAATTAAATAATTGTGATATTTTTGATTTTTCAAAATTATCAGAAGAAATACTAAAGTAATATTTAATGTAATATTTAAAAAATTACAAAAAAAAAAAAATTTTTGGCAAAAAAAATTATAAAAAAATAAAAAAAAAAAAAAAATTTTTGGCAAAATTTGTAGCAATAAGCCTGGATCTCCTAAACTACTGGCCGGATTGAATTGAAGTGTCTGGGAAAGTTGTAGAGGAGTACTTCAGTTTTTAGAAAAATCATCTTGTAGTCACAGTGTAATAAATAATAAATAATAAATAATAAATAAATAAGCTACAGGGCCAATTGCAAAATAAATTTTGATAAATCGGGATATTTTAAACCGCTACACCAATTTTGATGAAACTAGGAAAATCGATAGAGAAGGAGTAAAGCTTTCAGAATATTGTTGGCTGGAGCACGCTATAGTGGGTCAAAATTGACCACCTTGAGTGTGAATTTTAACTTTTTTAAATATTTTTACATTTTTTCATTCTTCTAAGACAAAGCGCTAAATTATATCTTATGGTTTAAAAGATATTTGACTTCAAAAATTAAATTTCTTCATTTTTGTCCTTGACTTTTTTGCGATTTTGATAACAAGAAACAAGTTTTAAAAATTTCAAAACAGGTCTCAAAATTTTTTGGTAAAAAAGTAACTTTATATATTTATTTTTTTAATTATGTTAAAAGAGTTCAATACTTTTGGTATTTTCTGAAAGACTGGACCTTAAAAAAAGCCTGTAACTGTAATCTTGAAAAGTTTATAACTTTCACCCTACATGCAGCAGTGGCAAAAAAAATGAACAATTTTGGATGAAAAGTTCAAATTTTTGAGTTTGTAAAAAAATTGATTGTTGATTTTGGTACTTCTGCGAATTAAATTAAATTTTTTAGTATATTTCTAAATGTTTTAATGAAAATTGATTTTTTTAAACATCCAAATTTTCAACAACAAAAAATTTGATTTTTAACAATATATAGTAATATTATATATTTTTCTGATCTTTACATTTATCAATTCTTCATTAACTACTTTATAACATATACAAAAAATGTTTTGATATCTATAAGCATTTAGAATTTATTCAGGCTCAAATTTAACAGATATGTCCTTGTGAACCAAATTTCCGTTTTTTTTTGTTTTATTTTAAGCAGTTTAGTGCCAAATCGATCTAAATATATTTTGTAATTTAACAGCATTAATACATTAAAAAAAGCCTGTGTGACATTTTTCATTAATCGATAAACATGAATTTTTGTAAATCTAATCCAGAAATTTAAAATTTCTTTATTAACCATTGAAGTTTTTTTTTTTTAAATGTAAAGAAAAAAATTTATCAACAAAACTTTAAAAAAAAGTGAAAGAATTCTGCTAAATTTTTGTTAAAAAAATACTAATTTCTTAGAGAACATTTTTCACGGCAAGACGAATTGATATAATCAAAAAATTTCTTCAGTATGTTATTTCGGAATGTATTAGAAATTACAGAATAATGTTTCCACATGTACCTCAGGATTTATTCCTAGAAAACGAAATAAAATCGAAACAAAAAACAAAAATCAGAACTGATTTGTAGAAGTTACGATTTTTTAAAACTTTTATATACTCGTGGTGGTAAACTTTGACATCTTGTAGAATATCTAGTATTATTACAGGGTGACTACAAGATGATTTCTCTGAAAGCTTAGGTCCTCTTCTATAACTTTCCCATACATTTCAATTCGATCCGACCAGTATTTTAGGAGATGCAGACTTATTATCAAAATTTTTCTGTCTTGTAAAATAATTTAAGTAATCAACAATTTATTATATTTATTTAAAATTATTTAAGAATTCAATTTTGTCTTTAACCTCAATGGCATAAAATACTTAAACTTAAAAGTAAAAAAATTTTAAAAATTTTGATTTAAAAAATGATGATAAAAATTGTTTAATAAAAAAAAACCGTAAAAGTCAAATATATTATCAACCGCAACTACATACAATTCTAAATAATTCAATTCTTAAATAATTTTAAATAAATATAATAAATTGTTGATTACTTAATGTGTACATTATAATTGACAACAAATTTAAGGCTTGCACTATTGGGGCCTTTAAAAAGATTTCGTTTGCCTAACTCTAAATTACTTAAAAATTACTAATAATTCAACTGTCAAGAGCTCAAAGAAAGATTGAGTTTTTAATATTCCATTTTTTAATTTTCTTTTCAATTAAAAAAAATTATAATTTTTAAATTATCTTACATATTTCAACAAAACACAAACTTGGCAACTGAAAAATCACTATTAAATTAGGCCTTTAACATTATAACGCCGCATAAATATTTGTAATATAAATACACACAAACGTTTTATATCTATTTATATCAACGTATGTGTATGACATTGATGCTGGTAATTAAACGGAAATTGTAAAACCAAACCACATGATTTATACCAACAAAAAATTATAAAAGAAGGAAATGATTTCATTTTGGTTTTTTGTGCTTCAAAAAAAGAAAAAAAGTAATTAGGAATAAAACTTATAGCAAGTTTTGTTTGTATTTAAAATGTTTACATTTTGGTTTAAATATAATTTAAATAAATTTATAAAATGTAGTCTAAAATAAAAATGTAAAATCTTGAATGTTTTAGAAAATTTATCAAGAGATTCTCAAATAAATAAATATTTATTTGACTTGGAGACCTCTGACTGTATTTGCAAATTTTCTTTTGAACTAAAGACTTATAGCCG
This sequence comes from Protocalliphora azurea, assembly GCA_932274085.1. NCBI lineage: Eukaryota > Metazoa > Arthropoda > Insecta > Diptera > Calliphoridae > Protocalliphora > Protocalliphora azurea. Next base: position 151,439,935 of record OW026521.1, on the reverse strand, counting down.
TATTCAAAAAAAAAAAAAAAAAAAAAAAAGAAAAAAAGAAATTAACACAGCTTTACTAAACATTGTGTTAGTATATATTTGGTAAACTATAGTTAACTTTAAGGTAGGTTTAACTCTACTTTAAAGCTACATTAATATTATTTCTGTTAAAATTTTTTTTTTTTTAATTCATTCATAAATTTTTGACAGAAACGTCACATTTTTAAATGTCCGAATGTTAAGATTCGTTCTAAAGTTCAAAAATATGGCAATATAGCTAATTAAATTAATTCCGGGACAGGATAATATTTTCTACATATATGTTGAATTTAAGCAATTTTGTATTAAATTCATAAATAGAAAAAAGTATATTCTGGGTGCTTTTAGATTAATATACCAACATTCCGGCTGCCAGCAATGTCTACACAATGTTCGCCACAATCGCATATGTTCGACACTTAATAATTTCGAATATATCAGTCCATTAATGACCGAGATACCAAAAAAAAAATGTCTCTAAAAACGTTTTTTATGTATGTTTGAACGTTTTCTTAACTGGAAAAATAAGCATTGCAATGGCTGACTGTTGTTGTTTTTTGTATATGAATGTATCTACTTACAAACATATGTATATAAATTTAGTAGTCATCAGAAGCTACCAGTGTATTGTTGTTTGTTTTTAAGGAAGCAACGCTTTCTATGATTGTTTAATATTGTGTTTACATTTTTGTAGTTTGGAAAAAATTTAGATTATTTTTGTAAGAATTAATGTGAAAATATGAAAGCATATTTCAAGGCGTAAATATTATAATTTTTCGGTAATGTGGTGAATACAACTTGTTTTGAATATAACTGTTAGATTAGTTGGTTTTAATTTAAGTTCATTTGGTGCTGACTGTCTCTCTTTTATGTGAACAAGCCACAGCAAGTAAGTACCTTGTGGATGATAAGTTGGTTACGAACACCAGTACCATGACGAATTATACACCAATGGTAATTTTTTACACTCTAAATAACAACAACTGTGTCAATTATTTTTACACAGGCAGGTCTCCAAAAAATAAATAATTATGTACATCTTCGATCATATTGTAAATTGATAATTTTAATATTTGATGGATTAGATATAATCGATAAAAGAAAATCGTTCAGAGCCATAGATATGATTACTTCATTTTCAAGATAAGTGGCGATAATAGGATTTGCTTCTATGTCGAATTGTCCTTTTGTTTTAAATTTTATTTTATTTGTTGGGATTAAGCCAATAATGATTCAAATCAACCGTTTCTTTTTATAGGAAAATTTCGATAAATCTACACAAAATAGAAAGATTTCTTTTTATAGAACATTTTCGATAAATTTCCTTTTTATAAAAAACGATAAATTTTAATTTAAAGGGAAATTTTCGAAAAATGTTCGATAAATGTTCTTTTTATAGAAAATATTCGATATAATTTTCTTTTTAAACGAAATTTCCGATAAATTATACATATTTCTGGAAAATTTTCAATACTTTTGCTTTGTAGACATTTATTTGGTATATAATTTTTTTAATTTTTTTTAACTTTTATTTTATTTCTATAAAAAATTTTCAATAAATTTTAATTTTATTGAAAAATTTATTATTAATTTTAAAAAAAAAATTTCTGATAATTTTCTTTTATGCAAAGTAGAATTATTATTATTATTTTATTTTTTATTTTTGATAAATTTTCTTGTATAAAATGTATAAAAAATTCTCTATAAATTTTTTTTACATTTTCTTTTTATAGGAAATTTTCAATTATTATCCTTTTATACGAAATTTTCGATAAGTTTTTATATAATATTTTCAATAAATATTTAAATAAAATTTTTAATAAATTTCCTTTGTATACAAAGTTTTCTATAAATTTCCTTTTGATAGAGAATTTTCGATTATTTTAAATAAAAAACTATAAATTTTCTTTTATATAAAATTTTTTATAAATTTTCTTTTAATAGAAAATTTAACATAATTTTCGATAAATGTTATTTTCACAAAAAAAATTTGATTTTTTTTTTATACAATACTCTTTTTTTGTAATATTTTCGAAAATTGTTTTTATAAAAAATTTTGGATAAATTGTCTTTTATATAAAAATTTTGCGATATTTTTTTTTATAGAAAATTTTATTTGAATTTTGTTTTTCTATGAATTTTTATTTTATAGAAAATTGTATATAAATTGTGTCTATAATGTATCTATAAATTGTCTTAAAAAAATTTCGATACTTTTTTTATGTAAAATTTTCGATATATGGGCAAAAACACAGAACTTTTAAAATTCGACTTATATTTTTTTTACTTTCTTTCTTAGCTCATTGATAGTGCTTTGAACGAACAAAAAGCAATACTTCAGCGTTAAAAATCCATTGGCATGAATCACTTTCACTAGGGGGAGCCAAAAATTATCGCGGTTTAAAGTTGAAAATTAAAAAATAAAAATCTAAAAATTTAAAATTTATCACAATTACATATTAATGGATCCAAAAGCACCCAGAATATAATTTTTCCTTTTTCTATTTATGAATTTAATACAAAATTGCTTAAATTGAACACATGTGCAGAATTTCAGAACGAATCTTAACATTCAGACATTTATCTATCAAAAATTTACGAAGGAAAAAAATTTTTTTCTTGAAAAATGAAACAGAAATAATATTAATGTAACTTTAAAGTAGGATTGAACCTACTTTAAAGTTAACTATGGTTTACCAAAAGTATACTAAGTGAAACATCGATTTTGAATATAACTTGAAAGAATTTTGCCTAACAATGGTTAGTAAAGCTGTGTTCAGTTTTTTTTGAGTACCGCATCACAAAAGAAAATTTGCAAATACAGTCAGAGGTCCCCATTCTATTTATAATACTAAAAGATAACAGCAGCTTAATTTCTTTACAAAATATGTTAAAACATTTTAAGTCAAATAAATGTTTATTTGTTTAAAAATCTCTTGACAAATTTTCTAAAACTTTCAAGCCTTTACATATTTGTAAAATAATTAAACAACATTTTATAAAATACTTAAATATTATTTAAATCCAAATCTAAACATTTTAAATATAAACAAAACTTGCTATATTGAAAAAACTGGACTAGGATTTTGCAAAATTGAGATAGTTAAAATGCCGAATGCAAATAACTTAAAGAACATAAAAGATAAATGGCACGTGCAAACATGTTTAGATCTTATCAAAAGCTTTAAGAAGGTGCAAAAATATTTGAAATCGGATATGAAAAAAAAAAACGTTTAAATATTTACTATGTCGGAGATACTCTATTTTGAGCCGCCATGACTCTGCTATTGAGGGCACTATAGGTCCCCCCTTCCAAACTTAAAATTGTTCATTTCTCTGCTCTTGTGAAATTTTATGTAAATGCAACCAGCCGATTAGAAGTTACAGATTTTTATCCTAAAAATTACGATTCTGCCCCACTGAGCAAAGTTATTAGCCATTTGACAAAAACAAAAGCTTGTTCGAAATTTTTATAGCATTAACTCAGTTTGATTGATTTTAAAATATTTGTGTTTTTCCCATATATATATTTTATTTCTGATGATCTGTCAATACTACTGATATTTCTCTTAAATATACATATATGGTCTTTAAACTTAATCTGTCAACATTAAAACAGTCTTGATTTGTTATAAATGAGTGCTTTTTTCATGGTATGTAAATATGAAAAGCAAACTTATAATTGATTATACTATGTAAAGAAAAAACGATAAACTTTAATTAAATAAAAACTTTCGAACTTTTAAATGATTTTATATATCCATTCAAAAAATAATATATAGTCTGAGTAAATTTACATACTCATACAAGTGTAGATTAGGTGATTAGGTGATATTTTTATCCACTATCAGAAAAATGATTCTTTCTAGTATTCTCAAGATGTTATTTTACTGTTAGCAAACAATTTTACAAAAACAAATAACATTAATTTCGATTTTTGATCTACTTATTCTATATTTCTTACTAACTAAAATATCGAAAAAGTCACTTAAAAGTTAGTTTTTGGATAAATATAATATTACCAAAAACTGTCACCCATTAGTGTTCTCAAGATGTTATTTTCCTGATAGTAAAAAATTTTACAAAAACAAATAACATGATTTTCGACCTTCCGAAAATAAAAAACCATTAAATTAAAAGCAAAAAATGTGAAGAAGTCGATGGCACTTAGTTGGTGTGTTACTTTCAAAGGCAAACAATCGATTTTTTAAACATTTTAAGAAAAAATTAAAAAAAGAGTGATAAAGTGAGATAAAAATACTACATATATATATATATATATATATATATATATATTTATATGTGTATTATGAGAATGTTGTTTATAATGAAGACAATAATTGAAGACAACAAATAAATTTGGATTTATTTCTTGCTTTTAATAATATAAAATTTCGAAATAAATTGCGTTTCGCTCATAAAAATATGTATATTTTTTTAGTGAAAGTGAACCGATATGTTCATCAAACCTTTCAACTGAATTTTTAAAGTTGCTAGGCTCTTCGAAATCAAAAATATTCTGTTACAACTTATCAAAATATATCTATAATTCTTTTTACTAAGGTAAGTTGTTTTAATTTTCCCTAACCCTAAATGACTTTATTCGTCACACAAAAAAAGCAGTCAATAGTGTCATTAAAAAAGTATCCAAACTGCGATACAGTTTTGCCCCAAAGATGACTCCTATTCGATAGGAAAATAACTTCTTTTTCTTTTACTATTTTAAAATAAATATGGATACTATTTAGTCAAAGTTTGGATAGTAATATTGATAGTATTAAGTTAGAATTTCGACAGAAATAGTGACTTTTCCTGCTCCTCAAAATGACTCTAATTTGACACATAAAAAAAGCACTTAATAGTGTCATTAAAAAAGTATTAGAACTGCTGCATACTTCTTCCCGCACGGTGACTCTTCTTGGATAAGAAAATGATATCATATTCGACTGTTAAAAACAACTTGAGGTTACTCTTTAGTGCAAATTTGGATAGAAAATGTTGGCAGGGAATGTTCTCTTGACATTTTGTAATGTTTTGTTTATTATTTTATATGTATGTATACAGCTTGTTTTTATGTATGTGTCAACACCCATAGTTTATTTATTATTGCATAAGCAAAAGGGTGTAGTGGTTGACCCTCTGCATATTCATTACTATGTAAACACATACATACAATAGAAATATAAGTATAAAAAAAATATATAGAGTACAAATGCAAGTGTTTATAAGTGCGTTTGTTATATAACAACCTGTATTGTATTGTAAGTATGTATGTTTGTTTGTTTGTTTATTTATAATTTTCTTATTACAAGCATGTTTTTGAATGCTGCATTGTTATGCTTATATCAAAAACATAAAATGCCATAAGCTGTCAAGTGTGACAGCATCAGAATGTTAAAATAATAAAAAGAAAAAAACAATGACTACACACAAAGTTGCTACCAAAAAAAAACAAAAAAAAAAAAAAAAAAACGGACAAATTTCTGTGTCTGCTTGAAGAATATTTTACATGCAACGAGTCCATGAATATTATATTGTGTCAGTGCATTATTTTATAAACTTAACTACACATATACTTTTTAAATACACAATTACAAAAATAAAAAAGTGTGTGTTCGAATAAAACATAACACAAAATTTTAGTAATAATTCTTTTTGTCATTAATTTTAAACACATATATTTTTTGACTACAATATCTTCTAGAGACATGCCATATTTAAAAGCAGATCGAATTCTTGATCTGGCATTCAAAGAAAAAAGTACATAATAAAATTTGATTTTTTTTTTTTTAACTTAGTAGAAAATTTTGATTTGGCAAAAGTATTACATTTCAAGGTAATAAAAAAAAGCTTAACAAGGATCTAAAAAAATGAGATGAAACTTGGTTCAGAAAAAGTCACAAGAATGAATTCCTAGCACAAATAGGATAGAAGCTTCTAAGAGCTATGTCAAATATTTTCGGTCGCGTGATGGCACGTTGTGTTCATTTTTTCAAAATCAAATTTGAGTCATGTTAAGGCTATGCCTAAGCTTTAGTCAATCAAAGCTGGAACAAAGCTGAGAAGTACTCTGAGCCAAATAATGATCAAAGCTGCTCAATTGCAAAAAAATAAAAATATTTTCAATATTTTGTGTTAGACATTAAAACATACCTTATTGCTGAGTTTTCTCACTTCACAAGGCACAAGTTTTGTATACCGAATAATCGAGAAAATGGTCCTGAATAGAAGCGAACTTTAGAACTTTTTTAGAAGTCATAACTAAAAATTTTGGTAGCACTATTCTTTCTCTATGAAACGGCCATTCATATTTGCTCTAAAATTATATAACCTACAAACTCCTTAGAGGTAAGTACAATATGTATTTCCTTTGGCCGTCAATGAATTAAAAGTGTGACATTATGGAAGTGTTTTATTAATCTTTCTATACTACATATATCTATAGTCTAAAGAATAAGAATTATGCGGAATTATACGCTATACAATTTTTTTCTACTCTTTTGTTGACTTTGTTATTTAAATTTGGATTTTTATTTTTTACTTTTGATGTTCACGCAGTTTTGATCAGTACGATTTTAATAATTTTACTATTTTTGAGATCTACTATCATGTGCTAATTATATCAAATACAAATTTTCCTTCTACAGCCATTCCCTTACCCTGAATTTTTCAATTTATAAGACTTCTAGTGGCTATTTGTGGCAAGTTGGAGACTTGACTCGTACTACATTTTTGTAGCACCATTTCTTGTCTATAAAACATGATTAACTAATTTGTTCTATCTATTATCTAGAAAATTATACAACCAACAAATTGTTATAAAAAGATAAAATATACTTCTCCTTAGAGAAGTATATTTTATTCGGTCGTGAATGTGTTAAAAGTGTGAGATGATGAAAATGTTTCATTTAACTTTCTACACTATATCTAGTTGAAGGAATAATAACTTCCCAGAATTATTTATGATATAATTTGTTTATGCTCCAAAGAGTATATATTTTCTAGATCCTTATTGACAGGGAAGTCGATATAATGATGTCCGTCTATCTTTTTAAAAAGCCGCAGTTATCGGATGTATATGTTTTTTAACATCAAATTATAGGGAATATTCCTTAGAATGATACTAGTAAAAATCAAAAAAATCGGTCCATTATTGACCGAGATATCGCCAAAAAAAAAAACCGAAAAGGCTTCTTAAAATGTATTTGTTTTCGACTTTTCTAAGCCCCTATATAACTTTTTGCGGCCCAGCATACATGATTGTGAGCTTACAACAAAACAAAAGATTGTATAAAAAGTTATAATACAAAATTATATTTAAATTATGTTTATAGTTTTATGTTTTTTTTTTCAAATTCAGTAACTAAATTAATGAATGTTGGTGCATATTTTTATTAGCTTCCTACACTTGTCAGTTAAATACAACAATATACATGTGTCCGTTTTTTTTTTTTTTAGTTTATAATTTTCAACACTGACTGACAGACTAACTGATTGTCAACACGTGTTCGTTCACAAGTTGAAAAATCCAAGTGTTTTTTAAAATGCCACATGAAAACAAGAAAAAAAAATTAGAAATAATTTAGTCAGTAATTAATTTTTAGATAAAATAATATATCAGAAAATTTGGGAGAAGAAATGCTACAAATAGTTGAGTTTTAATCCTATAGGTACCTCTCCTGCTTTTACTTTACAAAATATAATTTGTATTTAAAAAAATTTTAATATCAATATTTAAATTTTTTAAATATAAAATATTTTCACGTCAATAATCATTCAAGATTTAACTTTCAAACTACACTATAAAATAAATAAATATGTATTCATTTATAATCCTAACTTATTCCCTGCAAGCAAAATAATACGCAAATGATTAGGATTCGTGTAGCTCAAAAGAAAAATTTTATTGCCGTAACAATCATATTCGTATTGCAAAAGTTTCCCTCATCGGGAGAGATTGTGCGTCACAGGCGATACATCTAAGCATTAAGAAATCAATATGTCTAGATGAAAAATAGCCAATATTGCTAGATAATCATTTAGGTGAAAAAAGAAGATACCGCTAGATAATCTTCTGGAAGATGTATTAAATATATAGAAAAATTAAACTAAAACGCTCACATAAAATATACATCTTTTGCTAAGAGACAAACAAATTTCTTCAATACTTTTTTAATGTTTTAATAATTTTTTTGAAAACTGACAAAAAATATGACTGATGATGAAATATGACCAGATGATTTCAATAGAATATAATTAATTCATTCCGAAGGTGATATCACCACTGAAAAAATTATGATATTTTGAAGATAAAATACATTTTTATAAATACAATTTTATACATTTTTTGTTGTTTATTGCCTAATTTTCTTTAAACTGATAAAAAAAAAATAATAATAATACTTTGATGATTTTCTTGAAAATAATAAAAAGAAGATATAGCATAAATATCTTCTATGGAAGATATCTTCAAAATGTTTGTAGGGTTACGTTCATCTTTTATTAAGAAAAAAAAAAAAAAAAATGTTATGTTTTATTTGAACGCATACCTTAAGTGTGTATTTGATATTTAAATACAGCAGCAAATTGTATATAAAAAAAATTGTTATAAAATAACATACCTAAACATAGTATCATAATTCTATTCTATACTACTTATTTTTATAAAGTGGAAAGAAAATGTTTAAAAGAATGAATACGAAACTATAATATAAATGCAAAAGGTATAAAAGATCTAAGATACTTATTTAAAAAGGTGTTTTAAAAATAATAGTTAATTTATTGTTTTTTTTTTATAATTAAGCTTAACAAAAATTTGTTTAAAAGCTTTCAAATTCATTTGATTCTTAAAAGAACTCGATTTCTTAAGCCTCAATAAAAATTAAGAATTTACCCAGCAAAAACTTTTTGGTTTTCGGTAATGGCAACTACTTATTAAAATAGTTTCTCGGTAATGAGGCGTCGTTATTAATTGCCTACTCTGTATTACATAAATAAGTACTCAATAGTATAATAGCACAATAATATTGCAATGACGTGGACTAGTTGGCTAGAGCGCTGGATTAGCAACCAGAAGGTTGTTGGTTCAATGACAATGTTGTTAGATATTTTATACTAAAAGAAGTTATTGTCACATAGAATATTAAGTGTAATATGGTGTACTGAGTAAGACGTTAGTCATTAACAACGAATGGTTAATTTGTGTCCAAGTTCAAATCTTACTGACGGCAAATTTTTTTTTTGTTTTTTTATTTTAGTTTAGGTACATATTTTTGAGTATCCCTAGAGTCTAAAAATAACTACATGAATTTGTGGATAACCAGAACAAAATTAACTAGTTATTCAGGCAAAAAATAAGTAGTTCATTTTTATGTCCAATTATGCCTGCTAGCTTACCAGGAAAGCAAAGTTTTTGCTGGGTATATAAGAAAATTTGGATTTTTTTACCTCTTTCGATATGAATATTACATTATAAGTCTAATTTTATATATTATTTTTTATAGTTTATTATTGGAATGATTTTTTTGTAATCTTAAAAAAAGTTTAACTACTTGTAATCTCTGAATGGAACACATAAAGAAGAAAAAAAATATGTTCTTGTTTTCATGTGGCATTTTAAAAAACACTTGGACTTTTCAACTTGTGAATGAACACGTGTTGACAATCAGTCAGTCTGTCAGTCAGCGTTGAAAATTATAAACTAAAAAAACGGACACATGTATATTGTTATATTTAACTGACAAGTGTAGGAAGCTAATAAAAATATGCACCAACAGAAATTCATTAATTTAGTTACTGAATTTGAAAAAGACATAAAACTATAAACATAATTTAAATATAAATTTATATTATAACTTTTTATATAATCTTTTGTTTTGTTGTAAGCTCACAATCGTGTATGCTGGGTCGCAAAAACTTATATAGGGGCTTAGAAAAGTCGAAAACAAATATATTTTAAGAAGCCTTTTCGGTTTTTTTTTTTTGGCGATATATCGGTCAATAATGAACCGATTTTTTTGATTTTTACTAGTATCATTCTAAGGAATATTCCCTATAATTTGATGTATAAAACATATATATCCGATAACTGCGGCTTTTTAAAAAGATAGGCGGACATCATTATATCGACTTCCCTGTTAATGAGGATCGAGAAAATATGTACTTTTTGGAACGTAAGCAAATTATATCGTAAATAATTCTGGGAAATTAGTATTCCTTCTACTAGATATAGTGTAGAAAGAAAGTTAAATGAAACATTTTCATCACGTCACAGTTTTAACACATTTATGACCGAATAAAATATACTTCTCTAAGGAGAATAAAATATACTTCTCTAAGGAGAAGTATATTTTATCCTTTTATAATAATTTGTTGGTTGTATAATTTTCTAGGTAATAGATAGAGCAAATTAGTTAATTATGTTTTATAGACAAGAAATGGTGCAACAAAAATGTAGTACGAGTCAAGTCTCCATCTTGCCACAAATAGCCACTAGAAGTCTTTTAAGTTAAAAAATTAAGGGTAAGGAAATGGCTGTATAAGGAAAATTTGTATTTGATGTAACGAGCACGTGATAGTAGATCTCAAAAATAGTAAAATTATTAAAATCGTACTGATCAAAACTGCGTGAACATCAAAAGTAAAAAATAAAAATCCAAATTTAAATAACAAAGTCAACAAAAGAGTAGAAAAAAATTGTATAGCGTATAATTCCGCATAATTCTTATTCTTTAGACTATAGATATATGTAGTATAGAAAGATTAATAAAACATTTCCATAATGTCACACTTTTAATTCATTGACGGCCAAAGGAAATACATATTGTACTTACCTCTAAGGAGTTTGTAGATTATATAATTTTAGAGCAAATATGAATGACTGTTTCATAGAGAAAGAATAGTGCTACAAAAATTAAGTAGAAGTCCCAAGTCTCCAATTTGACATACATACCCCCTAAAGTATTTAAAATTGTCGAAACGAAAATATGGGAGCAATAAGCGATGAACACGGAGAGCGTTATTAAGAGATTTTATCAAGGCAATTTAAGTACTGCTATGCTGACAGACTACTGTTGGTTCCTAGTATGAGAAAAAATTATTATAAATTTATAAAACTATATTTTTAATTCTAAATAAAAAAAAAAACAATATTTTAAAATTTTTGAATGCTTTTGAAAATAAAAACATGATATTTCTTAAAATTGTAACGTGTTGGAAATGTTTCATTTCAGTTTCTAGAAGAATAATAATTAGGTGGTATTATTCCTTATAAATGTTTTTTACTCTCTTTTTATTAAAATTTGGATTTTTATTTTTTTTTCAAACTTTTGATGTCCACACATTTCTCACTATTTATTTTTCCATGTTTTAATGAGGGTTAATTGAAAATTTAATAGTTAAGGTGTGCGTTCAAATAAAATATAACATATCCTTTTTAAAATAAAAGATAAATGAAATAAGTTAGGATTAAAACTAAATCGACTATTTGTAGCATTTCTCCTCTAGATTTTTCTAATATGTGTATCATTTTATATAAAAATTAATTGCTAACTAGAGTGATTTTAATTTTTTAGATAGGAATTCTGAAAAAAATTTAAAGTACTTTTATGAAATTTTTTGCGGTATCAGTCTTTAAAATTAATAATAACAACTGAGCAATAATGGCGCCTTCTTTAATTCGCTTTTAACTTGGATCAAATTACAATTGCCAAAATTCTGGGTAGTTTATATAACTAATACTCTGTGAGACTAAAATAACATTCCCAATTCTGAATGCTTGTTAAGATTATTCGAGCTTATTCATACTAAAGAAGCAACACATCTTTTCGTATTTTGAGTAAACTTGTGATATGACATAATGTATAAACACAAAAAGTTTGGTCCGGAAATTTCCATACAAATTTGTATGAAAAATGTGCTGTGCATCTCGGTTAAAAAAAAGTTCATTTTAAATTCTCTCCGGATTTTTTGTTGCTTTTATTTTCTCTCAAAAAATATTACTACAGTTTTTAAAAATTTATATGAATTTCGTAAACAAAATTGAAAAAAGTTTGAAGAAAAAAGTAAATAAATAAAATTGTTACTCATTTTCCGTTGCCGTCTAAGTTTTTGTTAAATTTAATAATGTAAAGGAATCCGGACTTTTTGTATTTATACATAAATTCTTTTGTAAAATTTTATTGTTTTAGTTCGATACTATTCAGGACCATTTACTGGATTATTCCGTTTACGAAACTTGTACTTTGGATCATGAGAAAAGTTAACAATAACTTATGTTTTCCATAATAATACAAAATATTGAACATTTTTTGCGCTCTTATTATTAAGGAGCTTTGATAACTGTTTTTGCCTCAGAGTTTTTCCCACCTTTGTTATTTAAATTTTTTTAAGCTTAGGAATAGTTTTAATACGGCTCATATATGATTTGACCATTATGCGGCCAAACGTGTTTGGCATAGCTCTTAGGAGCTTCTCTACTTTTTGGGCTTGAAATTCATACTTGTGACTTTTTCTCTTTCTGAACCAAGTTTCATCTCATTCTTTAGGTCCTTGTTAAGCAAAGAATAAGAGTTTTATGAAAATTTTGTGTTATGTTTTATTCGAACTCACACTAAATTATAAAAAAACATATCTGTAATTTTCTTTTTTTCTCAATTTTTTCAAGCTTCGCGGCATTTTTCTATTTATTTTATATGAAGTTCTATATTTTCTAAATTTATCTTGAATCTGCTAAACTTAATGAATAGTACAAGCCCTCATCAATTAAAAATTGATGAAGCTACAATATTTACTCGAATAAAAAATAAAATAAAATAAAAAATTAAATAATTTGAAAATTATTTTCAAATCTATAAATGCCTAAGTTATTTATTTGCATATATATATGTATATATAATATATATATAATAAGATCTCGATTTTACCTACAAAGGGCTTAAATTGTTTGTTACATAAGGCAAACTTAAAGTAAATTTAGAAAAAATAATTAAATAAATAAATAGAAATGAAAATCGCAGACACTGTTAACAATATTTCAGCAAAAGATAGTATAATGTACCAAAATGTATATATTTAGAAAGCTTGATTTCTTATCCATTTAAGATCATTTAAAAAATTAAAAATTATTGAAAAAAAATAACTTACATTTATTTATTTCGTTAAATCGCAAAATCGTTTTTTATCGATAACTTTAGATTTTGAGGTTGTATCGAAAATCTAAAAATTACAAAATTATCTACTCAACTAGACCTACAACCCATAATAAGTCATTTCAAAAGTACATCGATCTTTCTACTTTTTGTTACACAGTGTAATTAGCCTTGTTTATAGAAATTATAAAAATAGAATATTTATTATAATTTTATTTGTTAATTATATAAAATTTTAAATACACTTATTAAAATTGAAAATAATCAATTTAAATTAGTTTTCAAACAAAGTGAATTTTTAAACCTATAAATAAATACATACATATATTTATCCAATAGATACACACATTCACAACAGTAAAATAAAATCCCAGGTGAACCCAAAACAACAAAAAAAAAATAAATAAATAGCACGTAGATAAACAAATACGTGGATATATATATATATATATATATATATATATATATATATACATATTTTAAAGCCTAAAATAAAAAAAATAAATATAATGACCCATATATGTATGCTTGTATATGTATTTAAATGCTAAATATACGAGTACTACACAAAACTTTAAATATACCAAAATGACGGATGTTAAACATAAAAACACACAAACGGAAATGGAAGAATAAAATTTAACATAACACTAACAAAATATCACAAATATAGAGAAAAATAGAGGAAAAAAATAGATTTAGATTTAAATAAATTTTCGAGCAAAAAAAGAAACACATTTATGAAGAATGGTTGTTATTAATGATGTAAAAGGAAAAGCAAAAAAAAAAAAAAAAAAGACAAGGAAAAAATACAGAAAAAAAGGTATAAAGCAATTAAGAGGGCTTAAAGGAAATTATAGTAAATTAAAGCATAAGAAATCTTTTAAATTGTATAATATATATATTATTGCTTTAAATCTTAAGTTGGTATTCACTATGCTGAATAGGTAAAAATGGCGTAGGGGTGTTTAATAATAAAAGTAAAATTGCATAAATGCTCTTAAAAATTTGATTGATTTAATAATTTGTATATATCTATATGTATATCTATATCTATATCTATATCTATATCTATATCTATATCTATATCTATATCTATATCTATATCTATATCTATATCTAT